>JAOWBW010000894.1:0-550279 GCA_026119855.1 Campanula takesimana
TCATCCCCATCTCTCCCCCCCCCCCCCCTTCTCACTCCAAATGTCCTTAGAATCTTTTTAGCTCATAAATCCATATGAGAATTCTTTTATTTACAACTCATTTGGGTCAGCAATGGCTTGCAGTTGCTCTCCAGCCCAGTAAACAAAAAGAGGAGGAAGAAGGATAGAACCGCCAATTTGTGGCCGTAGGATCAGACAATTTGATAATTAATCCAGTGGCTGAAAAAAAATATGAAAAAGGATTGTTAAATAATGGCCTTAGGATGTGAGCGGTTATGGGATAATCACAGCCGTTCTTTATGTCATTTTAAGAGGTGGTTATTTCCTATGTGTTTTATAATATAGACTAGTACTCGTGCCCGTGCCAATGGCACGGGTCAGTTCCTCCAACCTATCAACTACCGTATTTGCACAACCAACCCACTTCATTCGCCTAGAACGTTGTCAGGACCCACCCTCCAACTTTCACTCTCCTTTCTAATCTACCAACAGATCGCCTTCTTCTTCCATGTACACCCAGTAATACTTTGCTTATAACAATGAGACACGCTTAGCCAAATAAAAAGAAGAGAAAAAATGTATGGTATAGCTTCAACATTCCATACTAACAGAAAACCAGTGCTCTTATGAAATATCATAATACTTGAAGCATCTCTACTTGGACAATGGAAAAATTCTGTATGCATCCCACCCCATGCACACTCAGATTTGTGAATACATATGAATTGTTGCTTAAAAAGAGTCCAATGCGCACAAAGATTTCTGAGTACATATGAACGTATAATGCGTGAAACAAACAGAATGAAATGGTGAGTAATTTAAGGTTTGTAATTAAAGTGGATATTAGAATACGAAAAGTGCAGCCACAATTATAAGAACGTGAACTGAGGAAAAATTAACAGTGTCATGAACTTCCTCTGAAGCAAGCTGAGTGTGTGCTCAAGGATTCTGCCATCTTTGAAGAACATAAATCCCAGGCGTCAACTGCAGGCCTCCAAAAAAAAAAAATCGCCCCGCCATCCAAAATAACATCCCGCTCGCCCATCTACCAGTTGCTCGCCCTGCCAAAGTAACGCAAACCTGATACACAAAGGAGTTTCCTGCAATGAATTTCTGCAGTAACTCCGTACACAACAGAGAGCAAACTAAAAATATACTTATTTTGCCAAACTTGTTGTGCTTTTTTCGGAACTTTTTTTCAGCTAAAGAGCTTGAAAAAACATTGTTCTTTCAATACTTATCTTCATAAAAGAAGTTAACTACAGTATGACGACTTTTCTTTGGGATGTGCCATCTTGCAAAGCAAGAAAGAATGAGATCGAGCGAAAGAGTCAGGTTTAAAATTTTCCAAGACTACAACAATAAGTAATTGGTTTCTATCTTTCAATTCTCGCAAGGTTAGTGTCTCGACATTAACATGGAACTTTCCAACAGTCAGTTCATTCATCCAAAACGAAAAGACGGAAACATCCAACAAAAAAAGGAGAAACACTTTGCAAGGCAGCACTTCAACACTTAAGGAGATAACAGAGGATGATCAACACATCAACCACTCTCACAGCACATCCCCACCTCAAATTGTGTTAGGACAAACTCTAAAACTTCATAATAAAAAAAGGTAACACCATCTTAGCTTGAAGTGAACAGATTAATGTGGGAAGGGCTAGATGGAAAACATTTGAAGATACTCGCTCCGTCCCTAAATGATCTTCTTGTTCATTATCCCAAAAAGTTCTTCACATATGCGAAGATCATTTTGGGACGGAGGGAGTATATAAGAATGAAAGTATGTCCCAAAAGTTCTTCACATATGCGAAGATCATTTTGGGACGGAGGGAGTATATAAGAATGAAAGTACCACAATAGAGGTTTGGTGTATGTCAGTTCTTGCAATAGGGAGGTATATTCTAGGGTATAGTATTTTGCATTCATGGCCAGAAGTGAGCCTGAATTGGGGAGCTCCTCACCACAATTCTGCCAACGGAATTGAAACCCAGCTCGAAAACAAACACAGACAAAAAAAACAACGCACAATGAATACCGAGATCAAAAAAAAAAAAAAAATATAGCGCGAAAGTACCTAAGGGATAGAGAGAAGAAACATCAAAATAGGAATAACAGTAGGATCCGATAGAAGGAGGATAAGGAGGTATATTTTTTCGCTGGGGGAAGCCTTCCTATGGAGTTTTCCCTTTTCCGATCTGGGGAGGAGACGCGCAGAGAAGGGCAAAGAAGTAGAAACCATCGTGTGAGAGCCGTCAGATTATGTTGTGTAAATTGATCTGTACGGATGGAATAAAAGAAAGAAAAAATGTCAGCCATCAGATGGTGGCAGATATGAACAAATCTTGGCCCTTCTTTATGTATTTTTAGGACGCAGTTAAACTCAATGTGTTTTATAATATAAATATCTCAAAAACCACCATCACTCACTATCGGCACCACCACCGCCATCAAAATCAACACAAAGTATTTAATTTCTTTCACAAATTATCTCACATGTCACCACCTCCCATGATCACCACTTCACTACCACTTTATTACCCACCATCACCACAAAATAATTTTGAGTTATTTCACCAATTTTGATAACATTTCTCACCACCACTGTTAAGTAAAGATATTGTGTTTCTAAAAATGTGGACCCCAAAATAAAAGGACACAATGTCCACTCTATAATTATATACTGTGGAAATTTCTTCACCACGTGAACGAAACTGGTTTGTGAACGAAATTTCGTTCACATCAACTTACATGCTGCAGTGGTGAACAAATTTTTGCTCATATATTATTTTATTAGTAGTTTCATGTTATAAATTTGTAATATACATTATTAAATATTATGTTTTCTTAACGTCAATAAATTAAAAAAAATTATGTTATTGTTTTACTTAATTGCATAATCTTAAAAAATAAATACTCCTAAAAAAAATCAAATTACGATAATTTAAAATATTACCCTCATGAAAATTTAAAAACAAAAATACAAAACAAAATGAAATGTGCATTACCGAGCATGATGATTATGATTATTTGCAGAACAATCTTCAGCTCTATATAGAGAAAAAAAAATTGAACGTTGTTGATATTTTAACATAAATGATGTCATTATGCGCAAGACGACAAATCTTAAATCAATAAAATATCAAATTGTGTCAAATACATACACTAAAAAATTAAATCATTTTGAAATAGTAAAGTATTAAAATCACGTCAAATATTATAAAATTTGAATTTATTTATAGAGAAACAAATTATAAATATTTTTTATTTAAATAATAATCTTTAGAGAATGACAAAATTACAAAATACACATAGCTCAAAAAATTTTCGTTCACGAATTCGTTCGTAAATGAACAAAAATTTTCATTTATGGCCATGAACGAAAATTCATTCACCATTAATCGTTATGAATCAAAATTAATTCACCAAATTGGGGAAAATATAGAAATATACCCCAGTACTTAGCTTAAGGATGCAGATATGCCCTTATACAAATTAATTGCCATATTAACCCCTGTACTCAAGAATAATGTGTGGAAATTGGGCCTCCGTCATTTTTCCATCCAAAACTTAACAGAAACGCTGACTCATCAGCTTATTTAGATTTTTGACAATCACACGTGTAAAAGTTTTTCAAAAGAAATGCCGATGTGAAAATTTATGGGGCATAAAATAGAGTATCTTAAAATGAAGGGGTTAGAATATTGTTGGTCCCAAAGGGCAACAAGGGTATGAAAAATAGCTAGAGGGGGGGGTGAATAGCTGTTTTAAAATTCTTTTCGTACCCTTGAAAAACTCAATTGCGAATGCGCACTTTATCAAGTAAGCGTTATGAAATGCGCCTAAGTGAGTGAGTGAAATGCACAGCGGAATTTAGATGAAAATAGGCGCAAAGTGATAAAGGGAGCGCAACACACACACTAAGTATTTTGGCTCAAAGTGAGTGAAATAAGGAACTAAGGCAAATGATATAACAACACAACACAATTCAGTTCAATCAATCTACAATGAGTAAACAAGCAAATAGTGAGTGAAAATAATAACTTGAAAGAAATGACAAGATAATAACACAAGCTATTTGGAGAGGTTCGATCAATGAAAGATCTACGTCCTCTACCAAGATGGTTAGTCTTGGATTTCTAATCGAGATCTTATATAATGAGTGAGTGTTACAAATTACAATGTTTGAGCTTATACACTAACTCAAGATCTATTACTATGAAAGAACAAATCCAAAACAATAACCGGTGTATCTCTAAAAGATGAATCTAAATGATTAATCTTAAAGAGGTGCGTGTGTGTTCTTAGTATCAAGGCTCTTTAGATCTTTGAGATGGAGAGCACAAGAAACTAAAGTGTTAAGGCTTGAAGATCTGGGCTAAGGATGAAGGTATGAAGATGTTCTTGAGAAATCTGGAAAAACGAAGGCAATCTTCAAATCTTCAACAAATGCTTTGAGAGAGAAATTCTTGAAATTCTTAGCAAAACTCAGCAACTTCAAAATGTTGAAGTTATGGGGTATTTATAGTGAACTTCAAAAACTAGCCGTTGGAAATCCTTGTGGATAAGATGAGCTGTCGCTTGTTGATTGGAGCATGCATATATTATGGCCATTTTGACACTCAACATAAAGGTGACCGTTATGGACGCGTGTCAACAGATTAGGCGCATATGCATCTTTTAACCACCGTTGGATCATTGGCGTAATTTGAATTCTCTTCAAGTCTTCGAGTCTTCAATAAATCACTGAGTGTTGAAAAAATACTTTGAGGCGCGTTTGAGCCAAGAGGCGCATTGAGCCAATAGGCGCACAGTAAGCGTGTGCTTAAAACAAGGGGCGCATAGGCGCGTAACAAATCTTATGAAGAAATCCTTATGCGCGCGCTCTAAATGGCGCATGGCGCGAAAGTGGAAGGCGCGTGGCGCGTGGCGCGTGGAGGCGCATAAGCGCGGCTCAAACTCACTGAGTGATTTTTCTTGAAACTTGATCTTCTTGCCCTATTTCTAAGCCTATTCTATAACAATGGACAACCTAAAAAATGAAGTATAAATACTTTTTACATGTGGGTCTAAAGTCCATGAAATAAAACTTAGGTGATGGATCAATCAAATCTAATAAATCCTAATACATTAAAACTGAGATATATGTGGGCATACCCAACAATCTCCCCCTATTTGATTGATGCCATTACCTACTATATCAAGGACAAACATTATACTTGATAAAAACATGTCCAATGAATGAAATTGGTAATTCATGTCTCAAGTTAATGTACACACTGGTCCAAAATATAGATTCCTAATCTATTCCAATAAGAATAAAGAGTTACATATGGAAAGATAAAAACAACAGTTTAACACATTCAAGATGATATATGAATTTTAGTTTTGAAAATGTGTTTAAACCAAGTTTAAACTTAATGCATGAAAGTATGAAACAATTCAATATGATGCATATGGATTTAAACAATATTCATTGTTCTACAAACAAGGAGTTTGAGTGAACAAGGTTTGATAATAAGTGATGCATTGTTCTCATTAAAACTTGGGGTGTAAGAGTTACAAGTTACAAGTTTTGAATAGAACAAAACAAAAGGTGCTAAAACAAGTAAGCACAAAATCACTATCACAAAAGAGATTGTTCTATTACAAAAGGTTCTAAAAATTTACAAAAAAAATAATAGAAGCTAAGGGTTGGGAGGCGCATCATCTTCCTTCAATCCTTCAACGATCTCTGAAACAGAACGCTGAATTTGCTTTGCGAGCTGATGACTACGGTTCGCTAACCCTTGAGTGTCCGTGACACTGGAGTGAGTAGCAGTAATACCGTCTCTAATATAACTCAAGTGATTCACATTGATGTTTTGGTATTCATCAATGGAACGCTGAGTGATTTGCTGCTGCTGTGAAATGTTTTCTTCCAAGATTTGAATGTGAGCTTCAATGGCATTTTGAGCCGTGATAATATCTGAAGAAATATGTTCAGCGCGTCTGTCAGAGCTTGAGTGAGCAGCAGTGAAATGAGTGACGACCAACTCTTTCAGGACATCCAACTTAGATACAAGCACATTCATATTTGATTGAGACGCAGCAGATTGAGGTATGAACGTAGGCGCAGAAGCGGTGGTTTGCGCCTGGTCAGTATGAGCTTGAACCTGAGTCTGCGCCGGAGGAGGAGAAGGAGCAGAAAGTTTGGCCTTGAGAGAGTTCATCTCCCCCTTAATGGCAGCAATCTCTTCAGATTGATCAGTGAGTAAGGAAGTAAGAAGCTCAAATTGAGACTTTATATGCGCCTGTCCTTGCTCTAAATTGGCTTGCCCCTGCTGTAAAGAATGAAGAATGGAAAGTACCTCGCTCAAATCAGGAGCAGACGGAGGAGGCGCAGGGGTAGAGAGTGGCGCATCATCTTGAAGGGGCGCAGAATCTTGAAGGGGCGCAGAAGGAGATGGAGGCGCAGGAGGAGGTGAATGAGTAGGAGACTCGAATTCATCTTCAGTTTCAATTTCAACAGTTTCAACAACAACTGTTTCAACATCAAAAGTTTCTGTTGAGATCGGATCTGGTCCAGGTGGAGGCGCAACTGGAGAAGGAGTGCGCTGAGGGATGGTCTCTTGCTCCCCCTGAACGGGTTCCTCAATGTCTGAAATGTCATCGCCGAAGAAGTCAGAGAGGAGTTGTACCCTTGACATATTGGAAGGTTGAAATTTGAATGAGGGCGCACGAGGAGTGGGGGCGCGTTGAGAAGGAGCGCGCTGGGAAGGCGCGGAAACAGAAGGCCCTTTCTCAATATCTGCGCTTGATCCGGCGCCTTTCATGCGCTCTAACTTTTCTGACTCAGCAGCTTGTTTGGCTAGAAAGTCTTCATCTCTTTTTCGTTGAGCCTCAAGCCTGCTGGCTTCCTGCGCTAGCCTCAGATCTCGCTCATCATCAGTTTCAAATCTAGTGCGTTTGACAGGCGCAGGAGTAGGGTCATCAACTACCCGTTTGCCTTTGCTTTTATCTGCGCCTGGCACTGGATCTGCGCTTTGTCTAGCGCTTGCTTTTACTGCGCTCTTTAATAATGGTGCGCTTTTAAGGACTGGCGCATCATCGGACTCTGTGTCTTCATCTACTAAGCCTTCAACAGTCTTGATTTGGATTCCTTTTGCGCGCTTTGTGGGCTTCTTCCTGCGCTTCTTGAGGTCCAAACTAGCTTTACCAAACATTGGAACATCGTTGATCTTGTACTCCGGATTCTCATTCAAAAACTTAACTAACTCAGGGTAAGTTAGAAAAAGTTTTGTGAGAATAAGGCAGTGTGAGCGGAATCGGGTCTTTCCATCACTTTTGTTCTTCACAAATTTATCAATTTGCTCACGCAGAGTCTTGAACAGAATATGAGGCCAGTGAAGCTTCTCCTTGGCCATGATAGCAGCTGTGTATTCCCATTGTTCAACCGTGAATCGGTTTACGTTCCCAGTTTTGAACACTATTGAAGTTCCCACCAAGTGAGCGATGTGAGTCAAGAGTTCTCCACCATCTCGAATTTCGGTGTTTTTGATATTGTTTTGAAGCGTGGGAATATTTAGAAGTGAGGCAGCCATCTTGTTCTGATCATCAATTGAGTAAGTCATCGGGCGCCCAATAATGCGATCTTCACCGGTAGATGGAAAACCGAGCAAGTGTCGAATCACAGATGATGAAATATGGACGTCAACATTTTGAACGCGCGCCTCAATCCGGTAGTGAGTGCGCCCATTTACGTCAATTTCCACTAGAACAGCAGTGGAGAAGAACTCATCCACGAGGAGCGCAGAGAAGAAATCTTGGTCCATGGTGAATAAAGGGAGCAGACCAGCGACGCGCAGAGTCTCTATTATTTCTCTTCCCATCACTTCACCAGATAACTCCAATAGATCAAGAGTTTCTTCAAGTTTGAAATTTGCAAGGTCCTGAAAAAAATGATTGATGTTAGAAGTGATATAGGCGCATAGAAACATAAAATGATCAAAGTAACATTGGCGCATGAAATATATAGGCGCATAATTGAAACAGGCGCACAAAATTATAGAGAATCAAGGCGCATGATTGAATTAGGCGCATAAAATATTGAAGGCGCATAGAGTTACAAGGCGCATAATATGGTTCTATGTGAATACTAAGGAAAAATTAAAACAACGAAATTTGACTAAGTACGAAGTTAGGCGCATAAGGTTTTTAGGCGCAGAATGATTTAAGCGCATATACAAGTAGAGGCGCATAAATCATTCAGGCGCATAAAAAATAGGCGCATAAAGAAGTACATAGGCGCATGACGTGAAAATTTTTACTTAGTAAGAAAAACAAACAACAAGCATTCAAATGAAAGAAATGAAAATCAAAAAGTTCAAATTTTCGAAAACAAGTTAGAAAATTTTTAGAGACCAAAACATGCATAAATGACGAAGAACACGAAGAACGACCCTTGAATGCTCGAAGAACACCAAGAACACGAAAATCATGAAACTTCACCAAACTAGACAAATAATATATCAAAATGACCGCATGACGACAAGGAATCTAAATATGCAAACAAAAATAAGAACAAATCAATAATGAAAGCACAATTTTGACTAATTTTTGCAAAAAAAAATGTTGGTTTTAAAAGATTCGAAATCAAGAATAGAACACAACCCAACAAACGATATAGAAAACGGATCATCGAATCAAGAGAAATCAAAGAAAATGAATCCGGGTTTTAAAAAAAACGAAAAACATCACTGAAAATGACGAAAAAAAACAGAAATATAAGGAGATTAAAGGTTGAGAATTCATACCATATCGTCTTGTGTAGATGTTGATGCTTTCTTAGGACCCATAAACTTATATATATGAATGTAAAATGAAGAAGAAAAATGAAGATGAAGAGAGAGAGACGAGTCTGGGAGAGAGGGAGTGAGACGGGGAGAGAGAGAGAAATAGAGTAGGTAGGAGGGAGTAAGGTGTTGATGTGTTTTTATAGGTTAGGATTAAAAACTTGCACTGATATGAAAAAAAACAGTCAAAAATTTAAAAAGATGGGAAGTTGAAAGGATTGCATTTATGAGGGATTTTGAAAATGGCGGCTCATCATGACAAAAAGGACATTCATTAATGAGGGATTTTTGGGATTTGAAGGGCATTAATTGCTGAATGACCTAAAGTGTCATGATGTGACATTTAGGTTTTTGAAAAACTGCTCCACTTTCCCTTTAAGTGTATGAGCAATTTTGACTAATTTTTGCACAAACACCAAAAACATCTATTTTGGTGTAAGTTTGGGGTGCAAGAAATATATCCCAGAAAATAAAATTTTTCGAAAAGCGTAAAACGAGGGAAAAATTTTAATTGCACAAGTACCCTTGAACAATTAAAGGAATGTCAAAAGACATAGATTCCTATAATAAATGAACAGAATGAACATACCTGGTACTTGTGTATTTATTACGTTCAATCATTGAAATTGAATTTTGAGAAATGATTGAGCCGCAATAGTTAATGCGCGCATGAAGAGGCGCATTACTTCAGCAAGGCGCATACTCATCTAGGCGCATTATTCATCAAGGCGCATTACACATCAAGGCGCGCAAAGATGGTTGAGCGCGCGCATGAATTGATAGGCGCGCAGATATTGTGCGCGCAGAAAACGAGAGATGGGCGCGCAGTTAGTAAGGCGCATAGATGGCGCATAATTTCCTTGAAACTTTTGAAAAATTGATTTAATCATTTGTACCTAATATACTCATAACTCAACACAACATAAAATCATTAGTATTGACAAAACTATATTGAATTTAGTTGAGTTCAAGCATACCCATTTCACCTCTCAAAAACATGAACCGTTTCGCGTCAAGTGCTTTAGTTAGAATGTCGGCGATTTGATAGTCGGTTCCCACGTGTTCCAAATGAATATTGCCTTTTTCCACGTGGTCTTTGAGGAAGTGATATTTGATGTCGATGTGCTTGGTCTTTGAGTGCATGACAGGATTTTCAGAAACCGCAATTGTTGATGTATTGTCGCAGTAGATGGGACAATTTTCTTCGATGATATCATAGTCCACCAATTGCTGCTTCATCCAGAGTATTTGACAACAACAACTTCCCGCAGCGATATATTCGGCTTCGGTTGTTGAGACAGATACTGAAGCTTGTTTCTTACTCGCCCATGACACAAGTCTATATCCGAGGAAATGACAAGTGCCACTTGTGCTTTTCCTATCAATTGTGCACGCTGCATAATCCGCATCTGAGTAACCTACAAGTTTAAAGTTCGAATCTTTGGTGTACCAAAGTCCAAGGTTAACAGTGCCAGAGAGATATCTTATAATACGTTTCACAGCAATTAAGTGTGCTTCTCTAGGGTCGGATTGATAACGAGCACAAACACAAACACTAAACATAATATCGGGCCTGCTAGCAGTAAGATAAAGGAGTGAGCCAATCATACCTCGATAGAGCGTTTGATCAACACGTTTACCTTTTAGATCTTTGTCGAGTTTGTTGCCGGTGGCCATTGGAGTATCGTATGATTTAGCGTTCTCAAGTCCAAACTTCTTGATTAAGTCCTTTGTGTATTTGGATTGGTTGATAAAAATGCCTTCACTCATTTGCTTGATTTGAAGCCCGAGGAAGAATGTGAGTTCTCCCATCATGCTCATTTCAAACTTGCTCTTCATTAGTTTCTCAAAACGCTTGCACAACAATTCATTAGTAGAACCAAATATAATATCATCAACATAAATTTGAACAAGTAATTTATGACCATTATGTTTGGCAATGAAAAGAGTTGTATCGATTTTACCGCGAGTGAAGCCTTTTTCGATGAGAAACTTGGATAGTGTATCATACCATGCTCTTGGTGCTTGTTTGAGTCCATACAAAGCTTTCTGGAGTTTGTACACATGATTTGGAAATTGTGAATCTTCAAACCCAGGTGGTTGAGCAACATAGACTTGTTCTTGGAGTTCACCATTTAGAAACGCGCTCTTCACATCCATTTGATATAACTTGAAGTTCTTGTGAGCGGCGTAAGCTAGAAATAATCTGATAGCTTCAAGTCTTGCTACGGGCGCAAAAGTTTCATCGTAATCAATTCCTTCTTCTTGCCTATAGCCTTGTGCAACCAATCTTGCTTTGTTTCTCGCGATGGTTCCATTCTCATCCATCTTGTTCCTGAACACCCATTTCGTACCAATCACTCCTTGATCATTTGGTCTTGGAACTAGAGTCCAAACCTTACATCGTTCAAATTGATTGAGTTCTTCTTGCATTGCAATAACCCAATTAGGATCTTGGAGCGCTTCATCAGCCTTCTTCGGTTCAATTTGAGAGATAAAAGCAGTGTAAGCATCAAAGTTTGTAGCTCTCCTTGTACGAACACCAACTTGTAGATCACCGATGATATTAGCAATTGGGTGACCTCTAACTTCACGAATTTCAGGAGGTAAGTTAGGTTGAGTTGTAGTAATTTGAAGGTCTTCAATTGGTACCTCTTCACCAGATTCAAAGTCATTGAAATTTGGGGGTTGAACTGGCTCAGAATTGAAATTTGGGTTTACACCAGATGCAGCAGTAGAAATAGGCGCGTAAGAGGAATCATGAGGCGCATCATTTGAGTGAGGCGCAATAGAGGATTCACCAGGCGCATTATACATTGAATTAGGTGCATTTGATGTAGATGGATTTCCTTGTGTTGATAGATTCTGATCTTGAGTGGGAGCAACATAAATAGGAGCACCTGTATCATTTAACTCAATAGAATCATCAGCAACATTTGGAGCCAAATGTGGCTCAAGGAGAGAATGTTCATCAAATGTAACATGTACAGATTCAACTATCACTAATGTAGTTCTATTGAAAACACGAAAAGCTTTAGAGTGTTTGGCATACCCAACAAAAATACCTTCGTCGGCTTTGGCATCGAATTTACCTCTATGTTCGTTTCCGTTGTAGAGGATATAACATTTGCAACCAAAGATCTTGAAGAATGCAATGTTGGGAGTTCTACCACGCCAAAGTTCATACGGAGTCTTGTTGTGAAGTTTGTTGATGAGGGAACGATTTTGAGTAAAACATGCAGTGTTGATAGCTTCTTCCCAAAAGTACTTAGGCAATTTAGCTTCAGCTATCATCGTCTTTCCCGCTTCAATCAACGTTCTATTCTTTCGTTCAACAACGCCATTTTGTTGAGGAACTCCGGCGGTTGAAAAGTTGTGATCTATCCCATGATCTTCACAGTATCGAGCAACACCGTTGTTCTTGAATTCTGTTCCATTGTCGGATCGAACACTAACGATGTCATCTTCTTTTTGGGTTTGGAGCAGTCGAAATAAGGTAGTGAGAATATCATAACAATCATCTTTTGTAATCATCATCTCTACCCATGTATATCTTGAATAATCATCCACCACAACTAGAGTATACTTGTTTCTACGAATGCTTGCGGTGGAAACTGGTCCAAATAGATCAATGTGAAGCAGTTGCAAACATCTTGTAGTTGAAGGATTTGACTTGCTTGAAAATGACTGCTTCGGTTGTTTGCCAAGTTGACATGCGGCGCACTTTTTGTCATGATGATCAGCAACCTTGGGAAGTCCTTTGACAAGATTGTTCCTGCTGAGTTTAGATAGATACTTGAAGTTTAAGTGACTTAAGCGCTTGTGCCACAGCCAACTATTTTCGTTCACACTTTTTGCTACAAAACAAAGATTAGTACTAGAGTTCATACTATGAAAATCAATAATATAAATATTTGTCTTACGATATCCCGTGAGTAAGATAGCTCCAGTTTTGCCATTCTTGATAAGACATTGCGTTGAAGTAAAATGGCATTCTAATCCTTTGTCGCAGAATTGAGATATGGATAATAAGTTGTGCTTGAGCCCTTCCACGAGTGAGACTCTTTCAATGCACACTTTGTCTTTCTTGAGCTTTCCATATGCTACAACTTGACCTTTGTTATTATCGCCAAATGTTACGGAGGGACCTCTTTCTTCATGGACATCTTCTAATAAGGATTCATCTCCAGTCATGTGTCTTGAACACCCACTATCGAGAATCCATTCATAATTTCTAGCTTTTGAAGATCCAGCCATGAAACAAAGAACCTGAAATATAGACATTTAAGCAGGTCCCCTTTATTCCTTTTGGGTCCTAGGGTTAGCAACTTTTGACAACCCACTCTTGCTTGACCTTAGGATTTTTACGTCCTTTGGCATTGGGAGTGAATCGCAAAAGGCATTCCACGGCCTTGTGTCCTGAACAATCACAAATGGAACAATGATGAAAGCCACCAATCACGTGAGTTTTCACAAACTCTTTACTTTTCTTGGGGATGGCATTCTTCTTTGGGTCAGATGAACTAGACTTAACAAAATCTTTCTTTTGAAATTTTGGAGCGCTTTTTCTCGAAGGGCGCATAGGGCTAGGAGGCGCACGGCGATGAGGCGCATGGCTCTTAGGCGCATAATGAGCACTCGGAGAAGGAGCGCGCCTATTTTCAAGAATGATTTTGCTAGGAGATGGTTCATCTGTAGCTATATCTTTCCCATTAGCTTTCCCAAATTGCTTCGTTGGGTAGACATAATGGAATGTTTGTCTCTTGACTTTTTCATGTCCTTTACCCATTGAATTAGAATGTTTTTCCTTGGGAATTTCAAGAGTTTGTTGGTTGGTAAATTCACTATCTCTTTCAGCACAGACATCACATTTAAAGTTGTCACTAGTTGATGAGAATCCCAAGCCACTTTTATCACCACTGACTTTTTGGGACTCAAATATATTCTCCATAGTGACACGAGAATTGGACCACTCATTTGTAATCTTTTTAAGATCAGTAATTTGAGCAACCAATTCATCGTTTTGAACTTTAAGAAGTGAGTTCTGTTCTGTTAGAAAAGTGTTTTTAACAGTAAGAGGAGTCATGCTCTTTATCTGCTCCTTAAGGAGGGTGAGTTCATATTTAAGTAGAGATTTCTCGGTCTTAAGCTGGGAAATTTCATCACATGATAGTGCTAAAGCTTCCTTCATACTATCAAATCTAGTGATTACCTTTTCAGCCTTCTTGAACAATTTTTCTTGTTCAGCAGTCACTTCATCATTGATTTTGGAGATTGGAGCAGTTGGTTCAACCTGTGGTCTAATGTATGCTCCTTTTCTCAATTTGTTCCTTGCTCCAAGATCACATCGTGAGAATAACAATTCACCATCGTTTTGAGCCGGAGTGAGAAATCCTTGTTCAACGAGCTCGCTGATGGTTGGTCCTTTCTTCTTTTTCGCTTCTTGAAAACCTGCAGATTTCTTGATAGGTTTGTTCAAGGCATTCATATCGGGAACATCCTTGGAGAAGTCATCATCAGAATCATAAGCATCAACTTCATCATCATTTGCCATCAAACAAACAAGTCCATCATCGGAATCTTCATCGCTCTCATCGGAGTCTGTTTCAATCCAAGTATTGTGCTCATTTGCTGGTGCTTCTTCTTCAGCAACCATTCCCTTGTGTCGAGTGAACTTGGGAGTGAATTTAGGAGTATGGCTGCTCTTCTTCTGCATATATTCAAATTTGGGGATCGGGCAGCTTGATGCAAAATGTCCGGGTTTCCTGCAATTAAAACAAACAAGATCTTCTTTTCTTTTTGAATCACTGCTCCTTGAAAACTTTTGAGGAGCTTTGCTGGTAGATCCTTGAAATTTGTTGGTTGAGCCGGGTCTTGAGAATTTTCTGAACTTTTGAAATTTCTTCACAAATAAAGCGAAGTCTTCATCATCCATGTCTAATAGCTCAGAAGTAGAAATTTTGGGATCGGAGCTTTTCTCATCTTGTACAGGCGCAGGTGTAGGCGCAGGAGTAGGCGCGGCTTCTCTGTGCGCCATCATAGCCATAGATTTTGACTTTCCTTCAGTTTCACTGATTCGTTGGAGTTTGAGTTCGTAAACTTTGAGATTTGC
Organism: Campanula takesimana; assembly: GCA_026119855.1. Lineage (NCBI taxonomy): Eukaryota > Viridiplantae > Streptophyta > Magnoliopsida > Asterales > Campanulaceae > Campanula > Campanula takesimana. Next base: position 14,950 of record JAOWBW010000894.1, read on the forward strand.
ATATAGGTTCCTTAAAGTCCAAACATCTAAAGTTCCAGCGTCTTCAAGAGCGCTAGATTTATGAAGGTATCTTGATCCAAAAGCTTGTAGAAAATTTACATTCAAATCTTTGTTGGTAAACTTCATGCCAAGTGAAATACATAGATTGATAATTTCACAGTAGCGTTCATAAGTTTGCCTTAAGTTTTCACCGGGGAGTTGAGAGAAATTGTTGAATCTCTTTTGAACTTCGTATTTCTTGTTCTCCTTGCAAACGGTGTCTCCTTCAATATGCTCTTCAATAGCATCCCATAGCTCATTTGCAGTAGCACAATGCATGACTTGTTGTTTCATCGCCGTGCTTAGAGTGCTTAGAAGAATGTTTCTTGCTTTGCCATCATTTGCGACTCTTCTAATTTCTTCCTCGGTCCATTCTTCCCTTGGTTTTAGGACAGTAGGTTGAGCAGCGTTGGTGCGTGGATTTGGATTCGCCTTCATCGGAATATAAGGTCCATAAACGACGGTGTCATGGAGCCTTTCATCGATTGAGTTGAGATGAGTCAATATGCTGAATTTCCATACGTCAAAATGATCTTCATCAAAGACCGGAACGTGAGTGTAGTTTGCAGTTGCCATAGGTTTTGAGTTTGCCATTTAGAATCGGCACCCAAGCTGTTAAGCTTGAAAAACGAAAAATGTTTTATAAAGGTGTTTGCTCTGATACCACTTGTTGGTCCCAAAGGGCAACAAGGGTATGAAAAATAGCTAGAGGGGGGGGGTGAATAGCTGTTTTAAAATTCTTTTCGTACCCTTGAAAAACTCAATTGCGAATGCGCACTTTATCAAGTAAGCGTTATGAAATGCGCCTAAGTGAGTGAGTGAAATGCACAGCGGAATTTAGATGAAAATAGGCGCAAAGTGATAAAGGGAGCGCAACACACACACTAAGTATTTTGGCTCAAAGTGAGTGAAATAAGGAACTAAGGCAAATGATATAACAACACAACACAATTCAGTTCAATCAATCTACAATGAGTAAACAAGCAAATAGTGAGTGAAAATAATAACTTGAAAGAAATGACAAGATAATAACACAAGCTATTTGGAGAGGTTCGATCAATGAAAGATCTACGTCCTCTACCAAGATGGTTAGTCTTGGATTTCTAATCGAGATCTTATATAATGAGTGAGTGTTACAAATTACAATGTTTGAGCTTATACACTAACTCAAGATCTATTACTATGAAAGAACAAATCCAAAACAATAACCGGTGTATCTCTAAAAGATGAATCTAAATGATTAATCTTAAAGAGGTGCGTGTGTGTTCTTAGTATCAAGGCTCTTTAGATCTTTGAGATGGAGAGCACAAGAAACTAAAGTGTTAAGGCTTGAAGATCTGGGCTAAGGATGAAGGTATGAAGATGTTCTTGAGAAATCTGGAAAAACGAAGGCAATCTTCAAATCTTCAACAAATGCTTTGAGAGAGAAATTCTTGAAATTCTTAGCAAAACTCAGCAACTTCAAAATGTTGAAGTTATGGGGTATTTATAGTGAACTTAAAAAAACTAGCCGTTGGAAATCCTTGTGGATAAGATGAGCTGTCGCTTGTTGATTGGAGCATGCATATATTATGGCCATTTTGACACTCAACATAAAGGTGACCGTTATGGACGCGTGTCAACAGATTAGGCGCATATGCATCTTTTAACCACCGTTGGATCATTGGCGTAATTTGAATTCTCTTCAAGTCTTCGAGTCTTCAATAAATCACTGAGTGTTGAAAAAATACTTTGAGGCGCGTTTGAGCCAAGAGGCGCATTGAGCCAATAGGCGCACAGTAAGCGTGTGCTTAAAACAAGGGGCGCATAGGCGCGTAACAAATCTTATGAAGAAATCCTTATGCGCGCGCTCTAAATGGCGCATGGCGCGAAAGTGGAAGGCGCGTGGCGCGTGGCGCGTGGCGCGTGGAGGCGCATAAGCGCGGCTCAAACTCACTGAGTGATTTTTCTTGAAACTTGATCTTCTTGCCCTATTTCTAAGCCTATTCTATAACAATGGACAACCTAAAAAATGAAGTATAAATACTTTTTACATGTGGGTCTAAAGTCCATGAAATAAAACTTAGGTGATGGATCAATCAAATCTAATAAATCCTAATACATTAAAACTGAGATATATGTGGGCATACCCAACAAATATAAATATTAAAAACCCTAATAATATTACCAGCCTCCTCCTTCCCTCTCGTTTTCCAGCCCACTTACGTGCCGTTTTTCACCCTTTTCATCGTGTCGTTCTTCTGCTGAACGCTGCCACCGTAGCTCCTTATGCCTTTTTTCTTCTCCCTAATTTCCACTGCCGTATTTTTCTTTCAAGCACAACCTCTGTTTCTGTTTCTGCCCTATTTGGCCGGTGGAACACTCCCAATCCCGGCGAACTCCATAGATTTGGTCAAGCTCTTCATAATCCGGCGAACTCCCTCCGACCACAGTTTTAAACTCGGACGAGCGCCATCTCCGTCTACAAGCACTGGGATCAAAAAATTATCTTCAACTTCAATTGATTCCGACCATCGTTCATCTTTTTGACGGCTTCCATTTGCAACAATTTCGCCGACTCTGGGATTTGAAGTTTGAAATTTGAGACTTTTCAGATCTGCGTTTGGTTGTGATCTATCCTAATCTACAATTTATCCAATTTTGTGTTGTAATTTTTAGTGGTGTTGCTTTTGGTGGTATTGATTTAGTGGCCAATGGTCGGTGACGGTGGTGTTGGTGTTGGAGATGATGAAGATGAGGATGGTAAAGCAGATTTGGGATTTTTTTTTACAGACTTTCCTATTTAAGCGACTAAGAAATTGTTATTTCATTAGTTAACAAATATTTTAACTATTTAACAAACATTAACTTTATGAGTAACACCCCAAATAAATTAATACATTTTGTATGTCAATTGGTTACATTTATGTGGATATAAATGGTTAATTTGCATTTACTTATGTTAGAGTAACACCTCGATTAATTGGTCCGTTTGCATTCATATATATTATATTTTGATTATATTTGTGTGCATTAATTTGAGTTAATTCCTTAATATAAAATTAATGTATTTGTTTAGATTAGATATAATTATTTAATTAATGGACAATTATATGAACATGATACGATAAAAATTATCGTTACTCTGGGACGTATAAAAATAAAAAGTAGGACTTTTATTCTGGAACATAAGGAGTATAACTTCAAAGAAAAAAAAATAATAGACAAAAAGATGGGGTAAATCTGTAATGGGAGTATTGCTTTTCTTGTTCTTAAGACACGTGTAATGTAGCAAGGAAAATTAGAAAAATGACAGCAAATTGTTTCTTATATTAGGTGGAGGTGAATTGTAAGACTTGCTATGACTCACCTAAGTCTAAGTGGTGCTGTTACCACTCCAAGTTGCTTGAACCAAACAAGAACAAAAAAAAAAAAAAGAGATTAGAGAGGCAGAGAGAACACAAGAAGCTGCAAATCGTTAAAAGTTTTAAATTGATAATTGATTGAAAAGTATTACTACCTCTGTCCCTAAATGAGTGTCCAAATTCCAATTTAAGGGACACTGAAAATCTCAACTTTGTTGTACAATTTGGTAGCAAATATTCATATATAATCTTGTAATCTCATTTCCAAACATTTAGTTTTGCACGTATAAAGAAACCGGTGAAAAAAATTTCGAAAAAAAACATTTAGGGAGAAAGTTATGCTAAAAAAGGACACTCATTTTGGGACAAAGATTTTTTAAAAATGGACACTCATTTAGGGACAGAGGGAGTATTTTAATTTAGAACTCTGTTAACTTGGGTATGAATTAGCCATTCATAGGAATTAAAATAAATGATTCTTCCTTAATTGTGTTAGATTATTTTATGCATGTAGTTGAAATTGGGAGATGGTTATTATATTCATATATATGTATATATTACTGTATGTGTTTTTGGTGTGTGTTCATGCGTGTGAAAGTGTGTGTTTCATTATATGTTGATGTTAGTGTTATAAGTAAAAATTTGTATGATTTTGAAATACTCATCTTAGTTGATAATTATGCATGATTAAGAAATTTTAATAACTAATTTCATATGATCAAGTGGGTTTGATTTGAGTTATGCAACTCAACCCTGGAACTTGGAAGTAGTGTGTTCTTTGAAAAGGGAAAAATTGATTTCCGAAATTGCTATATAGTCCATGTATTTTATAAAAATCTCAGTTTGATCCCTGTGAGATCAAGAAATTTTGGTAAAATTAAATTGTCTATAACTTGGTTGTTTTTAATCCAAATGAAGTGATTTTCGAGTCTATTTTGACTATTTTTTTTAAGAGCTTCCTGATGGAGTTATCTTTAGAGGGAAAATGTGTATACAATTTACCAGAAATCCGGTTTGTTGCAGCAGTGTATAGAAATGGTTTTAAAAGTCTCTTTTAATTTGGAAAATTCATGATTAATTCTTCCGAACTCGGAATTAAATGATTTTTGGGTCTAAACTCATTAGCTTTTAAAGGTCTTTCTAATGAAATAGTTATCTATTGCCAAAGTGTTACATATTTGTCCCAGATTTAGGATCTTTGTTGCTGCTGTTTATGATAGTCTTATAAATGATTCGTCCTCGTTTGTTTCATAACTTAAGCAGTCGAACTCCGAATTTGTTGAATCTTGAGTCTAACTTGTGTATTTTTCTATGTACTTTCTGAATATGATAGTTTGGAACTGATAAAGGATATGCATCTGAGATAAAACTGAATAACTTCACAGCTGTTCATAAAGTGTATAATTTCATTTATGTCACTTTTTTTTTTTTTTATATGATGGATACTAACTCTTGGACCTTGTACTTTTTGTTATGATAGATCGAAACGGGTAAGCTGAGTGAGCATCTTATTTTGAAGTATCGTTTGGTAGAGGTAAGAGGTTCTTGTCAACCTAGAAACTTTTCTTGCCATTGTTATTGGAACAAATTTGTATTATTGCTCGTATTGTTCATTGTTACTCCGCCATAGACACTTTGAGTTACTTGAACCTTGAACACTTGAAATCCTCGACTAATAGAGGATCCAACACCGGTTGTTGTCTCCCGGCTCCGAGATCAAATTATCATCTGCAGGCGATAGTTTGATGTTTGAGCCAACCTTGAACCTTGAATTGACTTGACATTGGGCATTCGGCCGGCTCAAAAGTGTTATGGAATAGACATCGAAATTCTTTGTTAGCGTTTCATTTCATTCACTGGGATGGGTCTTGATATACATCAATTGATTTGATCATTACCGTTTTGTTAAATTGATTTGAGATTCTATACACTATCCTAACCTTGTTGGCAGGTTCTTTACTGGGCAATTTGTGCTCACCCCTTTATTCTTTTCCCCTTCCCAGGTGGAGCTTAGAGAAGATCCGTGATGTTTTGGCGCTAGGGAGTTGGATTGAGAGTAGAAGTCATTTTGCTTTTGTGGAAGACTTGTACTTTGCTATGTGTATTATTAGCTTGTGTAAAATTGTAAGTTTGTAGATATCGGTTCGTAATATTAGCTTGTGTAAAATTCAGGTCTCAATTCAAGCTCTTGTCCTATACAGTTTCAGGTCTCATCACCCAGGGGGCTACCCTGCCACGTGGCAGCCTCTCATAGGCCCCACAAAAAATTGCTTTTTTTAAAATATATATATATATATTTGATTTTTTTTTTCGGTTTGTCAAAAGTAATAGTTACTATAACTAAATGTAACAAACGTTTTATTTATATGTAACAGTTTGTATACATAAAGTAATACATATATACAGAAAAGTAACAGTGTTTTTTTCTATGTTTTCTTCGTTTGCCAAAAGTAATACTTATTACAACTAAAATGTAACGAACATGTTACTTATATGTAACAGTGTTTATACATAATTTGTAACACATATGTACAGAAAAGTAATAGTATATCTATATGTTTTCAAATAATAAGTTACAATGGGTTCAATTTATCATGATACATATAAAAGTATTACATTATTTATAGAAATCTGTTACAATTTCATCTACTAAAGTGTTACATTAACTTGTACAAATAATTACATTCATGTATATAAGTTGTTATTTTTCAAATGTTACTTTCTTTTAAAAAATAAAATCAAAATACACAATATTTTATATTTTTGCAAAAGCACTATTACATTTCAGTATAAATGATAATTACATTTAGATATTGTTTGAGTTACATGTAATTATAGTTAGTATTACATTTGAAAAAAATGGGTAAAACGAGCTTTTGTTTTTGTAAAACAGGTGTTACGTTTACTTATAAACAATGTTACTTTATATGTATACATTCATTACATTAAGTTATGGTAGCTATTACTTTTGGTAAACGACAGAAAAGCCGAAAAAATATATATAATTTTTTTTTGCCAATGAGTGGCTGCCACGTGGCAGGTTATGGCCCATGGTCATGGATTCGGGTCAAAAAACCCGTCTCATAGATAGATAAGACGGATCCCCTAGTTCTCAGGGGAGACTAGCTCTTTCCTTAATTTTTGAATACACCCGTATTTTTACTCTTAAAATAAAACGGATGGAGTATTGATGACTCAAATTTGCCGTAGCTTATTAATAAACGTGTAAAATTAAACTAACTGGAACGTAGAGTGAATACTCACTTTGACTGAATTTCCTCCTCCCAAGCCCCACCACCATCTCCATCTCTCTGTCATAGCGTCCAAATATCATAATCAAGTCACTCAAGTCAAGTCTACTTTAGAAAATACCAATTAAATCACTCCATATAAATCTCACTTAGTAGACTATTCAATGAAATTAAATCTTGATAACCCTCACGGCAGGTCCGCCGGTTTCCAGGCCCGAATAGAAGAAGAAAATGGAGCTTTTGAATCCCTCCCCTCTTCCCAACCCAACCGGCGATTTCTTTTCTGGGTTTTCCCCTCCGGCCAATTTCCGTGATGGGTTTGATCGGAGCAGTCGTCTTCTGCCGAGTTTCGCCGGGATTGAGGGTGATAAAGTATACGTGGCAGTCGGAAAATCGGTCGAAAAAGCCGTTTCTTTGCTGCAATGGACCGCCCGGCAGTTTAAAGATGCAGAAATTTGTATACTTCACGTTCATCAACCTTCTCCCTCGATTCCAACTCTCCGTGAGTTCATCCTTCCCCTTTGTGTGTGTGATTTCTCTTCCTGTTTGGATGAAAACTTGTTTGTTCTTTAAATTTGATGCAAGACTAGTTCTTTTATTTATGTTATTAAAATTATTTTATTAACCAATCATTATATAAAGTAGATAAAACTCATAAAAGGTTAATGTACTTTGGGCTAGTGTAAATTACAGATGTGTGTATTAGTGACAGCTGCATTTGCTTTGCCAAAAGTCATTGAATATGTGCCCTTAAGAAAACACAAAATCAAAAAGTACTGCCGCTAATATAGATGAGATTATATTTGACTCTCTTGTTAACAAACCTACCAAATAGAATGATGCAAAGAGATTCATATAACTAGCCCGTGCCAATATTGGACTTAGTTCAAGAAAGTACAATTGCGAATAGAATGAACTAAGCAGTGCTCCCAGCTGCATTTGCTTAGGTACAAACCGCTTAGCCTTGCCAATTAAAAGATAAACTCATGATTAATATGGTATTTAAAAAATGAAAATACTGTTCATGTTAATAGTAATAGTAAAGTGAATATCATTTATGATTTTGTGCAGTGGGAAAACTACCTGCTAATCAAGCAAGCCACGATGTCGTGTGTGCATATAGAAGGGCAGAAAGAGATCAGTTGAAGAAACTTCTACTTGATTACTTGAGCATATGCTCCAGATTAAAGGTGATTTTTCTAACTAAAATATATTTATGTGCATCTTTTATGATTAATTGCTGATTTTCTTGTGTAACCATAACTATCGCATCATTGATTAAAATGGGTAAAGGGCAATGTAATGTAGTTGTACAAACAAATATGAAACAAAACATACAGAGAGCATATAACAAGATTACAAATGTGATTGTAGCAATACCGTAATACTCTTTTCTCAGATAGCATTACTTGGCACAAAGATGTAATCAATGATTTTTGAAATACTCGTAATAGATAATACTAAGTGAATATATAACCACCATTTAACTATGGCGCGAATTCGCTGACATTCCACATCTATCTATATATGCAGAGAACTTGTAAACACAGTGTACTAAAGATATGCAAAAGTCTAAAGCTTAAAAAGAAGGAAAAGCAAGTAGCCAAAATGTATTTCAAGTAGAGAGGGCATACTAACTGAGCTTCAAGGTTCATCAAGAAAATTGTTATTGAGTAGTTGTTCTTAGCCAATCTCCTTCTGGTCCTCTGGTTTGAAACTTCTCGCTGCATTATGCTCAGGATTAATTATCTTCCCTTGCTAAGGAAAAGCTCTTATTTGCAGGTTAAAGCGCATATTGTCACGGCTGAAAATGACCAAGTACGAAAGGGAATTGTGGATCTAGTGAGTGATCATGTTATTAAGAAGCTTGTTATGGGGGTTGTTCCAGATAAGTAAGTGGTCTATGTAACAAGCTAGTTTTTACTCTCTTAACTCTGGAAAATTGATGCATGAAGTTGAAAAATATGAACATATTGGAACAAAATAGAGAGCGTTATGAGTCATTAATGAGAACATCATAGTCAGATATTATATTAAAATAAATATCGGAAGTAGCGCATGATAAAATGCTATTGTTTTCATACAGTTGGATCAAGGTGAAAAAGAGCTCCAGCAAAGCAACTTATGCTGCCAAAAACGCCCCTTCATTTTGTCAGATGTGGTTCGTTAATAAAGGAAAACTTCTATGGACCAAAGCAGCTTCTGAGGCCTCAAATTCTCCCCCATCAATCAGGCAGCAAGAATCGTCCGATTTAAGGTCCCATTCTGCTAGATTCTCTACTGGAACTAGAAACTGGATTCAAACTGAAGCCGGCCATGGAGAAGCGGACTTATCACCAACATCTCCGAGCTTGACCTCTGGAGGCGATTTGCACCCTTTTTCCATCTTATTATCAAGGCCATCATTTGTTGGCTCTACTTCTGGATATTTTTCACCTGCTAAACAAAGGGTGTCCTCAGTTTCTGACGATGAAGAATATTTATATGGTCAACTTGCAGAAGTTAAAATAGAAGCTGAAGCGTCAAGGAAGAATGCATTTGCAGAACTTCTAAAGCGCACAAAACTGGAGGTTCAAGCCTTGGAAGTTCTCAGAAGGGTAATTATTACTAGGGCATTTTGCATATTGGTACCCTGAGTTTGTCTCAAATTTGCAATACCCAACCTAAGAGTTCAATTTTACCGATTGGTTACCTAAGTTGGTCAATTTTTTGCAATGTGGTGAATAAACTAACTTTTCGTTAATTTTTTGACGGACCTAAACACATGTGCAACGCACATGACCTCTGCGAAATTAAATGACCAATATATCCCTACAGACTCCAAAACCCTTTACCAAAAAAGAAACAAAAAAAAAAGAAGAGAAAAAAGGCAAAGAAAAAAACCAACATACTCCAAAACCCAGAAATAGAGATGGCAACGGGTCGGATACGGGCTGGGTTTGCTCAAACCCGAATCCGACCCGAACACACCATTACTCGAACCTTACCCGGCCCGACCCGAGGGGTATTAAACACGTGCCCGGCACATACCCGCCCGGCTGCACATGAAAAAAAAAAACCTGGGAATGATCCCAATTCTTAGTAGGGATGGCTACTACTACCTCCTCCTACCCCCCTTTAACTGTGAGCGTCCTAATCTAACACCTAAAACCCACATCCAAACACTAAATATCACAAACTCAACAAGAGATGATCAGTAAGTCCTAAATATCACTCAGAGTATGCATTCATGAAATCGAAGACTCACGATACCTTGGACGGCGAGGTAGCCGGAGCTGTGGAAGACCGGTGTAACGGCATGTTTTGATTTTGAAACCCTAGGATAAGAACACACACAATAGATATACCTGGTTAGGAAAGTAATAATGGTTGAAAGTAAGGGCTGAATAGGAAATTAAATGTTTATATTATCATGCGGGTCGGGACCCGTCGGGTCTCATGAAGCTACCGAACCGGACCCGTATCCGCCGGGTTTTGGAAAGTTGTTATTAAACCCGCCCAGCCCGGGCCGAAATGTCTCGGAAAACGGTCGGGTTCGGCGAAATTGCCATCCCTACCCAGAAACCCTCTCTTCCCCATTTCAATTCCGCCGACCCCACCATCTTCTTCGTGCGGCCCCCTTCAACCTCCCCATCTGCCCTTTCTCTGTCCACCACCCCTCCTCCACCTACCCCCACCCCCACCCCTTCCACCTCCCACCCCAAATTCTCCCCCTCCTCTTTCTACCTCATGTTCCGTCCCTCTTTCTCATCCTCAAACGGTCGGCCCCCTCCCGCTCATCTTAACTACGACGACCAACTCTCCACTCGAAGCCGCCGTCTCCATTACTCCAATCACCTTCCGCACTAACCCCATCCATCTCCGCCAATTTGATTCTCCAAGCCGACCAAGAACGGTTGGCCCCCTCAGTCCGTCTCTCTCTCCAGATTTCTAAAAATGACGAAGCTGAAACCCCAAGTGTTCCTGATTTTTGAAATTGAGGGGTGGATATCCGGACAATAAGGTGAATTTAGAAGTGGGGTTTCATGGCTGCCCATCTAACTCGACATGGCCTTGGTGTTTCAAATGAGTATTTCTCATTTTGTGTATTTTCCGAAAATTGATTTTGACTTAGAAATTGTAAGTTCCCAGTCTGTATTTTTCCGGAGAGAGATTAGGGTATGGCGGAAAGAGATAGGCTAGGGCTTGAGAGAGAAGATGAAGATGAAGATGATATGGGTAGTTTTTTTTTAAAAAAAATTTCCTTTATTTTCAAAAACTTGCAATTGACCCCCTCAGCTTAACACATGTCTTGCACAGCCTCCAGAATCGATAAGATTGCCCTTCTAAAAGATCATGTGCGAGGCTCATGTGCTTAGGTCCGTTAAAAAATTAACGAAAAGTTAGTTTATTCACCACATTGCAAAAAAATTGACAAACTTAGGTAACCAATTGGCAAAATTGAACTCTTAGGTTGGGAATTGCAAATTTGAGACAAACTTAGGTTACCAATATGCAAATTGCCCTTATTATTATTATTATTATCATTATTGTTGTTATTATTTAAATGAAGTGAACAATATGATGGAATATGAGATATATAGCTTTCTGCCCGTAAACTTATTTTGTCTTCAATAGTTGTCTTTCTGCCGTGACCAAGGAAATATAGTTTCTGATCCCTTCAGGCAAGGGCTTATGAAGCAGCTCATGCTCACGAGGTTTTATTAAGAAAAGAAGCCGAAGATGAATTGAGAACTATGATCAAGAATCAGGAGGGTCTCCTCGAGGAAAGAGAAGCAACAACGAAAGAACTGCATAAAGCCTTGAGGAACATAGCCCTTTTGGACAGTCGTGTACATGAAGCAAATCGCCGGGAAGAAGAGGCTACTGAAGAATTGGGAGTGGTTGAAGCATCCATCACAACTTTGAAATACGAAAAGAAGAAAATCCAGCAGCAGAAAATGGAAGCTACACTCTGGCTTGACAGATGGAGAAGTCATGGACAAGCTGTGGGCTCAATTAGTAATGGGATGACTGGATTTAGTAATGGGATGACTGGATTCACTCGATGTGAAACCAAGTTAGCAGAATTTTCTTTGTCTGATTTGCAAACTGCGACTTGCAATTTTTCTGAGAACTTCAAGATTGGGCAGGGGGGATATGGTGAAGTCTACAAGGGAGAAATGTTGGATAAAACAGTTGCTATAAAGAAACTTCATACTACTAACATGCAATGGCAATCAGAGTTTCAACAAGAGGTTTTTTCTCTCTCTCTCTCCCGCTCTCTCTCTCACACACACACACACATACAAAGACATTCACTCTGATGATTGGATGCTTATGTTTGTACAGATTCAAGTTGTTGGGTCATTACAACATCAACATCTGCTTACTTTAATTGGCATATGCACTGAAGCCTGTGCACTTGTTTATGAGTACATGCCTAACGGAAGCGTGTGCTGCCTTTCACGTAAGAACGGCCTTTCTTCCCTGACCTGGAAAATCAGAGCTCGAATTGTTTCTGAAATAGCAAGCGCCCTTTTTTTCTTGCATTCCTTAAAGCCTGAAAAGATAGTTCATGGCAATTTAAAACCCGAAAACATCCTTCTCGATTCAGAATTCACCTGTAAAATATGCGATTTCAGAATCTCTAAGCTTCTTCCTAAAGAAAACCTCCGTTCCTCTAGTTTCCGCCAGTACACCCAACCAAAGGGTGCCTTTTCATTTACTGATCCAGAATTCCCCAGAACTGGAATCTTGACACAGAAATCGGACATATATTCATTTGGGTTAATAATTCTTCAGCTACTCACGGGACGGAATCCAGCAGGACTGGTCATTGAAATGCGAAAAATAGTTTCAACTGCAAATTTAGTATCAATCTTGGATTCATCAGCTGGAGATTGGCCCATATTTGTGGCAAGGCGATTATTTGACCTGGGATTGCAATTTTGTGAATTGAACAGTAGGGACAGACCTGTATTAACAGGAACTTTAGTTAAAGAACTCGATCAGTTGCATCGTTTAGAAGAGAGAGCAGTTCCATCTTTTTACTTGTGCCCTATTCTTCAAGAAATAATGCATGACCCTCAGGTGGCAGCAGATGGCTTCACCTATGAAGGAGAAGCTTTACAAGGGTGGTTGCGAAATGGAAGGGAAACTTCTCCAATGACAAACTTGAGATTGAGTCACTTGAATCTCACTCCCAACCATTCTCTCCGCCTCGCAATTCAAGACTGGCTTTGCAACCCTTGAAATCCCCCCTCCGTCCCCACTGTAAGATCATTCTTGTACTTTTAGTTTTTGATGTTCTTAACTTTTACCAACAGTGTAATTGCTTTTAATTGATTTTTGAAATAAATCCATCTTTATTTTGTATTGGAATCTGTCAAATGCAGTATACTTGTATTTGTTACCAAGAAACACCCTTGTAGTAAACTGAAAATAAACACATCTTCTTACAAAACCTTTAAGGATTCGAATCCTTGTTAGCGATGATGAATTTTGTGTACACAAACATAATGCTCATATTATTCAAAAGTAAACACCAAATTTGTAGGCGAGGTTTCTACTTCATTCCACTGTACTTAACATGCTTCCAGTGATAGATTCATCATACTGGAGAGGAGAGAGACCTTCGTTTGATGTCCTTCATCATTAAATGGATGATCTTCTTCCTCTGCTGAAATCACAGGCGTTTTCCGGCCACCCAAAAGAGAAGTTGATTCTCTCGCACAGTCCCACTCATCTAATTCATCTGTAATAACATGAACATCCTCTTCCTTAGATGGTGCCATATTTTCCTTCAAACTCTGTTCAGCATCAAACTTTTCCCTTGTTTGATTATCCAAAGAATTTGAATTCTCAAGATTCTTTTTACTGACACTCTCATTCATCTGTAGTTGAGATATTTTGGGTGGCGGTTTGATTGAAGCTTTATTTGAAAGCTCGTCTTCCATATTTTCATGTTCAGCATATTCTGATTGAGACCTGCGGAATTTCACCATTGATGATTCTTGAAGAATCCCTTGTTCCATCGAAGCGGAGGTAGAACTCCTCTGACAAAAGCTTCCAAATCCTTGAATTCCTCTACTAAGTTTCCTCGCCCTATCTCTCTCTTCTTTCAGGAGACTCCTTTCATTTAGTAGTTTCAAAACTTTCTCAGATTTCTTCCTAACATTAAGTCCCCAGTTGAATCTACACATGGAAAACAAAAATCGAAATAAACTTTATGAACATAACCAAATGCCAGAAAACAGGGGATCTTATAAGCAACATTTTTTAAAAAAATAATTAAAAAAAAAAAAAAAACAAACAAAAAAGAGAGACTGATTTAGGGAAGGGAAGATCAAAATTACCCTTTTTCATCAATATGTTGAAAATTTTCCATGAGTTTGATAACATGTTTATCAGTTTGAAACTCCTCTGCAACACTCTCTGGTCCATGGGTCAACAAATGTTCTAATACTATCACACCATTGTAAGATTCTCTCCAGTTCTTTCTATCAAACCTCATTAATCTATATATCAACCAAGATCAATATCAAATTTAAATATATTACTACAATTCAAAAAAAAAAAAAAAAAATTACAAAAAGGGAAAGTACCTCTTATGAAGAATCTCAACAATTCTCCAGTAATCATCAACTTCAAAAGCAGCCTTTGAGATGATGTTCAAAGTACGAGTATCTGGGGCCCATGGATTTCCATTTGTAGCCTCTTCAATCAATCTTCAAACAAAACCCAGATCAAAAACACTCCGAAAACTTGAATCACATCTCAATTAAGTTTTTTTTTTTTTTTCCTTCTGTAAATTAAATCTGAGAAAATTACTTACAATTGGGCAGGAGTGACATCAGTTAAAGCTAAACGAGCAGTCTTGATCTTCTCCTTGAAGAAGAAAGAAGCTTGTTTCTTGAATTCACGGAAAGATGATGAAGAACCCATATTTTCATTTCCTAAGATTGACATTTTTTTTTAATTTTTTTTTTTTTGTTGAGGTTTTGGGTCTGTTCAATCTTCAATGAGAGTAAAATGGCGTGAAGAACAGAGATGAAAATATATAAAATAAAACCATCTGAAAGCAACAAATGAGTACCCTTTAACGTTTGCACATGTAATCATACACAAAAATATAATTAAAATACATAAAATAATCAATTTTCAGATCCCATTTGGTTAAATAAATAAGAAAGGATTCAAAATGAGATCGAGTCTTAAGGATTCATTTGATTTTGAGATTCTAACTGAATTCGAAATGAGAGAACCACAAGTATAGAATAGATTATGAATAAGTCAATCTTATTACTCCAATTCAATCAGTAACACTAGACATCGCATTTGTCAGTCGTGAGTTTTACATCAAATTTGTGAGTTGTGAGTTGTGAGTTGTGAGTTTTGACTTTTGAAAATAAATCACGTATGATACTCGTCTCAATTTAACGTTCTTAATTTGACTTTGTATGAGATTAAGAAAAGAAGAAGAGAGAAAGTGAGTAGTGAGTTTTTATTATGAGAATGACATATGAATCTCAGTGTCTTTTTATTAAAATAAAATAAGAACATTAAATTAAGACAAACTAAAAAAAGAAAAGTAGAAACTTTAAAGCGGGAAAAAGGGAGTATAATACTCGCATTTTTATTTAAAACGGTGTACCGGGTAAAATATTAGTATACACAACTGGATACTCCATCCGTCTCACCTCACTTGATACCTAAGAGATAAGAGATGGACACAATAACTAAGGAAAAATATGAAATAAAGAAAATGTGTGGTAGAAAATGAAGAGAGAGAATGAGTGGGGTAAATAGTAATGTTGGTTGAATAAATTGAGTGGTGTAAAATGAGAGTAAGAATAAATGGTGGAGTAAATTCAATATAAAAGTTAGCTATTTAGGGAGGTCTTAAGTGAGTTAGGATGGTTAAAAAAATACTCCCTCCGGTCCAAAATAACTGTCTTTTTTTGCATTTGCACAAGTCTTAAGAAATGTAATAATTATCATGACTTAGTGACAAAAGTTCCAACTTTACCCCTATTAAGTGGGCAACTTTCTTACATTAATGTCTCACACTAAGATAATTAATAAAAGAGAACAAGTTTCAATGCAAGGATAAGAGAGACATTTAGCTCAAAAGTGACAATTATTTTGGACCAAAATTTTGATCCAAAAGTAACAGTTATTTTGAACCGGAGGGAGTAGAAAAGTCTAGTGATTTGAGGCGGAAGGAGTATGTAAATGTTGTTTGTTGAGATATCTTTATTTTTTTATTAAATAAACGTACACAATATTAGACGGACCTACATAATTAAAGGTGTGGGTGGGTTACACTAGAAAAGGTGGAAAGAAAATTTCAAATTTAGACATAGCAATGATGTCACAAAGTAGGTGAAGAGTCAACATCTGCATTGGAGTGAGGGCGTTTTCGAGTTTGACTTTCAATTAAGCTGTTGAGAGGAGGCCATGGGAGTAGCATAACATAAAGGCCGGCTCCCTCCGTTTCATTTAAGTTGCAACATGGGTTGTGAAGCATAGAAATTAAGAAATGAGAATAATGAGTGGTTGAGAGGAAAAGAGAATGAATGGAGAATAATAAGTGGTTGGGAGGGAGAGAGAGAATGAGTGGAGGATTATAAAAGTAATAAACACTTTCCTTATTTGGTAATGTTGCAACTTAAGTGAAATGCCAAAAACGGTAAAATATTGCAACTTAAATGAAACGGAGGGAGTATATGGGTTGTTATTTTGGGCTGGGTTAACTGCTCTGCTTCGATTTGTATATGAAAAATTGGGCCGGATAATTTTAGTATTGCTCTTTATACCAACTCGGTCCAAAATGTTAGCCATTTCCGAACCATCTAAATGATAAGGAAAAAAACAAACTTGTGTGAGAGTGAGACGGTCTCACGCATGAGATGAGATGGGGCGGGGTAAGCCAATTTTCTATATCGTCGAGATCAGTCTCATGTGTCTCACACAAGACTTGCTCAATGATAAGCCAGGTGACCAAATTTTCTGCCAAAAATATTCTCACTTATTTCTTGACTAACGAAATTCAATTCTAAAATAAACTTACAATGAGTAGCTAGACTGAAAATTAAAAGATAAATTGGTAGATCTATTTGAAATCCTCTTACTGCAGTCTCGAAACAATTACATTATGTTGCCTATCCCACTCCTGTAATAGCTTTAAAGACATTGATTAATAATAATTTATTTATTATTTTTTTTTATTTTTTTTTAAAGTGTCTGGCTACTCAAATCCATGTTCTGAAGAGCAATTTGAAGTTCATTATGTTCTTCCAAATCATATTCAAATCTTGGAATTAGAGTTGTCGAATCGTAACTGGACGCTCGCTCAATCAATAAGACTTAGATCTGCCTCCGCACACTAAAATATCTAGCATTATTAAGCTTTAGTACAAGTTTCATGGTCAAAAAAATAAAAAAATAAAAAAAAAATTAACTGAAATATGGATATTCTGATGTTGATGGATGAGGGTGATGAAAACTATAGTGTTCCCCATGAAGGAAGGAAGGAAGGTAGGAGTAATTTGATTTAGTTGAGAAATAAATGACATGTTTTTATAGGAGTAGTAATGAAGAAATCAGATACCCTCTTCGATTCTCTCAACTGCATTTTTTGCATTAACTTCAAAATCCCAGAATTTGGTTGGGGAGTTAGCAGATTGATCTGGTGTGGTCTGGTCAACAAGGAAGGTTGTCTGAATTGTGGTGATACATACTCCTATCTAATTGCATTCCCTCCACTCTTCTCATGCCACATTTCATCACTCCCGCCACACAATCCAATCTCATTTTCTCTATTTTCTTCATCGACAAAAACTTGTGTGAGACGGGTCTTGTTGAGAGAGTAATGGTTTGCCCTCTTTAAGTGGGGCGGGGCAAGCCCATTTTCTCACTCGTCGAGATCCGTCTCATGTGTGAGACCGTCTCACACAAGACTTACTCATCTAGTCATCTTCATCAACCTACACTTCTATACTCACTCCGTCCCAATTTATACTTCAAAAAAACTTTTGGGTTCAAGGATTAAGAAAAAGTTGATGTGTTGTGAGTGTAGATGGTTTGGTAGGAGAGAGAAAGTGGGAGTATAGAATAGTTAGTGGGTAATTGTTGTGAGTATGACATGTGGGACCCACAAATAAAGAAGTATAAAAAACTTTCTTTTTTAGGTTTTAAAGTTTAAAATGGGACAACCAAAATGGAAATTTTTGATGTTTAAAATTGGACGGATGGAGTATATAGGTCAAACATTTAATAATGCATTTGAAAATATTACTCCCTACGTCCCCGGTGGAATTTTTTTTTTTTTTTTTTAAACGGGGTCAAGATTATTCTGAATTTGATGTGATATATGTAATACCTAAATTTTATTTAAAGGGGAGCGGAATTATAATGTAATGCTATTTTTGTTTTCATTAATATAAAGGGGGCATAATTTAAAATTTTGTGATGAAAAGCTATTTCTACCAAATTTACTAGTAGTACATAATAGGTACATTTTAAAAAGGAAATGGAGGCAATTGCACCTTTTCCATCCTAATTGAACTACAAATACTAATTAATTTAGGTGTCTTGTTAGAAACTACACTCTCAAAATGAATATTTTTTAATACAATGTTCTTCGTTATTCAATGAAACTTGTTTTTATACTTACAACTTTCTAATTGCTGCAAAATGAATGTTCTCACGTGAGACCAGCCATGTACAAGTATTTAGGATAGAGTTGTCAATTTTGAAAGGTTATCTCCTCTTGTGGGTTCTCGAGTTAGGAGGAAGGTTTGAATTAATGTCAATTCAAAAGTTCAAACTTTAGAAAAAGAATCCTTCAAAAAAAAAAACTTTAGAAAAAGAATTTAACCTCTAAAGGTCAGACAATTTCAAAAGAATAATATATAAACAGGACAAACAATTTGTCTATTTGATTGAATTGAATTGAATTGACTGCCTCCTTTCCCTTTTATTAACATATCTTCATTGACTTTTTACACAGACTCCCTTTTCTTCTCTTCTTCAATTTTCCCTTTATACCACAAGAATAATGTGATATTTTGCTTTTGCTAGGAATATATTTTCCACATCAATCAAAATGAAAAGAGGACACTTTCAAAGTTTATTCTACAAAATTCTCATCAATCCAAGTACAACTTTCCTTTGTCTAAATACAGAAAAAAAAAAAAAAAAAAAAAAAGGGTTTTCTTTGGGATTTGGGGCGTATGCCAATCTCCGACCAATGGATATATTGCCCCTTCAGAAGAGATAAGGGCGGAGCAGGACATGTGGTCCTGCCCCGGATCCGTTTGATTCCAAATTTGGTCATTGCAAGATCAATTTTTATTATTTTTCTAGTTTGAATGTGTCTTATTGTTTCCAAGCCTTTGTATTTGATGATGGACAAACTTTTCTTGTGAGCAAATGTCATTTTATTAGAAAATTGTACAATTTTCTATGACTGTTTTATACTAATCAACATTGAGCAAAAGTTTGAATACCTTTACAATCCTCATCACCCAGTAACACATTTCACAACCAAGTTTTCTTCAGTTGACTCCCCAAAGACTTAATTGGTAATACAGTATGTTACAAAGGGTAATTTTGGGTACAATGAAAAAAAGAACATCAAAAAATGGATCCCCCAGATGGTTGTTTTTCCCCGGCGACATCCTCTATATTTATATGTGTTTGTTCAAGTTTCCCATACTTATACACAAGATCTCCAAATCCTTCCTTCCAATGAAATGACAATGATAGACACATCATCATGGTAACGCCGCCTATCCCCTTGTGGTATTTCCAGCAGCTCGTGAAAATCTATTCCTGCAATGAACCAAAACAAAGTTCATAACAAAAAAAAATCTTTTTTACGTACCCTTTTTATAGAAAAGCGATAAAAAGTGATTAACAAGGGTATTTGTTATACATACCAGCTTTCTTTGCTGCGCGAAAAAGAACTTCCTCAACAAGATGTTGAGCAGGATCTCCTTCGGGCGACCATTGAATGAAGAGTTCAACTTCCGAAACAGCCTCTTCATTAGTGAAGTACTGATATAGTCCGTCTGATGAGAGTATCAAAAACTTGTCTCTTGGCCCTAATCTGTGATGATAAAGAGACGGCATGCAGCTTATGTAGGGTGAATTTCCCACGTAGTCAATCCTAAACATCTCCAGAAGTGCATTGTTCCATTTAGGCTGCACAGATGGAAGTTAAAATCAAAATCAGACGTCTGAATGAGTAAGAGAAGGCACATAATTAACTCTGAAAGATGCATCAAACCAGAAATGTCCACAGGACCAATACATATGATCAGCATTTGTCCAAACAGGATACTTATAAACAAGCTAGTACGAGAAAAACTCAATTCTTATTCATCTTATTTGAAGTTTTGATGAGAAATTAGGTTATTTATCGTGTTCCCTTTGAATAGAGAATGTATGTCAAATGTAAACAATCTCCATCCTTGATCTCAATCTTGAAATGGTAAAAAATCGAAAAGTAGAGAGAATCGTTTTGGCAGGGCGGTTATGCCCTCCACGGACACTAATGTCCACTAACGAGGGATCAATCAATATCTACAAAACATAATAATTTTACATTGATACTATGAGTAAAATCAACATTCACATCCCTAAAGTTCTGAAGTAGACATCGAATGAAATTCCCGTGTCAACTTGATATTGCCAAGAATAAGCCTTCCCAAATTAGAAATACAACTTGCTTTCCGATGATTCGAAGGACCACCTCAAAGTTAAAAGCGAAGCAATATGTTTCTCAACTTAGATATCATATACCATTCGTAGAATCTACTTTTGTTCAAGCACCAAGAAGGAATCGAAAATATCTTTACGTTTTTCAACTGAATCCTATTGGAGAGCGGAAAAAAACAAACAAAAAGAATGTCAAGCATACCTGCTTGAGAAAACCAGCACCAAAAGCTCGAGTGACCTTTAAAGAACCTTTCACGCGATCGTTCATTAAAGCACAAGCATCATCCTGGTGTTCACTTCTTATTCTTTGAACTTCCTGAAAATGCAGCACATTATCAATATCAATAGAGCAATCCACAAAACCTAAAATCATAACCTTAAAAAACATAATACTAAACTAGGAAATCAATCTGGAAGAAGTAAAGCTATGTTACCTCTTCTATTGATGTACTATGATCTTTAGTAAGCTGAAAAGCAGTTAAAGGAGGATTGGAACTCGATTCATCTTCAAGATCATACAATGTTTCTTCATTAATCCTCTCTAAATCTTGTCTCCAAAGATCTGGCTCCGCATTTTGCGCTAAAACCGCTCGACTGTCCCCTACATTCATCACATAAACATCTTCCCCTTTCATCAACATCACTAAAACACAAGAGCCCATCAAAGCTAACTCAGGATTTTCTACAAGCATCTTATCTGCAATATCCAAATAAGACTCCTCTGTCTTTCTCAACCCTTGAGACAAAGCTTTCAAGACATCTGCATGATTGATTGAATTAGACCCGTTTGAATTCAACTGTTCCTTTAATCTCCTATCCAATTCCAATCTTTCCCGATCAAATTCGCACTTCCATCTTCTTTGATTCTCCTCCCATTTCTTCGCCCCACGATTCCTAATCTTAGAATTCTTCCCCCTTTTCTTCCTGAAATCATCAGTTACACTCGGATAATTCTCTTGCTCAATTGATCGTCTAAAATTGAATTTAACCTCTTGAGATTGATGAACATCGTTATTTCCCTTAATCAACTCCGAATCTAAAGGTCGATCATTGTTTGATTGACCAGAACTATTACTGACATTTGATGAATCAAATTTATCATCCCACAACAAACCTTTAAGCTCTTTATGTACAGCTGGATACAAATTAGACAAAAGATAATCCGGCGCATCGGGGCCGTTAAATCCATCATAAATCCCAACAAAAACCCACCCGTGTTCTTCAGAAACAACGACATGGACACGATCTTCGCCGGCTTTCCCCTGCGCCCACTGAAGATTTTGGCTCTGAAAATACTCATCATCTTCCAAGTCCCCTTCACTGCTCAAATTCAAGCTACTGATTGTCAATTCATTAGCCTTCTCCGACCCAACAATCCAATCCTGTTCTTTCAAAGAAACCGCGGTCTTGATTGGAGTTACGATTGAATGTTGACCACGAGACAGAGTCTTGGAAATTGCTCTTTGGATGACCCGAATCAAAGACCCTTTTCTTGATCTGTTTCTGAAAGCAAAAGTGTTGTGGGAGTAGCTTCTTTGGAACTGATCGTGGCCGAGGGGACCTGAGAAAAGTGGTCCGGAGAGGAACCCACGTTCAATCGGGCCAGATAAGAAGCCCCGTTCAATCGGACCCGAACTGGGGGCGGTTGTCAAAGGACCCGAATTCATGGAAGTCCGTGGCAAAGGCTGAAGAGGAATGGAGGCAAAGGAGGTGGAGCTTTCGAAAGCGGAAGCTCTATCAATGCTATTATATGAATAAAGATCGATTAGAGCTGTGGAGAGAGGCGTGGAGGTGTTGGCGCTTACGGAGGCGCCGGAGATTGACCGGAAAGTTGTTGTGTTGTTGTCGTCTTCAGAGTGGACTTTGGAGGAGGAAAGAAGAGATGGGTCGGGACGAACGTAGCAGAAAGAGTGACCCAGATCATCTAAAGGGTCAGAAGCGATAACGGCCATGTCTTTACGCCGGCGGACGACATCACCGCCGGTAAAGCAGACTGTCAGCTTGCCTACACCGTTACCCATTGCAAACAAAGGAAAGGAAAAAAAAAACTTGGAAATATCGCCCTAGACTCGAATTAATCTCAGCAATTCATACTCGTTTAGCTCAATGTTTGAGAATTGTGAGAACCAGATAGAGAGAGGGAGGAGATGAGAGAGAGAGGCGTTGACCTTTGGGGCGGAGGAAGCACTTACTTTAGGGGCATTTGTTTTGTTTTTCTTTTTCTTGCAAAACTACTCCATTTTTTTTGCAATTTTGATGTTTGTGATTGGCGTTGACTAAAAGAGAGAGGTCGGTTGAGTAAACTTAATAATGTGGGTTAAGGTCGGGGGATTGAATGCGGAATGTGAACACCTCCAATAAAAGCGTGTGCTTACACGCGCTATTGCCTGTATAAGGTCCACACTTGACACTCCACAATTTGGCATTTTATACTCCCATCGCCACATATTTATTTTCTTTTGACAAACACTATTGTGCGAACATGCACAACCCGTCTCATCCATGAGACGGATTTTTTTTTACCCACTCGACCCGGCTCCAGGATTCATGGCGGCGATCCTGCCACGTGACAGCCTCTCATATGTCTTTTTTTTTTTTTTTTTTTTTTTTTTATATTATATTTTTTGGTTTTTTTTTCAGTTTGTCAAAAGTAATAGTTACTATAACTTAATGTAATGACTGTATACATATAAAGTAACAGTTTGTATACATAAAAGTAATACATATATACAGAAAAGTAACAGTGTTTTTTCCTATGTTTTATTCGTTTGCCAAAAGTAATACTTATTACAACTAAAATGTAACGAACGTGTTACTTATATGTAATAATGTTTATACATAATTGTAACACATATGTATAGAAAAAGTAATAATTCAACCATTTACATTTTTAGAGCTAAAAAACACTTGATTAGTGTTACATGTAAAATTATTACATTATCCATAGAAATATGTTATAATTTCTTTTATTAAAGTGTTACATTTACTTGTACAAACAATTACATTCATATATATGAGTTGTTACTTTTCAAATGTTACTTTCTTTCAAAAAATTAAATCAAAATACACAATATTTTACATTTTTGCAAAAGCACTATTACATTTTAGTATAAATGATAATTACATTTAGATATTGTTTGGGTTACATGTAATTATAGTTAGTATTACATTCAAAAAAATGGGTAAAACGAGCTTTTTGTTTTTGTAAAACAGGTGTTATGTTTACTTATGAACAATGTTACTTTATATGTATACAGTCATTACATTAAGTTATGGTAACTATTACTTTTGGTAAGCGACGAAAAAGCAAAAAAAAATAATATAAAAACTCAAAAAATAAAAATAAAAATTGGGGCCTATAAGAGGCTACCACGTGGTAGGGTCGCCCCATGGGTCATGGGTCGATCCGTCTCATAGCTGATACGGATCCCCTTATTCTCATGGGAGACCACCTCTTTTCTTTTTCATGTGTCATCATAATTGAACTAATATAAAACAGCAAAGTCTTAATGGACCCGGAACCGCTCCACCCAAGTTAGCTACACCCCTCCACCCAATGGCTCCGATCAAAGTTACATAGGCGAGCGGTTTGGGTGTGCGGCTAAGATGATTTCAATTTTGTGTGGGTCCCACCGAGTTTGGACACATCTCATCCGTTGGGTGGAGCTAAAATGAGGTGGCTCCAATCGAAACCATTGGGGTGGAGCTAATTGCTCGGTGCAGCTGTTCGAAATCTAGTCTTAATAATTTTTATTTAATGCAACTTACTTGTCATACTCAAAATATCAATTTTATATTCACAACATCAATTCACTTATTATTTTCAGGAAAAACGCGTTTTATGTTTGTCTTCACGTAAAACGTGTTTTTCGTATACGGAGTGGCAATTTTGTAAATAAGCGGAACATTATTACAAAGGGCGGTGACTTTTTTGCAAATAACTGAAACTTACAAAAACTCACGAGAGACTTTTTTACAATGTAAGAGGCATTATACAATACTACAGGAGACACTTTTTAATACTATGGCATGCACTTGTTTTAGAATTTATATAACTCGCTTGACACTTACAAAAACTCATTAGGCACTTTTTTACACTATAAGAGGCATTTTTCAATATTACATGAGACACTTTTTTAACATTAGGACAGACACTTGTTTTGAAATTTTTAAAACCCACCATGCCCTTGTTTACAATTTAAGGGATATTTTTCAATAATCCAAGAGACACTTTGTAATACTAAGACAAGCAACCTTAACACTACCTCTCAAAGTGCCTCTTTGAATGTATAAAAGTGCTTGTTTGAATATTTACAAGTGTAATATTACAATAGACACTTTGTAATATTAGAGCAGACACATGATAATATTAAAGAAAACAGTTGGGGAAAACACGTTTTTCCATATCTTAGTGTAAAACGCGTTTTTCATAAGACCGACTCGATTGTTTTTTACCACTAATTCTCTATCTTGCATTACTTTTCATACTCATAACCCCTCACTAGCTATTAATATCATACTGATTTTTCAGATCATCAACTCCATCAGTTAATTAGTATCGAGTGCTTGTTAGGTCAAGTAAACCGATGATCAATTCTTCGCATCAAAAGTGTCTTTAAGGTTTGGAGCGCGCTAATTGGGCCCGGTCTATGCTCGGTCAGAGTGTCGTGTAGTGCACGCAGCTAACTTTCATCTCCAAGACCTTATCCATTAAGTACCCATGTTTTACAATGAAACATACTAAGAATCTTCAGCATTATGTATAAGTAGGAGGTAACCCTTGGACATTTAGGTCTAATCTCTTTTGTCTTGCTTTCGTAAAAGCGCTTTAATATATTCATCTCTAAATATTAATTCTTGTGCCCGGAAGTTATAGCCTGAGACACTTCTGTTAAGCTTACGTTTGTTCAATGATCTCAGTAACGTACAATCCAACAAGATGTCAGACCCGTTGAAGAGTCCATGCAGGAACTCAAAAGTGTGTTTCACGCAGCAGTTTGTCGCGTAGTTAAAATGTTGATGAGCAGGGGAAGGGGAGGGGAGTAATTGTATGGTTCATGCTTGGATGGGAGGTTCAAAATGTCAAACATAGGGAGGTCCAGGTCAATAATAAATACTACTAAATTTAAGGCCTAGAGAAGCGTGCCAGAATCACCGTTGGATCAAGAGCTGGAAACTAATGATGAAGCTATAGTCAACTTACACGTGGAATCCCCCGGAAAAAAACAACATTGTCAACTTGAAGCTTCCCAATGTTTCCCCGCTCCCTATCCCACAAATTTTATTGTCGTATAAATACAACCTTCAAATACTTTGCCATAATAAAAATCAAATCACAGTATATTTTTCAAAAAAATAAGTACTACCTCTGTCGAGTGTCTAAATTTCATTTTAAGGGAAACTGAAAATCTCAACTTTGTTGTATAATTTGGTAGCAAATATTCATATATAATCTTGTAATCTCATTTCTAAACACTTAGTTTTGCACGTATAAAGAAACTGGTGAAAAAAAATTCGAAAAAAAACATTTAGAGACAAAGTTATGTTCAAAAAAGACACTCATTTTGGGACAAAGATTTTTTGAAAATGGACACTCATTTAGGGACAGGGGGAGTATATTAATCTAGTATTAACGTCATAAAAATATTACTCTCTCCTTTGATAAATTTACAAATCTTTCCCTTTCCAAATAGATATCCACATTTTTTATTACGAAAAATCTTTAATCAATAAATATAAGAATCTTTTATCTACTTACCTCTACTCTTAGTTTACATCATTCCCACATTTAACCCTTTAAATATCGAGTTGGTCTCCCGTAAAACGAGTTTTTCATACTGATTAAGAAAAACGTTATCAATCTCATATCCATAAGGCTTTCTATTGATATCTAGAAGGCTTAGGACCATTCTGGCTATCACTTTCAAAGGTTCTGACTATCAATCCCATATCCAGAATGCTTTATATTGATATCCGGAACCCATCTGGCTATCACTTTCAAAGGTTCTGTCTATCAATCTCATATCGAGAAGCCTTTATATTGATATCCAGAACCGTTGAGAAGTTATGATTATTTACAAAAATGACCATTCTGACTATCACTTTCAAAAGTTCTGGCTATCAATATCATATCCAGAAGACTTTATAATTATATCTAGAACCGTTGAAATGTTCCGATTATTTAGAAAAATACCACCACATTTTTTTCAAAACACATTTTTCATGGGAGTTAAAAAAAAAACGCGTCCCCCCCCCCCAAGATTTTGCGTTAAATATCTCACGTCTCCTTATCCCTCATACCAGTAAGTATATAAATGTCGTATTCCCCTTTTTCATTATTCAACCTATCTTACTTTTTAAATTGTCATTAAAATAATTAATATATAAATAACTTAAGTTATTGTTCAAAATTCATTCAAATTAACAATGAAAATAGAGGAACTTACTTTATCCGATAAAGGGAGTATGTCGTGTTTTTTATAAAGAAAATGGAGTTTATAAATTTTTATTACTCCCTCTGTCCCTAAATGAGTGTCCATTTTTAAAAAACATTTGTCCCAAAATGAGTGTCTTTTTTTACATAACTTTGTCCCTAAATGTTTTTTTTTTGAATTTTTTTTCACCGGTCTCTTTATACGTGCAAAGCTAAATGATTTGGAAAGTAGATTACAAGATTATATATGAATCTTTGCAACCAAATTGTACAAAGAGATGAGATTTTCAGATGTCCCTTAAAATGAAATTTGGACACTCATTTAGGTACAGAGGTAGTATTATATTAACAGTATAAAATTATGAGAAGTACATTTTTACTGATCTTGATAAATTAAATGCGATATTTATTTTGACACAAATATATTTAATATATTCAATTTAAAGGTCGCATAATGTCAATAGAAAGAAAAAAACAAACTAGAAACATCATTTCATCGGTTTTGGTCCATATCATTTTTCTTTTGACTGGTCCACAATGTATCTTGTTCTTAATTAATTACTTTTATAACAAGCGAGTCTTTTTCTACATGGTCATTATAAGAAATTGTAACACATTAATACCAAATTAATACTCCCTCTGTACTTACCAACGGACATTTTTTGTCAAACCAATTGAACTTTGACTAACATTATCAATAATTTTTTAAAAATTATTATGGAGATAAATTATACTCCTTCTGTTCCAGAAAGATAGTCTCATTTTGACTTTGTATGGTCAACAAAATTGAACTTTGACCAAACACTGGTATCAATCTAATCATCACAACAAAATTCTAAAATGTGTTATTGATAAATCACTTAATGATTAATCAATTACAACTTTTAGACTAGAATGATTAGATTGACAGTAGTGTTTGGTCAAAGTTCATTTTTGTTGACCATAAAAAATCAAAATGAGACTATCCTTCTGGGACAGAGGGAGTATAGCATAAAACAAACGTTAGTCAAATTTCAAATAGGTTTGACCAAAAGTGTCCATTGGTGTAAGGCGGAGGGAGTATACTTTTTTATCACAGATTTTGAAATTCTAATCATTTAGAAATATTTAAAAATAATTGTTAATAAATTATTAAAAATACTGTTGCGTTAAATTTTAAAAACTTCATTTGAATAGTTAATAAAATATTAAGAAAATTAAAATTCAATTTTATCAACCACTAAAAATAAATTGACTCTTTTCTTAAAAACATAAAGTATTATTTTACTCCCTCTGTCCCTATATGCGTGTCCATTTTCAAGAAATCTTTGTCCCAAAATGAGTGTCTTTTTTGAACATAACTTTGTCCCTAAATGTTTTTTTTCGAAATTTTTTTCACCGGTTTCTTTATACGTGCAAAACTAAATGTTTGGAAAGAAGATTACAAGATTATATATGAATCTTTGCTACCAAATTGTACACAAAGTTGAGATTTTCAATGTCCCTTAAAATAAAATTTGAACACTCATTTAGGGACAAAGGTAGTAGTATTTATTTTGGTCACTTTTTTTTTTTTTTTGAACGACAACAATTAATTTCATTCACAATAATAAAATAGATGGCATACCACAAAAGTTGGAGCCTCATCTAAAATATCAAAAGTAGTTTCATCTCTAAACCTACAACAAAGTTTATTTCGATCTAAATCTTAAGACTTACGGATTCTAATCCAAATAAAATTTGAAAACTGCCACAATCTGGCATTTAAGAGGTCCCTCACTTGATAAGATGTTTCTTTGAGTCCATACGTTAGAGAATCCGAGTTGACGAAGAAACGCCCTCCAAACATCTCAAAATTCACGAAACATCTATGTGAAGTAAGAACAAAGACTCCTACTTCATTGTGAAATTCTACGAGATTTGTTGCCATCAGAAGATACAGAAAACAACAAACAAACAAAACAACAAACATAAACATAGGCTCTCACTGAGGAGAGAAATCTACGGCTCTCACTGAGGAGAGAATCAAAGGATCTCTACAAAAGAGAGAAATTTATTAAAAACTAATAAAAATCTCAACAACACAATTGTACTTTTATAATAGTGGGGTAATTTTTCAAGGAAACAATTGTACTTTCTAGGAGTATTTATTACTCCATCCGTCTCAAAATACATGTAGTTTAAGGGGTTGAAATTTGTCCCAAATTATTTGTAGTTTTGCTTTTATCTAGACATCTTTGACATTGTTTGTCAAATACTCGTATACACTTATTTATGATGGTAGTTGTCATTGTAAAAACACTTAATTATCTTGGTACTTGAAATATTTCAAGGGTAATTTAGTCCATTAGACATGTATTGGTTGTTTTTCTTAATTTGTATGAAAATCTTAAAACTACAAGTATTTTGGGACGGAGTGAGCATTTATTTTGGTGAGGTGGGGTGGTTGCAAAGACTTACTCCCTCCGGTCCAAAATAACGGTCACTTTTGAACCAAAATTTTGGTCCAAAATAGTTATCACTTTTGAGTTAAATGTCTCTCTTATCCTTGCATTGAAACTTGTTCTCTTTTATTAATTATCTTAGTGTGAGACATTAATGTAAGAAAGTTACACACTTAATACGGGTAAAGTTGAAACTTTTGTCACTAAGTCATGGTAATTATTACATTTCTTAATATTTGTGTAAATGCAAAAAATATAGTTATTTTGGACCGGAGGGAGTAGTAATATAGAATGACATTAAATACAATAGATTGTTTTAGGCAACTTGACCCATATAAACCTGTCGTTGTGTTGACTTACTGACCTGTTTCAAAAATAAATGTCTAAAAATTATAAACTTATTTGAATCAAATATATTCAAACATTTATTTAGAATAATGTAAAAGTAATACTACCACTTATTAGTACTCACTATCTCAAAAATGATGCGTTCACTATTCTTATTAATACAAATGAATTTGAATAATAATTTAGATTATTTTATAAATTTTAATGAAAATAAAAAATTATTATTAATAATATTTATAATAGTATCTCAATAAAAAAATTCACTACAACAATTCAATTAACCTTAAATTACTTTTTAAAATTCTTTAGTATTACCAACAAAAGAAAGTGAGGATATCATTGCGAGATGAGATTAAGGTTAATAGCTTTTCATAGCTTTTACAAGCTGTAAATTATCATTTTACTCAGCATTATATTAAATCAAATATATTAGCCTTACTGGAAAAATTATGCAATTGGGCTATTCATATTTAACAACTAATCACAACAGTAATGCTGTGATATCCCACATCGGTGTGATATTGCAATTTCGAGTGGTACTTAAATTCCCACGAATTAACAATGAATACTAATATTGTTCAGAGATTTTTGGGTGGGCATGTAATAAGTCAAGTGGACTCAAGTGTATTTGCATTCAGTGGGACAGTACGTGGTGCTTGTGTGCGGACCGGGTATTGAGACTCGAATTCTTAAAAAAGTATCAGAGCATCTTTCAAAAAAAAATAAAAAAAATATCAGAGCAAATCCCGGCTGAAAGTATATAGCAAAGTGGGTCGGGTCGTTACAAACCCAACCCTAATATAAGATGGGTAGTGGGGACAATTATGGCACTATATAGTATGACAATCTCATTTAATAATTCAGCTTCACTAATAGTCCACATAATTTGAATTCATTGTCAGCTTAAAATGAAAAGTATTTCTGTTAAGTTGCCAATGAGTTGGACCATTAAACTTCAAGTTATTAATACTAATTCAATGAACCTTAATCATTAAACTTGTCAACCCTTTGATAATAAGTTTGCAAAGTCAGAGTTGAAGTTTGAAGTTAGGATCTTGTTGATTCTTCCAAATCTTTAAACCACAAAACATGTGCAACATTGTCAAATGTCAAGTCTAATCATGTTTGTTTCATCATATTTAGCTGTCCTAATATCAGTAAATTCTGCTTAATCCCTTCTTATACAAGGCTTTGCATGGTTTCATTGCTTTGTTTGTGAGGCACACGTAAGAAATTCCCCATATTTTGACCAATTCAAGGTGAAAAATGGGGTTGCTCCCTCGTCAAAACTGGGAAAAGTTAAGCTAAAAGACAGTAAATGAATGAGAGCAACTCCGAATGAACCCAAAAGGTCCCAAACCTTACCTTTCTTTTAAAATAGAAGTGAAATCGTTGGAGCGTTGCGACCAATAAAATACTGGTACTTTTTTTTTTTTTTTACTATGTGAATTTGAAGGCTGGCGAACATTGAGGTTTATAAATCATACATATTATCCTATTAATTTTAACTAGAATATGAAAATGGATGGGATATCTGCGTCTTAAATCATTAATAACGTACCAGCAAAACTTGTGAACTACGATATTACTCCAAATAATTATAAGTGAGTGAGGTTAATTTTCCTTAGGTCCATGGTTTTTTTTAAGCATAAGGAAGAAAACTACGAAGAAAGGAGAGAGACCCTAGTGAGGTAAATTAATTAATAGATTAAAAAAGTAGAAAAGCCAAAAAAAATCCTACATATATAATAATATCCTAAATAGAGAAATTTCAAACCCATGATGATACAACAAATGCAAGTGGAGAGTCCTCAAAGCCACCTTCTCCACAATCTATTTGCTCGACCCACCCACCCCACCCCCACCCTCACCCTTTATTTTCTTATCTTCTTCAACACCTAATAAATATTTTAATCTTATACTAGACATGTTGTTGTGTACAACTAATATGTGTGTAATTATATAATGTAATCATAATTTAAAATAATTGTTACTCAAACAGTGATCTTAACTCTCAAGCTTCATCTACAGTTGTTTATATATAGTGAGACTTTGACATTATTCATATTGTCATTTAACTAATACTCCCTCCGTCTCAAAATGATCTTCACGTTTGACTATTCAAACTTTTTAAAGATATGAACATTTGTTTTGCTAGCCATGTTATGTTTATGCACTTTTAAGCCTAAATTGTAGAAAGGTGAAGAACTTTTTGGGACAATAAAAAATGGCAAATGAGAAGATCATTTTGGGACGGAGGGAGTAAAACATGACTCTGCTGGCCTAATTATAATATATTTGAGCATACGATTTGTAGAATCGAATTTGTCATTTGTAAACTCTTTAAGATCAACTTTTAGCAGGAAAAAAAATTATGGTCCATATGCTATATTTTTAAGTTTCTATTTATTATTCCCTTCCCATTGGTCCATAAGGTACATTTTTTTAAGATTCTATTTACTACTCCTTTCCCAAAAGGGGAAATGACAAAATTATGAATCGAATTGGGGATTTTTTTTATTCTTTTACATTGTAATATGGTGTTTTTAATGTATTTTTTTTTTGTCTCGTAATATATATCATAGTTGACAAATCAATGTTTTTAAGATTTTTGTTGCACTTGAAATGCAATGGGGTATTTTGACCATTTAAAATGACTCTTTTGCCTTGCCATCTGTCCGTTTGAATGCACATGACTTAGACAGAGTAGCAAAAATTAATATGACTCGGGAAAAGGTTCGGCAAGTTCAAGCTCAGCTCCTAACTTACGTCCCTCCGAAGCTAGCCGTCTCAACCCTAAATATTTTAAAAACTCTTTCTAGACCAATCTTTGTATTACTATCCCTTTCAGTTTCAGGGAAAAATGTAATTCTGATCCGGAAGGCTATCACTCAGATGCTTCTATGTCCGCGTATGCGGAAGCTCGTCAATACGGAGGGACGGTAGGAAGTGTGAATGTATCTAAGGGGGCACCAATGGAGAATGGTTGCACTTTTGATGACTTCTATAATGAAGATGATGGTTTTATCCCCCTGAAGACAAGAAATGGCAAGAGCACGGTCAAGTGTATAGACCGAGGTTCTTAATGATACTGGGGAAGCTCTAAAAGACACTGAGAATAATTTTTTCCTTTGTCATTATTTTATTTTATTTGCTCTTTATTGTTCCGTGATGGTTTTGGTCTAGTCCCCCATCACATTTGATTTTTATTTTAATAAAATTTAAGGGGCCTTTTAGCCCTTTATTTACGATAAAGAAAAAATGTTAGAAATTGGGGTTGGGTGAGATGATAATCCTGGATATTTGACTGAATCGTGTATAATCCACTTTCCGAATAAAGTATTTCGACCCTTTATAGCCTGACTTACACGAAATCTTTATTGGGATAAGACAATCAAACTTTCTGTTTCTGGGCAAAGAATACAGATCGAAAACTTAGAGAATTGTTTGGAATATTTCCGTACCTTCAAATGAGTCCAAAATCTGTTTATAAACAGATGGCAATTAGGAGCATTAATGATGGTTGGCATCTAACAGTCATGATATGAAATTGCATTGGTCTCTAGTAAATCACAATTACATAAAATAGTTGATGACACTAAAATCACCAACAAAAAAAAGTTATGTTCCCTCGATTGCCTCAATCTATTCATATAACTGACACCTCCTATGACATTGCAAATCTTTTGCCTATTAGAATGAGTAATACAGTATAAGAAGATCACCAAACTTCATATCTTAATTTCGTAGGACGACATTTTAAAAGTTTAGATAGCTAGGACAGTACACAAAATCAGAGACTTGGTGTGAGTCTTAGTGTTAAGACACTATAGAGATCACACCACAACACACACAGCGGAATAATAATTTAAAAAAAAAAACGGAATAAACACTTATCTTTCAGCAAAGTGCTGAAGATAACAAAACTTCTCTTATTGATTGAAACAGTTAATCGAAGACTTACAGACTAAGAGAAAGACAAAAGAACTCAAGAACACAAGTTTTGAGGAAACTTGTATTCAACTAGAAAACACCAAAACACTAAAGCACTCACTAATGAATCTATTGTTATTCTCACAGAATGCTTAAAACATTTGTTTTCCAATCCTCTATATTTATACACGTTTAAGGACTTGGTTGATTGGTCATCAAGGTCTCCATCTTTTGTGAAAGATCTTGAGATAATCTTCACTATTTTTCTTTCATTATCCTTTTCATAATTGAGTCATTCCAATCCTTGATAGATCCCTACAAAATAACCAAAAGATATACACAACACTAAACAACTAATTAGAAAGTTAGTGAAATAAGTTAGTGAAATAAATATTCACAAGAAAGTAACAAATCTTGACTACTAATAAAAACACATAAACCAAATAAAACCGTGTGCAATACTTCACACTTTCACATTTTTATAAAACATTTTCCTTTTGTATTCGTTTAAAATATTTTACATTGTGTAGCAAACGTTTCACAAAATGTTGACTGATTTTTACACCGCAGGAGCGTTGGAGCAAAGCTCCCGTTCGAGAGCGGTTTTTAAAATCTGTTCACCCAACCCAACTAGTTTATCAATGAGAATTTTAAATTTTTTATCGGATGAATGAAATGCAGTTAATGTTTGCTCAAATTCACTTGCGTGAAACATTTAAAACTAAAATTAAAATGAAACTATTTTGGACGATATCGTATGACTTTTCTCAACTAGTGTCTTAGTGAACA
The DNA here is from genome assembly GCA_026119855.1 of Campanula takesimana. NCBI lineage: Eukaryota > Viridiplantae > Streptophyta > Magnoliopsida > Asterales > Campanulaceae > Campanula > Campanula takesimana. The sequence continues at coordinate 49,217 of JAOWBW010000894.1, forward strand.
CGTACTCCTAAACTAAACAAGGTGTTATGGGTCAATATACTGCCACCCTTTATAGTAGAAATAATTTCTTCAAGTTATGTTCAAATTAGTCATCATGTCTACTTCTATATTTATGCATTTTTTAAGAACATATATTACTCTCATCCGTCACAATCTAAGGTTTTTAGATTGATTTTACATAAGAACTAAAAAAAATAAAATGTTGTGAGTACGAAAATTTAAGTAAGAGAGAGAAAGTGGGTTGAGAGTTTTTATTGTGAGAATGACAAGTAAGTTCGATTATCCATTTTGAGTAATAAAACAATTAAAAATCTTAATATGAGATTTATCATAAAGAAAAGTAAAAAATTTAAAAGACTAAAGGAGTACTCTTATTACAAAACTTGAAAACATGAACCTCTTGAAGAACAAACATCAAGCTTCAATTTTCTACCTTGACTTTTGATGTCATAATTTAATGAGACACGGTTTTTAATATCATATACTCCCTCAGTCCTAGAAAGATGACAAATTCTCAAATGCGGCATGCCGCACCGTGCGGCAAATGGTGTCTGGTTCCGCTGCTTTGAGCGCCCGGTTGCTTCCGCTACATCCGACCGTTGGATCCAGCATTCCCACTTCCCAGATCGCGACACATGTCCCTTTAAAAAAAAAAAACCCAAAAACTTTAAAATGCTATATCTTGATATATATAACTCAGAAAAATAAAATAAAAATACCGTTGTGTTCGTTTTCTCGAGACGAAGAAAACTACATAGGTCATGATATGGTTTGATTTTTTTTAAAAAAACCTACTTTTTAAAACACAAAAAAAATTGATCTGCTTGCCAGCTCAAATGTAACACTCTGTTCTGATAAAAGTAACACTTCCATCTTCAAAAGGTAACACTTTCTACTGTAAAATTTAACAGCAGTTTTTACAAAAAAAATTGGGTTTGCATTTCAATTGTTACTTTCTCAATAAAAAATTGTTACATTTCATATATAATGTTACATTTAGGAATATAAACTCTTACAATTAAGAAAAAAAAAATGTTACATTCATTTTTTATAAAATGTAACATTAGTTTTTAGTTGTCAATCCTATGTTAATTTTGGGAGAAAAAAAAAAGTGTTACATTTGAAAAAATGAGTGTTACATTCCTTTATAAAAAGTGTTCCTTTAATTTAGTTGTGAATCTTTATATTATCTTTAATCTATTGCATCAAATTATGGTACATTTGTTTTGAACAAAAAAGTGATACATTTGAAGAAAAAAAGTGTTACATTTCGGTATAAAAAGTGTTACTTATTGTTAGAGGAAAAAAATTAGGGTGGCAAAAAAATAAAAAATAAATAAATATATATATATATATATATATATATATATATATATATATATATATATATATGGCTCGGCTCGGCGCCGTCGCACGACGTGCGGCCGTTGTACGCGAGACAAGCCCTAGAAAGATAGTCTCATATTGACTTTTTATGGTCAACATAAATAAACTTTGACCAAACATTGATGTTGATCTACTCATTCAAGTGAAATACTAAAAATTGTAATTGACAAATAAATTAAGTGATTTATCAATAACAATTTTTAAAATTTCATTGTGAATATTAGATTGACACAAATGTTTGATCAAAGTTCATTTAGGTTGACCATAAAAAATCAAAATGAGACTATTTTTCTGGGAGAGAGGGAGTACTAGTCACGTATTGAACATGAGAATATGAGATGCATGCATTCCTTCTTTCTTTTTGAAAACCTTTTTTTTTTTTAAAGCATGACGCATGCATTCTAGAACTGGAATAATATTGTTATTCAGCAACATTGGGCTCATTTTGAACTTGGCAAGACATCCTAACATTTCACTCAAATCTTTCAGAAAAAAAAAAAGAAAAAAAAACATTTCACGCAACTTTCGGCCCATAATTATTTTTATTCAATAGTCTGTTATATACAGTGGAATTTTGAGTTGGTTTTGGAGGAAACTAGTTCCTCCATAAGTTATAAAAAGTCCACTTTTTAACACTCAACTTTAAACCCTAAACCCCAAACCCTAAATCCTAACCCCTATAAAAACAGGACTTTTTAAAACTTATAGAGAAACTAGTTTCCCCCAAAATTTTCACTGGAATTTTTATAGTAAGTGAGTTTATTTTATAATAACTAAGTGAATTATATTTTATAATATGTGTATTATATTGTATAGAAAGAGTAAAAATGAGTCACACTATTTATTTTACACTCCCTCCGTCCCAAAATGATCTTCGCGTTTGACTATTCAAACTTTTTAAGGACATGAACACTTGTTTCACTAGCCATGTTGTGTCTTTGCACTTTTAAGCCCAAATTGTAGAAATGAGAAGAACTTTTTGGGACAATGAGAAATGACTAATGAGAATGATCATTTTGGGACGGAGGGAGTATAATTTACATTTTCTAGTACTATAGAACCAAATTCTATATAAATTACATTTTTTTAACAAAGAAACAAAATGTAATACTCCTAATAATATATATATATTTTTTAAGAAAAAAACTTTATCTCTATTTTTTAAAAACAAATTATTTTACTAGTTTTTTTATATTTGCAAAACTGAATGTAAAGAAAGTGGATTACAAAAAATATAAGTAAAATTTTACCATTAAATTATATAAACAATAAAAATATTTAGAACATCCGAACTTTGGACATTCAAAAAGAAATTAAAGACACAGGGGGTAGTAACATAGAACTGACTTTTGTTAAAACTGACTTTTCGTTAAAACTGACTTTGTAGCAGTGGCGGAGCCAGGATATTTTTTTCAATGAGGGCAAAGTTACATTACAATAAAATTTCAACGGTATTTTTGTCAATGGGGGCAAAAAAAAAATCTAGTGTATTAATACTTTCAAAAAATTGTACTAAACTTCATTTTTTTTTTGTAAATTTTGCACTAATAATTTTTTGTTTTTTTTAAATCAATGGGAGCAATTGCCCCCTTTCCCTTAATGGTAGCTCCGCCTCTGTTTTGTAGTACAAGTCCCAAACCTCCTGCGAGTGTCTTGCATATTGGAATTTTCAAGAGTATAAGACCATCTCCAACTCCTGCAAGGCTTTGGCCAAGCGGTACTGGCTTGGGATTTCTTTTGGGAGGTCTCAAGTTCGATTCCCTTCCCCCCATTCCCCAATAATTAAGTGGCCTCCACTTTGTTGAAGGTCCCAGGTTCGCCTTCCTGTTTTTCTTCAACTTTTTATTTTTAAATATCCGTTTTTTGTTTTTCTTTTTGATATATTTGAAAATATTTTACAATATAAAATTATATAACATACTATTATTTATATATGTGAAACGATAAGGAATATTTTTATCATGTTCTTATTTAGTACTCCCTCCGTCTCGGTTTAAGGTTCTTAGTTAGACTATGCACGCTTATTAAGAAACCAAGGCAAAAACAATGGAAATGAGTCAACCAAAAGTAGAAATTGAAGGATATAAATATCCAAAACACTATTTATAAAGCAAGTGGGTGAAAGTAAGCTAGATAAGCAATGGGTTTTTTGTAATTAAATGAACTTTTGAGGGTAAGATTTTCCAAAGCACTATTCATTCTTTTCCATTTATATAATAAAGCAACTAAGAACTTTAAACTGGGACAGACTAAAAAGGAAAGTAAGAACCTTAAACTGGGACGGAGTGAGTACTCCCTCCGTCCCAAAACACCTTGCACATATTTCCTTTTTGGGTGTCCTATTGATAAGTCTCACTTTCCCAAAATGGAAAAGATTCCCACTACTTCTCTCTCCTCTCCACTCACAACAACTATCCATTTAATATTCTCTGCCCCACTTTATCTCTCCTTCCCACTCACACCACCCACTTTTCTTACACATTTTATTAATTCCCGTGCTTTTTTAAAAGGGTGAAAGCTGTTTTGGGACGGAGGGAGTATAAGATTTGAAGCAAACTGTTGAAAATATTTGGTGTAAAAATTGCAATATTATAAAGAATAGTGGAATTTTTGCAATAAACTGTTGGAGACGGTGTACACCTTTTTTTTTTGTCCCAGATTATACTCCCTCCGTCCCATTTTAAGAGTTAAAAAATGGGTGGGTTCAATAATTAAGGAAAATGTGATGTGTTGTGAGTGTTGGTAGTTGGGTAGGAAAGAGAAAGTGAGGTAGAGAACAGTTAGTGGATAATTGTTGTGAGTATGACATGTATGACCCACTCTTCATTTTAGGATTTTGAATCTTAAAATGGGACGCCCTTTTAGGAAATTTTTGACTCTTAAAATGGGACGGAGGGGGTATGTTTATTTTCAAAAATGGTAAAGAATATTTAGTATTCTTCCCACTTATTCTCTCCTAATATTCTTTCATACCTCACTTTTTATACTCACAACACTTACATCACTTCCACCATTTTTTAAAATCCGTGTAAATGAGAGGGTAGACATATATTCTGAAACGGAGGGCGTAACATTTATTATGGGACGGAGGAAGTACAATTTAGATATCAAGCTATAAAATATTACTCCTTTCGTCGCGCGAAATAAATGTCACAGTTGACCAAACAACAACATTAAAAGTTTTTGTTGTGTTTCGTTGATTGCGTAATTATATACGTAGAATAACTTTTGCTCACAAAACTGCTTACTGCACTTCTTCTTTTTTCTTTTTTTTTTAGCCAAATTACAATATTTTCAATACAAGTAGGGGAAGTGGTTTGAACCCTTGACCTTCACTTAGGAAGGCAAGGGCTTATGCCTTTGAGCCAAAGGCTCATCGGCCATACTGCACTTCCCATTGCATTGTTTGTGTATACTGAATTGTGTAGTTTTTGAAAAAGATCACCAAACCTTATAATCCTATTTTTAAAGTGTGACAATTATTTCAGGGGCAATGCCCAATAAGCTCAATTCTTACAAATTTCTTCCACATAACTTGCATTACTAAACACTGCACACAAAATATAGTACTGCATGGAGGCGGCAGAGGTGACCGACGACGGTGGGTGGTGACAAGATGCAGTAGTATTGATGGAGTATCGTGTTTTTTATTACTGCATGTTGCATGCGGAATGATATACTAATGGATAAGAACTTCTCAAACATTTTAATTTAATGGAGAACCAGTGGGAAAATGATTCTTCTAAATAGATTTTCCCTCTATTTTTAAGAAAGATCAAAATAAAAAATAAAAATAAAAATAGAAGAATTATCTTTAGACAAGGAGGGACCGAGGGAGCATGAGCATCACCAAAATAAACAGAGATATTGGAAATGAAAATGGGTCCAATGTGACAACTTTAAGTTCAAATTGGGCTTGGCCCAAAATGAGATATTCCAGAAGCCCATCTAAATAAACTACGCAGGCAGGCACACGAGTGGACGAAAAACTAAGATCGTCAGACCTGGCCGTACAGTCTGCTCATAAAAGATCAGTCCCATAATCCAACGGTTGGCACATGCCAAAACATTATTGCCATCAAATCTAAGTCGTTGAAACTAAAAGTGGACCCAACATCCTTTGTCTTGCCTCTCTGTCAAGCATTTTCGGACAGTAACTACGTGTGGGTCCCACTCTTCCAGCAAATAAAGATGTACTACCAAATTGTGTCATTAGAATCCAAACAGGATTCGCTGTAAGCATTAGAAGTTTCCATTTTTGGCCATTTTACCCCTCACTTTTTCGGAAATGACCTCAACTGGCCGACTACTCCGCCGGTGAACTGTACTTTCAACTTCATTTTGGACCCTTTTTAACTAAAACGCTGATATCCAATAAACAAAGATGGAAAAAAAAAAAAAAAAAACCACATTGTTAAATAAATAATATTAAGATTATTTAAAATGCTAATTTTAAAATAAGAAAGAATAATCGAAGAAGACAGACCTCAGAAGATGATTGGGGAATTAAGAAAAAGCTATTCATAACTTTTCATATGCAAATCATTAGTTAATTTTAAATTTTCACTCTTTTATTATTATTTTTTTAATTTTCTTTTTCCTACTTTCAATTATTTTACTATCAAGGTACTCCATCCATCTGTTTCAGAAAATTTGTCTAATTTGACCATATTAAATGCATGTGTATGCTTAACTAAATAAAAATAGTGTCAAAAAATGTCATTGCACTAATTTGACCATAGGTTGTGTACAAACATCAATTTTCAAAATAAATATATTAGTATTTCAATTCAAAATAAATATTATTTTGATTCTTCACACATTAAATGCTACATTTGACTTGAAACGCATAATATTTCGAAACAAGAAAATCATCAAGAAGTAAACTTTATAATATTTCGAAACAAGAAAATCATCAAGAAGTGAACTTTAGTGGCCACTTTAGTCTTGGGTCTGCATAGTAGATTATAGAAATAGATAAAAAGTGTGCCCACAAAAGCAAATGGCGGTAAGGAAATTGCCGTGAAAAAAGATTTTACAAAACTCAACAAAAATTTGGTACACAATAAATTAAATTGTACTACGTCCAACGAAAAAGATATTAATACAAGAAAAAAAAAATTCATGAATCTTTACAACAACAAACATAAATAATGCAAAATATAGTATTAGAAAGCAAAGAATTTTGACCTAAATTATTGCAACAGAAATACATGTCCAAAAATCTCCCTCAGAAATCCGCAAAATGGCTGCTCTTTTGCAACCAATTTCAATTCTCTTCAAAGAAAAAAAAGAAAAAAAAGTGTTCATGTTTGCTTATAAAATTATAGTAACAAATAATAAAATGTAGAGTAGTTAACTTCATACCAATAGATACAATCCTATACACAAGAGAGCAAAAGTGGTACTCTGTACTCCCTTAATTGCGGCCGTTGATCCTGAATCATCTCGAAATCCTGGCGGAGATGACAAATGACTTGCCGGACCGAACATTTCGTAGTAATTATCCGGTGATGGAGCGGATTCCGGTGGCTGAGATATATCACCGGTGGATATTCCAATTGGGTTTTTCCCAAAAATTTCTTTTGGCAAAAGTACCCTGGAAACCCCAAAAATTGCAACAGGGTTTTGATCGAATACTGTTTGCGTAACGGTGCCAACGACGATTCCGGTGTTGATCGCGACTGACCCGTTAACTCTTGAAATGTTCAACGTGAAGCTCCCGGCTCCCATGTCTTCAGTGGCTAGCGTCGGCTGAACCGGGTTCACTATCGACTGTAGAGAGCCGAGCGGGTAGTAGGAGTGCAGAACGTGGAATTTGAGGACGACGGCTTTCTTATCGGCCGGCAATGATTGGAATCTCACCGTCGGGGGTAGATCGGCGAAGGCCTCGTCAGTGGGGACGAATAACGTGATTCCAGCACCGCCCTCGTCGGCTTCGAACTCCTGCACGACTCCCGATGCGGCTAACATTGAGGCCGCGACGTTGAAATCGTGGCCGTTGGTTAGGGCTTCCGTAATGTTGAGGCCCAAAGGGGGGCGGGTTTCCGACGCCATTAGATCGAATCCGTACGGGACGAGGAGGGAGTTCACCGTATAGATTGATACATTGTAGGGTAAGGTTTTGATTAGGGAGAGTACGGTGGCGTTGGAGGGAGAGTAGGCGGCGGGGGAGTGGATTGAGATGGTGTTGGTGGTGGGATTGAAGGTAACATTGACGGAGCCGAAATTGCTGGCGGCGCGGCCGGTGGTTTGGAAAAGGGTAGTAATAAGTTTGCCTGAAGGGGGGAAGCGGTGGAGATCGGGTAAGGAGAGGTATTCCAATAGGACGTGGTAGCGGAGGACGTCGGCGAGGTTGGAGGGAGAGGAGGATTGGTGGAAGATGTCGGAGGAACGGAGGAAAGAGTTGGGGACGGCGAGGAGGGTGAGGGAGGTTCGCCGGGTAAGGTCGTCGGCGACGGAGGTGGTGGCTAGAAGGTTGGAGAAGTCGGAGAGATGAGGGAAAGGGGATAAGAGGTGGGTGATGTTAATGGAGAGAATAGGGGTAGAAGAAGAAGTGAGTAGGAGAAGTAAATAAAGGAGGGTGGTAAGGGTAAAATGGGAAAGAAAGGGAGGAATGGCCATTCTTGGGTTGCAGAGTGAGAGGAGCTTGGAGAGTGAGTTAGCTGAGTTGTTGAGTTATGGAGTGAGAAAGAGTGTGTGTGCCACTGTGTGTGAGAGGGTGGAATGGGATGGAATCTGGTGGTGATGGTGTATGATAGTGATAATAATAATGATGAGGAAAATAATCAATTGATTTTTAGTTATTTTTTTAAATATGATTAGTTAATTAAAATAATAATGTTTTTTTTTCTTTCTAATTTTTGTAATCTCGTTTTAATGAGATTACAGCAATTGTGTTGTTATTTATGTTTTCTATTCTTTTCTCATGTTTTCGTTTTGTATTTTTGTCGTTTCAAGAAGAAGATGATGATTTGTGAAGCAATGAGATGATTTTTGACGTGATCAAAATTTGTCAAGCATATCCAATCTATACTTTGATGGGACTTCTTTTTGAAATTTAGTTGGAAGATGATCATTCTCATCAATATTTCTTAAATCATCATTTTTCTTTTTTGACTTGTTTCACTTGTTTTTATGTTAATTCAATAAGATTGCGAATTTGATTTTCTCTCCATAGTCGAGAGCCCTTGTATTCTCTCCGTAGACGAGAGTCTTTGTATTCTCCCCATTGCGTTGGGAGTCTTTGTTTATTGTTTGTGTTTCTTCTTGTCGTAATGCTTGGAACGCTTGATTTGACTCTTATTGTTGACCCAAATGCTTCCATTACTTGTGTCATCAAAGCCAAATTATACTCCTGTAGAGATTTTGTGAATGTCAATATTAGGCAGTGTCCAAGTTATACTTGGATGATCATTTGTGCGTCTCAAGTCATGATGCATAAGAACGTTCAATGGAGATTTGATCTAGGGTATTTCCCTATTATGTATGATAATCGGTTTGTAAATATTGTACCGGATGAGGTTCAAATTTATGTGGAGTGCCATCTTTTAACTATTATGTGAATGAAATTAATTTACCTTTAAAAAAAAAACTATTTTTTTCTCTTTTCTTAAGAATACAGTTTCATTAAACAACTAAATGTTTATACGGAAGATTGAAATAAAGTAATCAATATGTCTCAAAATAAATGTCATTTTCTGATTTGAGAGACACTCTTAAATTGTCTATTGTTAAGAGTAAAATTCATACATACTTTAGCTATATGTTTAAAATTTTAGTTTTGAAAATGTATATGATCATTTTTTTTTAAAAAGGTGAAAAATCATTTAGAAATATTTTGAGATGAAAAAAAGTCATTGATTTTGTTACAAGTGATGGTAACTAACATTTACTATTTCTTGCTTCAAGAAAAAAATGTTTACTTCTTCTAATAAGTTTGTAAATGAAGTATGTTTTGTTCATAATTCACTATCATCTCCCTCCGTCCCATACTAAACTAAGGTTCTTATATTCCTTTTTTATTTGTCTCAGAATAAGGTTTTTAGTTGTTTTATTGCTTAAAATGGACAATGAGACCCACTTGTCATTCTCACAACACAAACTTTTTACCAACTTTCTCTCTCCTAATTTCTCTTACTTCACTTTTCATACTCACAACATTTATTTTTTCTTTATCTTTGTATAAAGTCAAACTAACTAAAAACTTTAGTCGGAGACATTGGGAGTATTTAAAAAAATGGAAAAAAGACATGCTCCAAGGAGAAAATATAAATGTAAAGTAAAGATGTAGGGAATAAAGGTTGGCACGGTGGAACAAGATATGCATGTCAATATTCAATGGACATGGATTTGGTAATACATGGGCTAGTACTGACGTCATTAGGGTTTCGTGTTGTCGTTTGTTGTTGTTTGTACAAATCTCTTTGTAACTTGTCTTCTTCTTAAGGCAATGTGTATTGAGTTGGTTTTTGGGAGAAACTAGTTCCTTCATAAGTTATAAAAAGTCTACATTTTTACTCTTAAACTTTAAACCCTAACCCTAAATTCTAAACCCTAAACCTTAGCTCATATAAAAACATGACTTTATCCAATTTCACTTATAAATAAAGTCTTGTTTTTAAGTTTGATTATTAAGAAGCAAAAAAGTGACGTCAAATTTAAACTAAACAAAAACGGTGTTAAGTTTAAATGTCTAATCAATAATTCAGACTTCAAATAAATCAAGTTAAATTTTGAATGAAAAAACAAACAAAGTGTAAAAGGATTAATCGATCGACCTTACCCTCTACATCACAAAGCAACTACTACAATCTATATATATATATATATATATATATACTCCCTCCGTCCCACTAGAAGTGAGACTTCTTTCCTTTTTGGGCCGTCCCACTTAAAGTGAGACTACTCAAAATGAAAATGTTTTAATATACTTATATTCATCATTCCCCACTATTTAACCCCACTCATTCTCTCTCTTCATTTTTCACCACTCATTTTATTCAACCAACACCACTATTTACCCCACTCATTCTCTCTCTTCATTTTCTACCACATATATATCATTTTATCTTAAATATCGTGCCCACTCCTCTAGTCTCACTCTCAATGGGACGGAGGGAGTATATATTAAAGTTGGTGGAGAGCCATGGTGTTGCCACATAGACAAGTCTTAGAGAAATGTTGCATTTGGTGTTGGCACATCATTACCACTCTTATAAATAAGAGACTTTTCAAATTCATTTTCTTAGCTAATAGTATTCGCTAATAGTATTAGTTACTATATAGGGTAACTATTATAGTTAACTACTATAATAACTAATACTTATAATAGTAATAATTACTATAATAGGTAACTATTATAGTTAACTACTATAGTAACTAATACTTATAATAGTAATAGTTACTATAATAGTTAACTATAATAGTTAACTATTACTTCCTACGTCCGAGAGTAAGCGTCCTACTTTTTATTTTGGTACGTCCTAGAATAAGAGTCTCTTTCCTAAAATGGCAATTAATCTTTACTATTCATCTAACTCATTCTCTCTCATACTTTACTTTTATACTCACAAAACCAATCAACTTATTATTCTCTCCCACTCATTATCTCTCATAATTTACTTTTACACCCACAACACTTACTTTACTTCCATCATTTCTTAATCTCCTGGACGGAGAGAGTAATATTTAACTATTATAACTAACTAATACTATTAATAGTATTAATAGTTAAATATAATTGTTAACTATAATAGTTACTATATAAGTTAATTATTATTATTATTAATAATATTAGTTAATCATAATTGTTATAATATATATTAACTATTACTATTAATTATATTATTTAATCATAATAGTTAATATTAAATATTCATACAACAAACTTAAATGTACTTCTAAATTAATTAAAAACATATTTATTACAACTATATACAACCAAAGCTATGAAAATGTTTTGATTAATTTAAAATATACATATATTTTCAAATAAAATTATTATGTTAATTTATCAATTAAAAACATCAAAAAATAAAAATACAAAAACATTAATGGAATAGATTTCCGTGCGGAGCACGGGTTACCTACTAGTAGTATTAAGAATAATAAGTGATGGTTAAGCTCAACAAAATGTATAGTTGAAATGTACTAGCTCTGTCCCTAAATGAGCGTTCAAATTTCATTTTAAGGGACACTGAAAATCTCAACTTTATGTACAATTTGCTAACAAAGATTCATATATAACCTTGTAATCTCATTTCCAAACATTTAGTTTTGCACGTATAAAGAAACCGGTGAAAAAATTTCGAAAAAAAAACATTTAGGGACAAAGTTACGTTAAAAAAAGACACTCATTTTGGGACAAAGATTTCTTGAAAATGGACACTCATTTAAGGACAGAGGGAGTAACAAACAAGGTGAACTACCTTATGGTAGTTAGGTTTTGTAACGACCCCAAAACCCGTCCCTATTTTTTTTGTATTTTTGGGAATTTTAATTTGAACTTATGTGTGCATTTTATGTGTTGCATTACATTTTATGACTTGCTTATATTATTTGCTTAATTGTGTTATTTATTTGGTGAGTAGTAATAATGGTTAAGGGAGTTAATTTAATTAGTTTAATCTTTAAGGGGCTTGAGTGTAAATTGGAATTCAGGGGTTTATAGATTCAAAATGGAACTAGGAGGGGCCTAAGTGGAAATTATAAAAATCAAGTCATACTTATCCTACCTATCACTCTATGCGTATGACATATACTTACAGACACATTTCACTTTCCTATTTTCTCTCTGGGTAGCCATGGAAGGGAAGGGTAAGGTTCCTTCTCTTTTTTATTTTTATTTCCTATTAATTAATCCTCCATTTTAAAATCTAATTACACCAAAATGATCAGGGCGTTGAGTAAGTCATTTCTACCCGATCAAATATTATTTCTGCGACACTTTTCCGGAAAATAGGTAAGTTACTAATCCCCCCTTTAAGTGTTAAAATGGTCATAATCATGCTATATATGCTTAATATGTGGTGAAATGATGTTTTGGTATACTTTTATTATACTTGTAAATTTAGGACGGAGGGAGTAGTAATAACTTTTATTATACTTGTAAATTTGGGACGGAGGGAGTAGTAATAACTTTTATTATACTTGTAAATTTGGGACGGAGGGAGTAGTAATAACTTTTATTATACTTGTAAATTTGGGACGGAGGGAGTAGTAATAACTTTTATTATTATGGGTATATGCTAGATGAGGTTGGTATGGTAGTGTTGTGAAGTTATAATGATGTTGTTGTGCTTTAGGATTGGGTAACAACTTGGTAATGAAAGTGAACTTTGTTAGATTTTTCCTGGGAATTGGCCATTCTGCAGTGGAGCGGCCGAGTCAGTAAATTAGAGCGGCCGATCCCCTTATTGTCGAATGTTGAGTTCTAGGAGAGCGGCCGATCAAAGTAAAGGACTCGACCGGTCCGCTCGGCCGAGTCAAGTAAGTAGAGCGGCCGAGCAGTCTGAGTTTTAACAACTTGTTTGTTTTTCGTTAAGTATTGGGCTAGGTCTTAGGTGATGTCCTAGGATGCCTAGATAAATGTTATGAGGTATCAAAATGATAGAATTGGTCCTTTGTGATCGGGTTTGACTTAATGTGATTGTGTAGATGGATTGTGTGGTGACTTAATGTCAAGATTGTGCACATTATTGTGAAAACGTGTTTACTTCTCTATGATGAGCTTGTGTGGTTTCCTTCTATGGAATCATGCCCGGGTTGTTGTTTTAGCAAGTATTTATTAATGTGCTCTTTGTTGAAAGTCCAGCTGGTTTTGTGTGTTATCGAGTGGAGGTGGAAAGCATTATAGTGGCACACTAGCCAAGTTCACTATAAGGCTTTTCCACTGGTCCTATTTCCCAGGTTTGGGATGTTATCGAGTGGAGGTGGAAGGCATTGTAGTGGCATCAGTTAAGTGCACTATAAGGCTTTTCCACTTGACCTATTTCCTCAGTCCAGATTGGCCTTGGATGGGATGAACTCGCTCCCTCGCGTGAGCATTTAGGGGTATGACTTTGTGTCATTTTCTCCCACTATTGTTGTTCTTATGTTATATGGTTCCGGAACCTGTTTCAGCTATTGATGCTGCCCGTTGTTACTTTGGCTCTGTTGGATATGGTTTGGTTTTCGGGATCCCGGCTTCAGCTATTTATGCTGCTCAGATGGTTTCAGACAGATGATCTTTTCTGATGGTTATTCAGATGGTTTTCTCAGATGGTTTTCTCTGATGATCATGTTATTTCGGTAAACCTTGGCTTGGTATCCTCGTAGGAGTGTTTACTCCTACACTATGTGTTGTATGATGAGTTGGTCGTTATTTCCAACCGGTATGGGACGGTTGGGGATATGGAGCCTCTCATATTATGTGCTATATGCTATATGATCATTTGTGACATTGTTCCTTTATATTTATCATATAAGCATGTAATGTAGTTGTATTTTAGTAACTTACTGAGATTTATTCTCACCCCTTTTTTGTTTACCGTTTTAGATAAGGAGCCCATGTGATAGTTCACACACAGGGAGGACGTCGGGAAGAGGATCTTTGGTAAGACTTTTGGGAAGTGGTGTGTATGTTAAAGGATACATTATGTAAATGTAACACCTTTTGGGTAGTGTACCCGTGACTTAGTTTTGTATCATCTCTTTTAGTAGATGTCGGTGTTGTATATTTGTAAGTAAAGTTGTGGCCAAGTGGCTCAGTACTCGTTGTGAAAGTTGGTTTGTTTTATGACTTCAAGTCAAGTTTCAAGTAGTTGTGTTGGTCGTGTGATCCTTTTTATGAAAGTATATTTCGAAAATTTCCTTTAAATTGTTTTATGACGTCTTCCGTGCGTGTCCCGGACGTGGGGCCAAGTAGGACCACGGGTCGGGGCGCGACAGTTGGTATCAGAGCTAGGTTGTAGATGGTCTAGAATGACTAAGTGACCTAGGAGGGTAGTTGAGTATGGAGTGAGTAACGTTGAGTGTTTTATGCAGGTACTCAGTAAAAATGGTTGGAACTGAGGGTGAACAGTCGGGTACCGCCGGCCAGGGTAATGTAAGAGAACAAGCTCGAGCTATGTTTCAAGGAATGTTCGAGGCAGCTATAAAAACTATACATGATCAGAGGCAAGGAGGAGAACATGCACCTCCGAGGTATGGTCTGGAACAGTTTTTAAAGATGAAACCAACCGGCTATGATGGAGAACCGGATGTGACCAAGGTTGAGAGGTGGATTGAATCGATGGAAAAAATATTTGATGTTCTCAGATGTACTGATGAAGAACAAGTCAGGTTTGCTACTTATAAGTTGAGTGGAACTGCTGAGCACTGGTAGAAAAGTTTGAAAATTAACTGGGATGAGAATCATATACCATATACTTGGGAGAACTTTCTGAAAAAATTTAAGGAACATTTCATTCTTCGGGTAGAGCAAGACAAGAAGGAAATGGAATTTCTTAACTTGGAGCAGAATATTATGTCTGTGGCTCAGTATACATCCAAATTCACGGAGTTATCCAGGTACTGTACCCACTTAGTGGCAACTGAGGAGAGGAAGGCTATGCGATTTGTAAATGGATTGAGAACTGCGATTAGAACTCAACTAGTATCCCACAAGTTGCAAGATTTTCAAGATGCAGTTGATCGAGCCTACCAGGTGGAGAATGATATTGAGGAACACAAGAAGAAAATGGAATTGTTAGGTGCAGGGAGGCAAGGTAGGCAACAACAACAACGTGAGGATAATAAAGGGAATCAAGGTGGATCTTCACAATCAAAAGGGTCTTCTCAAAGACAGACAGGTAATAGAAATCAAGGTAACACTTTAGGGTATCAAAATAAGAAGGTTTGTAACTATTGTCAAAAAGAAGGGTATTCTGAAGAGAAATGTTGGAAGAAACAAGGTAGATGTATGAATTGCGGTCAGTTGGGTCATTTCCAGAGGCATTGTCCCAGGTTCAATAATCAGTCTTTGGGAAGAGTTGTTGGGTCTTCACAGGGCCAGAAGAGGGATTCTTCAGGAAGGCCTAAAGTGCAGGGTCGTGTCTTTTCCATTACTCAACAGCAAATTTCGGATCCTTCTAATGTGACTGAAGGTATAATTTCTATGTCTAGTCTGAGAGCACATACACTTATAGACCCTGGCTCTTCGCATACTTGTGTGTTTGTGCATTTTGTCTCTTGATTACATGTGTCTTCTGAGTCTTTACCTTCTGTGATTAGATGTGTCTTCTTTAATAGGGAATGTTTGACGACCGATAAAGTGTCGTGTACTTGTGATGTGCGTATTCATGAGCATGTTTTACTTGCCGGTTTAGTGATGTTGCCATCACAAGATTTTGATGTTATTGTGGTGGAGTTTTACATATGTGTGTGTTTAGCATTCATGCTTTTTATGCATCAAAACTTGTAAACTGTTGTCACGAGTGCCTGGTAGTTGGTTTATGGAGTTAGTAGTGAAATATTTGCATTTAAATTAGAAGATATCCTTTCCTTGTGAGATTTTAAGTGTATTTCCCCTTGAGTGGTACTTGTTTCTTGAGGAGAACCTTGGGTTATTTTGAGTGGTTGAGATTGGTATATTATTAGAGATTCATTGATGGATTCTCAGGTAGTTGCCGTGTTAACTATTCGGCATAGAAAGATACTTTCTCGATGGATTGGTAAGAGTGGAACGAGTTTAATTGTTGCGAGTTAATTGTTGAAACGAGAGCTGATGACAACTTCAGTATTGGTATTGCTTAATGGATTTGACTAGTATTATCGTTATCTAGAGGATATGATCTGTGTTATTATTTTCTAGTGGATATGTCGAGTTTTACCATTATAGTGGATTTAATAATTCATTATTCATTGAGATGCCTTAAAGAATGATTGAGATGTTTATTGCTTCAGAATGGAACGGTAACAATGTGTGCTTTGAGAAGATTGATTTTTTATGAACAAAAATTATCCTACCCATAAATTGAGATTTATTGCGATTATACATCCATTGCATTAGTGAATGACTTTGATGGAGTTATATTTGAAGTGTTTACTATGTTATATCATCGGAGAAAGGTAATGTGTTAGAGGATATCTTGACTTATAGTTCATGTTTGATAAAACTAACTGGAGAATGTTAGAGAAATTAACATTTTGAAATCTTTGTGAGTTGAGATATGGGGTGATTTTGCGATTGTGAAAACTTTAAGTTCTACTTTATTGAAGGATTTCAACTGTTGGTCCCTAAAGGGGCAACAAGGGTGTGAAAATCGCTAGAGGGGGGGTGAATAGCGTTTTAAAAATTCTTTTCAAACCCTTTTGCAATTTAATGGCAGATGCGCACAACTCTTATTTTGGCTAAGTATAGCGCGCAGCAAGAGTGTGAAATGCACAGCGGAAATTTACAGCAGCTCTGCGCAGGGTATACTGCGCAGAGATAAAAACGCACGCGCTAAGTATGAGGCTAAAGAGTGGCGCAAAATGGGATTCTAAGGCGAATGAGCAATAACGATCACATCATCAAAAAGTGGCAATCTGAAAGATCAAACAAAGCAGTTCATAAAAAGTTAAGCAGAGAATATGCAATAAGTAAAATGAACACGCTATTTGGAGAGGTTCGATCGATGAAAGATCTACATCCTCTACCAAGATGGTTAGTCTTGGATTTCTAATGGAGATCTTATTATATGAGAGAGTATTACAAATTACAACATTTGAGCTCAATACTAACTCAAGATCTATTATCTATGAAGAACAAATCCTAGACTAAACCGGTGTATCTCAAGAAGTTCGATCAAAATGATCAAAGCTTCAAGAGGTGTGTGTGTGACAAAAATTCTGGGCTCTATGAATATGAAAGATGAAGAGCACCAAGAATTCTGGTGATATAGGCTTTGTGATATGAGCAGGAGTTTTGAAGGTTTGAAGATCTTGAAGGCTGTTCTAAAGAATCTGGAAAAACTAAGCAGCAGACTTCAGATCTTCAGGGTTTCTTAATGAAGCATGAAACTCGAGCTCTGAAGCATAATGGCCAACAAAGGGATCTTGATCAACGAAGATGATCAAGGGCCGATGAAAGGGGCTGAATCAAAAGGCAGCTTCAAAAGGCAGCTTGGAAATGAAGATGAGCAGGCTATTTATAGCTGAGAGCTTGAATATAGCCGTTGGAGCTCAGAGCAAGGACAATGAGCTGGCACAACATGATTGGTGCGCAGGTGTCCTTTATAGCCGTTGGGGCTCTGATCAAAGATGATGACCTGGCACAATATGATTGGTGCGCAGGTAATTTAGAGCCGTTGGAGACTGAGCATGAAGACCAAATTCAAAAGCTTCTTCTAGAAGGTTGACAGATGTCTTCACTTGAGATATTATGTTTGAGCGCATCTCCACCGTTGGCTATGCTGAGTGTGCAGGATTTGTCGTTTGTGCACACCTCAGCTTTTTAATAAGCGTGCATCTTCTAAGCGCTTTTTCCAAACTTTCTAGAAAGTGAGATCAGGAGATGAGGAACTTGACCAAGGTTGTGTCCGCGCACAAAAGACATGCGCATTGCCGGCGCGCATGGATTCAGCGCATGAGCAGCATGCGCACCATGCTTGGTCACAAAAAGATCTTTGGAGTTTTAGGAAATAAGATCTTAAAAACTGAGCAGGGGTCAAGGGCTGCGCAAGAAATCTATGCGCAGTGGCGACCTGCGCAGAGAACATCCTGCGCAGTGAAGTGAATCCTGCTTAGGAAATCTTTGATTCTTTAAAGCTTCAAGTCCTATCATCTAAGCCTATACTATAAAAAGGACTTTGCTAAAAATTGAAGTTATAAACTTCTTTACATGAGGTCCTAAAGTCCGTAAAAATACTTATAGGTGATGGAATCAATCAATTCTAACAAATGTAGGAGGGTTGAGTGATAAGCATACCCAACAATCTCCCCCTAAATGATTGATGCCATTACCTACTATAGCAAAGGCAATTCATTTGTACTTGATAATAACATGTCCATAAAAATGTGAATGGTAAATCATGCCTCAAGTCAATGCACACACTAGCCAGTGCTATAGATTTCTAATCTATCCAAAAGATTAAAAACTTACAAAATGGGAAAGATAGAAATGTCATTCAGAGCATATAAGTAATGTGAGATGAAGTTTTAAGTATGCGGTTAAACTGAATGTTTAAACATCATGCGTAGAAAACATGAGCAGTAAAGATTATGCGCATGAGTTTAAGTAATAATGCATTCAATGTTCCACAAACGAATGGTTTGAATTGAACAAGGTTTTTGTGAAAGCTTTATGATGCATTCTTCTCATTAAAACTTTGAAGGATTGACTGTTACAGATTATAAGTTTTAAAAAGGAAAATCAAAAGAGGGGTGCGCATAAAAACAAAAACGCACGAAATGAAAGCGCATAAAACATACTGCGCAAAAAGTCAAAAGAAAAACAAATTACTTACAAAGGAAATCTAATCTATGTTGATCCGTTGCAGGGCTTCGCGCATCTCATTCTGAAGACCGTTGAATTTGTTCATGAGTTCCACCTTTAAATTTTGAAATTTGTCCTGGAACTCCACAGCTTTTCCAACATAAATGTTCATTCCTCTGCGCATATCAGCGTTGTCATCCACTAGCTCTCTGAACCTTGCTCTGCTGTCCGTCAGGATGGCAGTTTGCGTAGCTTCTAATCTTGAGTCAGTATGGAGGCGCTGAGTGTTGACGCTTGCCTGAATGTCTAACATTGCGTAGTCCAATTTGTCGTTGAACGCCACGGAAAAATCTGTCATGGACTTAGCAATGCTTCGACGCACTTCTTCAATATTATGCGCAGAGCCTCCTTGTTCCATCTTCTTTATCTGAGCCACCATCTGCGCTTGAAGGTCATCAAATCCTCTATGTAACCCATCTGCAAGGGTTTTCTTGAGCTTTTTCAGAATGTCCCTGAGTCCACCATCAAACGCTCCAAAGGTGCACACATTTTTGAGTTGTGCGCTGACATTTTCAAGCTGAGCGCTGATGGATTTCAGGGAGTCCAGGATAAGATGTTCCAAAGTGATAGGAACTTTTTCTTGCGCAGGCTCAGATGGACTTGCCTTTGCTTTAGCACTCTCCGTGCTTTCCTTTGCCTTTGCTTCTTCTTTGGCAGCTTTCTCCCCCTTAATGGTATCAATCTCCAAACGCTGCATATCAAGACGATATAATAAAGCAGTTTGAGCAGTAAGGAGTTGATTAAGCTGCAGCTGCGTAGCGACTTGATTCGCTTGAACAGAATGCAAGCTCTGCACGATCTGGCGCAGCTCAGCTGAAGAGGTAGGAGGAGTCTCAGGGGCTGAAGATGGAGGTTGAACAGGAGAAGAATCACTGCTGTCGGTGGCTGCGGAACTAGTTCAGCGCTTCTTCATTCCTTTAGCGCTGCTGCGCACCTTTTGCTTGAAACGAGAAGAGGTATGTGCGATATCAGCACTGGGGATGGCTTCTAGAGAGGCTTTGTGCATTTGCTCCCCCTCAACAGTATCATCATCTGAATCACCACGGAAAGCAGCCTTGCGCTTCTTAGTGGTTGGCTTTGAGGGAGCAGGAGCTGGAATGATGGTAGGATCAGCCTCTTTGATAGAAATCCCTTTGGTGGATTGAACCAAAGGAATATCTTTGAACTTTTTACTACTGGGCGGAGCAATGCCCTTCCCCTTGCGATTGTACGCTTCTTCTGCGGTCTCTTGCGCAGCATCCGTTGAAGATCTTCCTGCACTCTTCTTGGATTTGACCACGGGAATTGGGCCTATCCAGGGTTCCTTGTTGGGAGCGGCATCAGACAGCCAGATTTCATAGTAATCGGCGTTGCCTATCTCACTGCGCAAATTCTGAAGGTGTACTCTAGAATAGTACTTTGCGTCGCAAGACTGCTTCTTGATTGACTTTTCTTCAACAATGGTGGCCAATTCACCATAAGTCAATAGGAGTTTGGTTAGCAGTCTGCAGTGAGTTCGGTACTTGGTCTTCCCTGCGTTCAGCTTCTTCTCATAGCTTGTCATCCCCTTCACAATCTCATTGAATATTATCTGCGGCCAGTCTAGTTGATCTTCGTTGAAGATGGCTGCGCAGTATTCCCACTGCTTAGAGATGAAATGTCCATTATTTCCATTCTTGCAGTTGAGGGAATCTCCAATTAGGGTGCACAGGTGATACATCACCTCACCAAATTCCTTTCTATTATACATTGGCCATTTCTTGTTGAGGGAAGGAATGCCAATGAGCTTCTGTGCAAGCGCATTTTGATGAGCCTCATCATAGCTGACTGAAGAGCTATCAACATTGAAGTTTAGGAGGCTGCGAATGTGATTGGGGTGAACCACTACATCACTGCTCTGGACGGTGGCCATGATCATGTCTGTTGTCTTGCCGTCAAGTTGCGCAGGAACAACTTTTGCTGTGCTGAAGAATTCATCTAACAGAGCAGGCACTATGAATGATTGCTCAAGAGTGAATAATGGAAGAATGCCGGAGGTGCTGAGAAGATGAAGCAGATGACGACCAATCGCATCTAATGAGAGATCTGCCGGAATAAGTTCCCAACCCAGAATGAAATAAACATGTCCCTGCGTAAAACAATAGATAGAATTAGACAACCTATTGCTTATGGAGCTGTGCGCATATGCAAGTAATGCAGATATACCTTGGCACAAGTTCCATGATAAACAAAAATATGCGCAGGAAGTAGAGGGTGCGCAAAGAAAATAAGAATGCATACGCAGAGGGATCGTGCGCACAGAAAATAAATACTTGTAAAGAAGTGTGCGCAGAGAAATAGATACACCTATATGCGCAGAAAGCTATGCGCAGGAAACTGTGCGTAGAGCACAAAGATGGGGGTATGAAAAATAGACTAAATAAAATAATAAAAAAAATATTTAAGAACATGAACACCCAAGAACACTGAAAAACAAAACTTGACAGAATTCAACAAAAAGTACATCGAAATGACGGCGAGAACAGGACGAAGTCAACCATGTAAAAAGTATGGTCAACGACATTAAAACAAACCCAGAAATTCAGAAAAAACGGTTCGACTGCTAAGGAAGTTACGAAGCTCAAAAATTGACGAAAAAATATGTAACGACCATTGATCATGAAATGAACTATATGAAAGAATAGATCAGGAAAATACGAACACAACACAACGATCGATTTCAAAAATGATCAGTAAATAAGGGAGAAATCGAAAAAGGGAGTCTTGAGACCTTCAAGAACAACAATGGCGGAAAAAATAAGGAGTTATAGTGAAACATACCATGTCTTTGACGGTGGGATGCCTTGATTGTCGTTCTACTTCTTCTTCTTGAGAGTTTCCAGAGTGCGAAGAAGAGTCGGAGATGATGATTTCTGGTTGAGTTTTGGTTTTCTTAGGCGTCATTGAAATGGTTTGAGAGAAGAAAGATTTAGGTTGAAGATAAAGAACAGGAGATGAAAAAATAGAGAGTTTTGAGCAGAGGTTAGAAAGAGAGAGAATTTAGAGAGAAAATTTAGAGGGAAGAGAGAGGTAGAGAGAGAAACGGTTTAAGTAGGGAAGGAGATGTTAGGCGCACGATAGCTAATAAAAGTTGAGAAAATGTGCAGTGGCGCAGGATAGCAATACCACGTGTCACAAAATGGAACGCGCGTGCGCAGGCCTATGCGCGCGTGTGCGTGTGAAGTTCTAAGCCAGTCACTGTCAAGTCGACTTCCTCATAAATGGTGAGTCAGTGAAAGGACGGGCGCACGTTAGCAGGGTGACGTGGCCGAATGGGGAATGCGCGTGCGCAGTCTTTGCGCGCGCGTGTGTCAGCGAAAAGAGGCTGACGGCTGTCGCATCACCTTCCTCATTAAATGGTGAGCAGGGATACGAAAGCAGGCGCTTGTCACAATCGCAGTTTGCATTAAATGACAATGGGACATGCGCAAGGGTAAAAAGGTAATTTCCCAAGAAAGTTCAAAAATTAAAAGCGCGGGAAAGTATGAATTACACAAGTACCCTTGTGACTCAGCGTTGACTTTTCAGTCAAGGACCTATGTGAAAAATCTAATGAATGGAACACTTACCTGCGGTCCACGATGATTTGCGCATGGATAGTTATGCGCAGCGTATTGATAGCGCAGAGATTCTGTAAATCTCAGAACTGTTGTTTCATGCGCAGACAGTTGTTTGCGCAGGTGTTGCATAGGGCGCATGAAACTTAACCTATTTTGCACACTTATCAAGCAAATACATTAGTATCAATAAATCATATGGACAAGTTAGCTAAGATTAAGCATACCCATTTCTCCTTTCAAGAGATCACTTGTTAATTTTTGAGGAGATGATATTAGATGTTGATGAGCTTGATAATAGTGCTTGGTAGGATTGAAAAACTGCTATGGTGGACATATTATCGCAGAGAATTGGGTAATTCTCTTCATGAATTCCATAGTCAACATGTTGTTGCTTCAACCATAAGATTTGGCAGCAGCAGCTTTCAGCAGCAATATATTCTGCTTTAGTAATGGAGATAGACACAGCAGCTTGTCTCTTGCATGCCCATGCTATAAGTCGATTTCCAAGGAAATGACATGTTCCACTTGTGCTCTTCCTGTCAATTATGCACGCTGCGTAGTCCGCATCTGAATAACCTACAAGTTTAAAGTTCGAATCTTTGGTGTACCAAAGTCCAAGGTTAACAGAGCTAAAAATATATCTAATACTTTTTACAGCAGTTGTGTGCTTTAGAAGAATTAGCGTGATAGTGCGCACATATCCAATCAACATAATATCTTGGCCAGCTAGCGGAAGATAAAGGAGAGTTAATCATACCTAGATGTAGTCTGATCAACTTTACCTTTTCAGTCTGTTAAATTAGTTGCTTGTGGCCATTGGAGTGTTGTATGCTTTTAGCATTCAAGTCCAAACTTCTTGATTAATCTCCTTGTGTACTTGACTTGATTTGCGAAGATGCCATCATTCAATTGATTGATTTTAAGCCCGAGGGAGAATGTGAGTTCTCCCATCATGCTCATTTTAAACCAGCTTTTCATTTGCTTTTCAAAGCGCTTACAAAGACTCATTAGTAGAACCAAATATAATATCATCGACATAAATTTGAACGAGTAAGGAGTGATCATTATACTTAGCAATAAAAAGAGTTGTATCGATTTTACCGCACTTGAAGGAATTTTGATAGCGTATTGTACCATGCTCTTGGAGGTTGCTTAAGACCATACAAAGCTTTCTTGCTTTGATTCTATGATGCTTCCATTCTTATCCATCTTGTTTCCGAACACCCATTGAAGCGCTAAATATTGGATGAGCTTTTCTTGTACTTCTTGCATAGCATCGATCCATCTTAAAACATGGAGCACTCTATCAATCTTCTTTGATTCGACATAAGAGATAAACGAATGCTACACCGCAAAGTTTGATGCTCTAGATGTGCGAATCCCTATATTGTGATGATAGGAATACGAAGATCAATGGGAATTTTATTTGCTTCAGCATCACGATCATCAAAGGTGATTTGTTGAAGTAGAGAAACATAATGCGCAGGAGGTGTTTGCGCATCAGGAGTTGCAACTTCAGGCGCAGCATTTATAGTATGCGCATGAGATGGACTGATTCTGAATTTGCTTGATCTATGTCCTGCGCAGGAATAGAATTACTGCGCATCTGTCTAAAAAGCTCAGCAGAGTCATCAGAATCATTGGGAGCCAAATGTGGCTCAAGGAGAGAATGTTTATTAAAAAGTAGCATGTACAGATACTAAGATGACTAGAGATTTATCTTATTAAGATCATGAAAAGCTTATAGAATGATTAGCATACCCAACGAGAATTCCTTCATCTGTTTTGGCGTCGGATTTACCTCTATAGCGTTTGCAGCCAAAGAACTTGAAGGAAGAAAACAATGTTGGACGCTTTCTCTTTCTCCATAGATCGTATGGAGTATAGACGTAGGCTTTGTTGATGAGGGATCTTTATTTTGAGTAAAACATGCACCGTTGCTGCTTCTACTATCATTGTCTAACCATCCTCAATCAACGAGTGATTCTTTCCACAACGCCATTTTGTTGCGGAACTCCAGCAGCAGAGAAATTGTGAAGAATACCATTTGTTGATTCTCACAATATTGAGCGACATCGATGTTCATAAATTCTGTTCCATTGAAGTGTCGAACTCTATTGATGTCTTCTATGTTTGGAGATTTAGAAGGAAAGCAGCCAGGATATCATTAGAGATACCACAGGTTGGTCCAAAACTTCTCGGTAGTGAGCGGTCCAAACATATGAGGTGAAGCGGATGTAAGCGATTTGACATCGGAGCAATCTTGCTGGAGAAAAAAAAACTGCTCAGGTTGCTTACTAAGCTGGCATGGTGCTTATACCATTGCTAGCTGTTTTCACTTAAGCTTATTGCTACAAAACAAGGATTAGTAAATAGAAATTATAGCGGTAAGATCATATAGATTGGAAATTTGTCTTACGAGTCCTTGTGAGCAAAGTTAGTCCAGAAATGCCATTTTTGGTGTAACAGCGTTGAAGTGATATGGCATTCCAGAGCTTTGTTTCATAATTGTGATATGGAGAGCAGGTTGCTTGAGACTATCTTTAATGATTAGTCCAAATCCAATTATGTGCCCTTTGTTGTTGTCACCATATATTACTGAGTGATCTCTTCCTTCGTGCGCACCTTTAAGAGTGTTGACATCTCTAGTAGTGTCTAGAATCCACTATCGATATCAACTGAGCTTGAGAGAGCGCAGTAAAGTAGATCTTTCCTGCTTGTTGAAACATTAACTTGCGCTCTACAGCAGAGTTATCTTTTAAGATCAGCATACTTTGAGAAATTCCTTGCGCGGCTACGGAGTTGGTGATGACGCAGCTTCTGTCAAGTTGGCTCTGGCAGATAGGTGCTTGTCATTCTGTCTTTAGCTCCTTTTCTGCGCAATTCTCCTCAGCAACCATTCTGCACTGCTTTGATGCTTTGTGCGCAGGGTTGCTTTTCCTTGTACTCAAGTTTTGAAGGAGGCATTGAAGCGTAATGTCCTGGCTTTCTGCAGTAAACCAAGTCATCTTTCTTTGAGTCTCTATGAAAGAGAATATGGATCTTTGCTTGAGGATCCACCAGGTTTGGAGAGCTTTCTGAATTTGATGAGGTTTGAGCAGGCGCAGGAATGTGTGAAAAGTTAGCCATTGCCCTAGATTTGAAGCCATATTGAATCGGCACCCAAGCTGTTAAGCTTGAAAAACAGAAACATGTTTTATGAAGGTGTTAGCTCTGATACCACTTGTTGGTCCCTAAAGGGGCAACAAGGGTGTGAAAATCGCTAGAGGGGGGGGGGGTGAATAGCGTTTTAAAAATTCTTTTCAAACCCTTTTGCAATTTAATGGCAGATGCGCACAACTCTTATTTTGGCTAAGTATAGCGCGCAGCAAGAGTGTGAAATGCACAGCGGAAATTTACAGCAGCTCTGCGCAGGGTATACTGCGCAGAGATAAAAACGCACGCGCTAAGTATGAGGCTAAAGAGTGGCGCAAAATGGGATTCTAAGGCGAATGAGCAATAACGATCACATCATCAAAAAGTGGCAATCTGAAAGATCAAACAAAGCAGTTCATAAAAAGTTAAGCAGAGAATATGCAATAAGTAAAATGAACACGCTATTTGGAGAGGTTCGATCGATGAAAGATCTACATCCTCTACCAAGATGGTTAGTCTTGGATTTCTAATGGAGATCTTATTATATGAGAGAGTATTACAAATTACAACATTTGAGCTCAATACTAACTCAAGATCTATTATCTATGAAGAACAAATCCTAGACTAAACCGGTGTATCTCAAGAAGTTCGATCAAAATGATCAAAGCTTCAAGAGGTGTGTGTGTGACAGAAATTCTGGGCTCTATGAATATGAAAGATGAAGAGCACCAAGAATTCTGGTGATATAGGCTTTGTGATATGAGCAGGAGTTTTGAAGGTTTGAAGATCTTGAAGGTTGTTCTAAAGAATCTGGAAAAACTAAGCAGCAGACTTCAGATCTTCAGGGTTTCTTAATGAAGCATGAAACTCGAGCTCTGAAGCATAATGGCCAACAAAGGGATCTTGATCAACGAAGATGATCAAGGGCCGATGAAAGGGGCTGAATCAAAAGGCAGCTTCAAAAGGCAGCTTGGAAATGAAGATGAGCAGGCTATTTATAGCTGAGAGCTTGAATATAGCCGTTGGAGCTCAGAGCAAGGACAATGAGCTGGCACAACATGATTGGTGCGCAGGTGTCCTTTATAGCCGTTGGGGCTCTGATCAAAGATGATGACCTGGCACAATATGATTGGTGCGCAGGTAATTTAGAGCCGTTGGAGACTGAGCATGAAGACCAAATTCAAAAGCTTCTTCTAGAAGGTTGACAGCTGTCTTCACTTGAGATATTATGTTTGAGCGCATCTCCACCGTTGGCTATGCTGAGTGTGCAGGATTTGTCGTTTGTGCACACCTCAGCTTTTTAATAAGCGTGCATCTTCTAAGCGCTTTTTCCAAACTTTCTAGAAAGTGAGATCAGGAGATGAGGAACTTGACCAAGGTTGTGTCCGCGCACAAAAGACATGCGCATTGCCGGCGCGCATGGATTCAGCGCATGAGCAGCATGCGCACCATGCTTGGTCACAAAAAGATCTTTGGAGTTTTAGGAAATAAGATCTTAAAAACTGAGCAGGGGTCAAGGGCTGCGCAAGAAATCTATGCGCAGTGGCGACCTGCGCAGAGAACATCCTGCGCAGTGAAGTGAATCCTGCTTAGGAAATCTTCGATTCTTTAAAGCTTCAAGTCCTATCATCTAAGCCTATACTATAAAAAGGACTTTGCTAAAAATTGAAGTTATAAACTTCTTTACATGAGGTCCTAAAGTCCGTAAAAATACTTATAGGTGATGGTATCAATCAATTCTAACAAATGTAGGAGGGTTGAGTGATAAGCATACCCAACATCAACTATAGAAAATTTCTAGTGGAATGAACGAGGATAGACAACCCGATTTTGTGCGTTGCTAGTGATGGAACTTTAACTTTTGTGGTAGAGTATGTGGTCAACACTTAGTGGAACCAACATGTATAACGGAATTCAACTATAGATACTTGAAGAGATACACAAGACCAATTTAATTATGAACCCAAGTAAATGTAGAGTATTGAGATAAATTTGAAGAGTTACCTTTGATTTGTTGACCCGCGAAATTCTAAGCATTCAACTAAGTCCTTGAGCTGCGAATAATATGGAAGTAGAATATCAGTGATCAGTTAGTTTGTGACAAGCCTTGAGATTTCTGAGTGGATATGAATGTATTGTGAAAAGTTTCATTGAAGGGGCTGCACTGAATAGATGGAATAAATGATGTTGAGTGATAGCGGATTGGTTACCAAGTTTTCTCACCTTTTCTATTTTGAGAGTATAAATATTAATTCCAGTTGTTACTCATTTGTTCAGAAGATAGTCCGATTTCATGGGATGTTTATGATTCTTCTCTTGTATGTCTAAAGTTTTAGAGGATATTGAATCGAGTAATTCTTGAGAAGCATTCAGTTCAAGTGATTGATTATAGAATTCGAGAATTGAGAATTAAGAGTATTCCTTTTGTTAGAATTGTGTGGAGGAACCATAATGTTGAAAAGCCAACTTGGGAACTTCGGGAGGAAATGGAAAGGAAATATCCCTGGTTATTTGATTCGTTTGGTAAGTTATCCTAAAATTCGGGACAAATTTTCTTTAAGGGGGAGTGATTGTAACGACCCAAAAACCCGTCCCTATTTATTTTGTATTTTTGGGAATTTTAATTTGAACTTATGTGTGCATTTTATGTGTTGCATTACATTTTATGCTTGCTTATATTATTTGCTTAATTGTGTTATTTATTTGGTGAGTAGTAATAATGGTTAAGGGAGTTAATTTAATTAGTTTAATCTTTAAGGGGCTTGAGTGTAAATTGGAATTCAGGGGTTTATAGGTTCAAAATGGAACTAGGAGGGGCCTAAGTGGAAATTATAAAAATCAAGTCATACTTATCCTACCTATCACTCTATGCGTATGACATATACTTACAGACACATTTCACTTTCCTATTTTCTCTCTGGGTAGCCATGGAAGTGAAGGGTAAGGTTCCTTCTCTTTTTTATTTTTATTTCCTATTAATTAATCCTCCATTTTAAAATCTAATTACACCAAAATGATCAAGGCGTTGAGTAAGTCATTTCTACCCGATCAAATATTATTTCTGCGACACTTTTCCGGAAAATAGGTAAGTTACTAATCCCCCCTTTAAGTGTTAAAATGGTCATAATCATGCTATATATGCTTAATATGTGGTGAAATGATGTTTTGGTATACTTTTATTATACTTGTAAATTTAGGACGGAGGGAGTAGTAATAACTTTTATTATACTTGTAAATTTGGGACGGAGGGAGTAGTAATAACTTTTATTATACTTGTAAATTTAGGACGGAGGGAGTAGTAATAACTTTTATTATACTTGTAAATTTGGGACGGAGGGAGTAGTAATAACTTTTATTATTATGGGTATATGCTAGATGAGGTTGGTATGGTAGTGTTGTGAAGTTATAATGATGTTGTTGTGCTTTAGGATTGGGTAACAACTTGGTAATGAAAGTGAATTTTGTTAGATTTTTCCTGGGAATTGGCCATTCTGCAGTGGAGCGGCCGAGTCAGTAAATTAGAGCGTCCGATCCCCTTATTGTCGAATGTTGAGTTCTAGGAGAGCGGCCGATCAAAGTAAAGGACTCGACCGGTCCGCTCGGCCGAGTCAAGTAAGTAGAGCGGCCGGGCAGTCTGAGTTTTAACAACTTGTTTGTTTTTCGTTAAGTATTGGGCTATAAGGCTTTTCCACTTGACCTATTTCCTCATTCCAGATTGGCCTTGGATGGGATGAAATCGCTCCCTCGCGTGAGCATTTAGGGGTATGACTTTGTGTCATTTTCTCCCACTATTGTTGTTGTTATGTTATATTGTTCCGGAACCTGTTTCAGCTATTGATGCTGCCCGTTGTTACTTTGGCTCTGTTGGATATGGTTTGGTTTTCGGGATCCCGGCTTCAGCTATTTATGCTGCTCAGATGGTTTCAGACAGATGGTCTTTTCAGATGGTTATTCAGATGGTTTTCTCAGATGGTTTTCTCTGATGATCATGTTATTTCGGTAAACCTTGGCTTGGTATCCTCGTAGGAGTGTTTACTCCTACACTATGTGTTGTATGATGAGTTGGTCGTTATTTCCAACCGGTATGGGACGGTTGGCGATAGGGAGCCTCTCATATTATGTGCTATATGCTATATGATCATTTGTGACATTGTTCCTTTATGTTTATCATATAAGCATGTAATGTAGTTGCATTTTAATAACTTACTGAGATTTATTCTCACCCCTTATTTGTTTACCGTTTTAGATAAGGAGCCCAGGGGATAGTTCACACACAGGGAGGACGTCGGGAAGAGGATCTTTGGTAAGACTTTTGGGAAGTGGTGTGTATGTTAAAGGATACATTATGTAAATGTAACACCTTTTGGGTAGTGTACCCGTGACTTAGTTTTGTATCATCTCTTTTAGTAGATGTCGGTGTTGTATATTTGTAAGTAAAGTTGTGGCCAAGTGGCTCAGTACTCGTTGTGAAAGTTGGTTTGTTTTATGACTTCAAGTCAAGTTTCAAGTAGTTGTGTTGGTCGTGTGATCCTTTTTACGAAAGTATATTTCGAAAAATTTCCTTTAAATTGTTTTATGACATCTTCCGTGCGTGTCCCGGACGTGGGGCCAAGTAGGACCACGGGTCGGGGCGCGACAGGTTTGACCATAAACTTGGAAGATCACCAATCCTTTTCTTGACATCGTGCCTAGGTTTGGTAATCTGATCCTATCTTCTAACTTACTCTATTCACCCACTCCTTAGTACTTAATACTTAGCTATTTTATATTCCTTGGGTCTGCGAATAATTGTCTCAATTGATTATTTAAAATTTTTAAGATTTAATCTCTTACTTCATTAGCCATATTTTGTTTATACACTTAAGTTTAATTTGTATATTTATTT
The DNA here is from genome assembly GCA_026119855.1 of Campanula takesimana. Lineage (NCBI taxonomy): Eukaryota > Viridiplantae > Streptophyta > Magnoliopsida > Asterales > Campanulaceae > Campanula > Campanula takesimana. The sequence goes on from JAOWBW010000894.1 coordinate 79,698, forward strand.
ATTTTTTCAAAAAACATAAATAATAAAAAATAACAAATGAGAAAATCATTTTGGGAAATAGTGAGTAAAAAGTTGCCCCCTCCAATCCAACCACATGCCATTGCTATCACAAAAACCATTTAGTAAAATATAGTAAGTTCACCGAATTCAAATTAGTTACTAATACATATACCATCAATAACATTATTAATAACAACTTTTAGACTTTCGTTAATTAAATTAATGTAAAATTATTACTCAAAGTTCAGTTGTTGGTTGTCATAACGACAAAAAATGGGATGATCATCTCAAAATGGAGGGAGCATAATTTATCGCGTTGACGAGTATAAAAATTGAGTTGTATCGAGTATATCATAATTTTTTGATTAATTTCAGTTTGAGTGACATGATTTTAGGTTTGCCCGACAACCTTAAGTCATGAGTCTAAGGGTACGATCGTCTTTTAATTCACTATTCCACCAAAGAGATCACCTATTAAGTCCGAGTCCTAAGTAATCGCAATGCAATGCTACCCAAATTTAGCATTCAATTCACAAGTCCAAATCTAGAGCTGCTAATTAATGTAGGTCAAAGCACAAGCACTTGGGTTGGAAACATAGAGTAGTTGACGGATAAAATGGGGGATTTGAAAAGTTATGGAGACTCATTCTTTTCCATTTAGTCCCTTGATTGACTGCTGCAAACTTAAAAGATAAAATTTTGGGGGAAATTAGTTTCCTCATGAGTTATAAAAAGTCCTGTTTTTATAGGGTGTTTAGGGTTTAAGTGTTAAAAACATGATTTTTTATAACTTATGGATGGAGGAACTAATTTTCTTCAAAACACACTCAACTTAAAACAGTGGTACAAACACCTTGTCTTTAATCAATCAACAAATTTTTATTTGGTTGTCAGTAGTAAGTAGTAACTGAAATACAAACACACCCATAAATTCCCTACCATTAATAATAGATAATGAGAACCCCTAGTTATTCTTACAACTTACACCTACTCTTTCTCTTTCTGTTTCAGACTAAGGTTCTTACTTGTCTTTTTAGATTTAGTTAATTTATTACCTAAAATGGATAATGGGACTCACGTTATTTTCGTAACAAAAACTTTCTACCCAATTTCTCTCTCCTACTTTCTTCTACTCTACTTTTCATACTCATACTAATACTCCCCCTGTCTCATTTTAAGAGTAAAAAATTTCCTAAAAGGTCGTCCCATTTTAAGAGTCGAAATCCTTAAATAAAAATAAGTCCTAGATGTCATGCTCACAACTATCAACACTCACAACCTATCACATTTTCCTTAATTCTTGAACCCACACATTTTTTGACTCTTAAAATGAGACAAAAAGAGTATTTACTTTTTCTCCGACATGTAAAATCAAACTAAGAACCTTAGTGTCCGGGACGGAGGGAAGGGAGTACTATACAGCATCTTCTGTTTCATAGCCGCCATAACTCCCTTATGTCTCCAGAAGATTCTCCTTAGCCATCTCCGTTCAAAAAGGTTAGTCTGCGGTCTTCTTCTTCTTCTTCTCTTTCTTTCTTGCTCATTACCTGTTCGATGAAATGACTGTGAGTAGACTATTAATTCCCCTTCAATCCTCCATATTTATGTTACTATACCGTCAAATTCAATAGTTTTTCTTCTGGGTTTTGGGGGTTTTTTTCTTATTGCTTCACGTGGTAAGCTTTTATGCAAGTATAAAAATAAAAATGTTATTTTTGGAAAGATTTATTTTTGTGGCCTCTGTTTTTCTTGTTCATTTATTGGGATTTTGCTGGTTTAGAAATATCTTAAAATCTTGGCGTCTGTTTGATTGTTGTTTTGAATGACACAAAAAAATCTTGATACAGAAGTTCCATGTACTGTACATGATTCTTGAGATTCTTAAAATTAGTGCTTGTCTGGTATATAGGAATCCTAATTCATTTCCATGTTATTGTCTGCCAAACTAGCACTTACTATCTTCATGTTGGTTTGTAGTTGGGTCTAATTAGCAAACTCATAGTTGTCTTGGTTTTTGGGTTATTTCAAAGATAAGCTTTTTGTTGAAGCCTCATATATCCCACATCAACTTGGAGAGTAAAATTGATGAACTATATAGATTGGCTAACCTCACCCTTTAACAAGGCCTTTTAAGGGGATGAGGACCCAATTCTAATACTTTTGCTTACATGTTGTAGACGGTTAACTTGTCATTTGACATGTATCATATCTGGGGTGTTTCATCAGCTTGTGCAGGTTAACAGCAAATCAAGATCGAACGGGCTTGAAGGATTATATCTATCTCCTTGGGTGATTGTGTTTACAAATGGGAAATCAATTGTTGAATGAAGATGATGAGTTGGTCCAGGGTAGTCATCCTGGATGCATGTCCGGATTACTTCATGCCCTTGTCGACTACCATCAATGGAACTTTAGGGTCAAAAAGATGCTACTTTACAGAAAGCAAGATTTGCTTGGACACGGAAAACGTATGCACTTTTTATTCATGTAGTTCATCTTTCTCAGCAATATGCTACACATTTTCTTATGGAGTTCTGTCCGTTCCTTGTTTTTTTAGGCGACAAAAGTCCCAGAATTACGTGGACCGGGAATGATATATTTGAAGTGATTTTGGATGCTGAAGCAAATCAACCTCATGTAAGTTCATCCAGTGCATCTGCAATTGGACTTTGTTAGAGTTGCTTCGGCATCTATTGTGATTGAGACAAATAATAACTGTATTGTATTGTGATTTCTATCAGGTTGATCAGAAAGCTAAGAAAGCTAGCTCAACAAACAAAAGGTCTCTTGGGGCTCGCATTAGAGCATTAGTTTCTGAACAAGGACATGACAAAAAACGCCGAGTTTCACGGTTAGAAAGGACTGTTTCTATCCACCATTTAGAACCTTTAGCTGACTGGAGACCTCCAATTATTTTCCTTCAAAAAAATGCAGAAATTGGTGCCTCAAAATGGATGGATAATAACCATCTTGCAGAGAACTATACTGGTCAGGAAGAGATGCCCGGTTTAGTTAACGAGGAGACCGTGCATGAGAAAAAGCTCAGGCAAAATGTTTCAGATCACGAGGATAATCAGTATGTGAATATTTTGGAAATGTTTAAGGTGAACAAAGATCTATTCCAGAATGCTGTACAGAACACAGATGGTCAGCAATGTTTGAATACAAAAGCAAGATTGACCAAATCTGGATCATTTCCTGCTGCATATTCATCAAATGGTAAGAATTTCAGGCCTGCAAAACTCAAACACAAGCAGACTGAGATTTACTCTTTCCCAAAAAGTGAGAAACTGGTTTCTGATACTCGGGCACCTAAGTTGGGTTCATCCAAATCAGGACCTCTGTTTACTGGTGGTTCTGGTTACGAGCGAAACACGTGTAGTTTGTCACATATCAGAAGAATATCTTCACTTCGTGAATCGACAGACATATATTCTCAGTTGTTAGAGACTAGTTCCAGTAGGTTACCTAAGTTGCATATGTCTAAAAGCTTAAGATTGATAAATGAAAATGAAATTCCATCCAACTCTCATGCATCAATCTTACTTGGAAGGTTTCTTTCCTTTCCTCATCTTGAGAATTCTAGTTCCGCTTGCAGTCAAGAATTTGATGATGAAAATGGACCGCGAGGTCTACCAAAGAAGTATATAGGGATGGAGAAGGGCCTGATTATATCAATAGCGTGGTTGAAAGAGATCAAATCAGCCCCAAAGCTGAATGTTCGGCTTGCTTAACTGAGGGCATGCATGACATGGATTATCAGAAAGAACAGGTCGAGGAGACCTCCACATTAGTTCAGCAAACTGCAGTTTTTATTCCTGAAAGCTGTTTCCAAGATGTTAAAATCAATGCAAAATTTCAAAACTCAGAAGGTAATTAATTGTCCCTTCAATATGTTCAATGTTTATTGGCTTGCGACAATATTTGATACTATTATTTTCTCATTTTGTTTTTGAATTTAGGTACAGATTCTAGATGTAACTATTTCGACGAGAATGAATCTGAAGACAGCTCGTTAGACATATCTAGGACAGAGACTTCGCAACAATCTTGCCACTATGAGCAGCCTGAGAAATTTGAAATGGCAAAACTATGTGCTAAGGGTCAGAGGCACATCGAATCGTGTGTAGAAGATGATGCTGATTTCATTTACGTGAGAGATGTTCTTAAGCTATCAGGCTTCATAAAAAATGGCTTAAACGAGACATGGTATTCATCTGACCATCCATTAGACCCTTGTTTGTTTGAGGAACTTGAATATCGTTATCCGAACGAACCAGAATGCTTTGAGGATGGAATCACTGCATTATCTCATCACCTGCTATTGTTTGATTTAGTCGATGAGGTATTATTTGATCTCTTTGAAAGGTCATACACATGCTACCCAAAGATGTTGTCCTCTTCTTGCCACATTAGTCCAGTGTCTACGGGTGACCGTTTTCTTGATGAGGTCTGGGCAAATGTTAACAAATCCTTGAGGTTGAAGGCAGAGAGAAAGCAATCGTTGGATTTAAATTGTGCAATCTCGCAAGATTTGGGGAAGGATGATGGTTGGATGAACCTCCAATTCGACTCCGAGTCTGTGGCACTTGAGCTGGAGGACTTGATACTGGATAGACTTTTAGGAGAGATTTTTTGTTGTTGAATCATCAAAGTCATATTGAGATAGATTCATAGATCCCCAGATTGCTATTTTTTTTAATTTTTTTTTTTTGTTGCCTTTTTTATCTTTTCGTTTGATCACTTAGAGCATTAGGTTTGTAAAAATAGATTCATAAATATATGTGTACAAAAGAAGAAGAAGAAGAAGCAGAAGCAGATAGGGTTGGCAGAAATTTGACGTTTTTTGTACCCCTTCTGTCCCGCTTTTAAGGTTCTTACTTTCCTTTTTAGTATGTCCTAATTTAAGGTTCTTACTTTACTTTATTACCTAAAATGGATAATGAGACCCACTTGTCATTCTCACAACAAAAACTCCATACCCACTTTCTCTTTCCTACTTTACTTTTCATACTCACAACACTTACTTTTTCTTAAACTCCGTGCAAAGTCAAACTAAGAACATTAATTTGGGACGGAGGGAGTATATAAAGTTTTGTAATGTATCAAAGAATAGAGATGAGTTTTCACAATCTACTCCATCCGGTCCAAAATAGCTGTTTATTTTGGCATTTGTACAATTCTTAAGGAAAACAATTATTATCATGATTTAGTGACAAAAGTCCCCTATTAAGTGTGCATCTTTACTACATTAATGTCTCACAACTAAGAGCATCCACAATGGTAAGAGCTTTTTAGAAAGCTTTTTTACAATTTCAATATGCCAAATCATTTTAAACTTATAAAAAAGTTTTTTTAAAAACTTTCACAATGATAGATGTTTTGGTCAAATTTTGCAATTCAAATTTAAGTAAAATTATTGGGCACAATGGAATATAATTGTAAGACAACTCGAGAGTAAAATGAACACAAGAGTTTAACGAGGAAAGCCCTTGAACAACTTGTTCGCCGGCACAAAACCTCGGGGAAGAAAACCTTGTTAGTATTGATTTTGAGATTGAGAGAATACAAAGAATATGTGAAAATTTCAGTGCAGGGCGTGTGTTGTTACAAGTGTTTATCATTTCTATTTATACTACACAATAGCTAACGGATTGAAGATTGCTCCCATGATTCTCGGCCAGTTAGTTGGTCTCTTATCCCTTTGCTGTGATAGGAGATGAGTTTGACCTAGTCTTTTGAGTCTTGATTTAGTCACATGTTGTTTATGGATCATAATTCGGCTTGTGTTCCTGAAAATTAGGAGATAAAACATTATCCAAATAAGTCATTATTAAAAGATACCTGTAAGTCGTACATAGCAGCAACTTGTAAGTTCAAGGTATAAGTTGATTGAGACAAACTGAGTAGCCCAACATGTTGAAAAACAGTTTAGCTTTTTTACCCCGAAACAATTGCCCCCAATTTTTGAGTTTTAAAGAAGAAGATTTAAAGTCGAAAATTATCTTTGATGGGAGACTTATACGTGGACGGTGAGGGGCAATCAATAGGAGTCTAGGGCCTATGCATTTGAGTAGAGCTAGGAGTCTGGAACCGTCTAACTTTATTTCTTTAAGAAGTCTCATTCAACCACCCTCCTCATTTACGCAGCATAAGGATCTCCTCCAAAATTTCCCTGGTGAGTTCTTCTTACTTTCTCTCTTAATTTCTAGGGTTCAGAAATGGGAAAAGCTAAGAAAGCTCCTGAAATTCCCAAAGGCTTTAGATGTTTGGAACTCATCAAACATCCTGATGAGGAGAGATGTCAATTGTCTATGTCTGATGTTGAAACCCTAAAAAAAGATTTTCCTTCGAATGCTGATTTTATGGCTCCGAATCCCTTATTTTCTTCTGATTTCGTGTCTGATGAATGGGTATGCTTTTTCGAGTATCCCTTTGTATTAGGTTATGAATTCCCTTTTCCCCCTCTCATTACTCGTTTCTTCGAGTCTTCCAAATTGGCTTATGCCCAACTTATGCCTGTCGGTTGGAGGGCTCTAATAGCTTTGGGTAAGCTTAGCGAAGAGACTGGGCTTCAGGTTGATCTTGAAGAATTGGCTTTTTGTTATGTCTTAAGGGCTCATGGGAACTCTAGGTATGGATTTAGGGTTAAAAATAAAGCATACAGCTTGGTAGTTGAGTCTGTTGACAAGGATAGAGGTTGGAAAAACAGGTTCTTCTATGTTAAGAAAAGTAGTTTGGAGGGAGGTGAAGGTTGAGGGTAGCAAGCCTCCAGTGCCTAAGTTGGATGCAGGAGAAGACAAGGTGAATAAGAAGAGGAAGGCCAAAGAGATTGTGGATGTAGAGACTGCTATTCCTGTTGAAAGAAAGTATGAAAAGAAGGTAACTATCAACTGGCAACATCTTAGCTAGATTTCTGTTCAGGTTTGATTCTAAGTCGATTCTGTATACAGGTTGTGAAGGATGTTGGATTCTTGGTTAATTAAGTTCAAGTTTGGAAAGAGAAAGCCGAGGCTTCTTTCAAGAAGATGTATGAAGCCGAGGAAAGGGCCAAGGCTGCTGAAAAAGAGTTAGATAAGAAGGATAAAGAAGTTAGAGATATGACAATGAGGCTAGTGAAGGTGAATCAAGATCACGGCAAGGAGATGGAGGTTCTGCATAATCAATGCATGAATGATGCTGCTAAGTCTTTGTTTGAAATGAGGATACAAATGATCAAAGAGCACCAAGCTGGTAAGTATTCTGAGTGGAATTTGGAGGAGGAGTATGAAAATTTGAAGAAAATTACTGGGGAAGCAATTGATGGTGAAGAAGTTACTTCCAAAATGCCCATTGCTGACAAGGTGGAACAAGTTGATGACAACCAAAAAGGGAAGGTTGGAGATGCCACCTGAAAGGTAACTTCTTCTTTCTTGTTTTGCCCTGCAGGGAATGATGTTAAGAACAATTTTCTTTTTATGTTTTTAGGTTTTACCAACGAGGGGGGATGTCCTCGTAAACAATTTAGATAATCTAGGATGTAATTTGGTTTTTTGGACAAGTTTCATGTTTTTGTTGTAGTCAACTCATGTCATGCTGCTAGCATGAGTTTGACTTTTTGGATGTTAAGAATAGCTTGGTTTGTTTGAACTTTCTTTGATTATCTTGGTTGTAAAAATGGTTGACTTTTGATAAGATAGGTTTATGCCATTAGTTATGAATGAAAAGATGTTTTAATCCTTTAAACTCTTGCCTTTGGTAACATGTTAATGTTACAACCAATTGTGAATTACTTGAGTTCACAAGTTGTTTGAGTGCAAGATGGTAATCAATATGTAATAAATTACATTGGCCATCTTACAACTTAAACAAACGTGAAAACATGCGCACGGGCGAAAGTGTACGAACCTTAAACTTATGAAAGATGTAAAATCTTAAAACCTTTGAAAGGCGAAAACCTTTACAACCTGAGTGCAAACTTCTAAGAAAAGATGCATAAGATTCGTCAAAGTACTTACTTGCTCATTTGAACAGTTCAAGCTTTCATCCAGTATTTTGTGAACAAGTTGACAACCTTCATCTTGAACCACTCAAGTTGATAATCTTAGCAAATTGTTCGAACATGTTGATCATGTTGATCTAAGTTGGAATTTTGAGTAGCCTTGCAAAACAAACACATGTTAGGGGTGGGTGTTAGCTTGGCTAACACCCCTCCGATGCTTAAGTCAGTAAGTGTTCAAAAATAAATAAATTGAAAATAACTATATTGAAATAAAGCTTAATTAGATTATACCTGATTCTTGGAATGGAATGGACAAGCTATAACTTACATATAATATGCTTTAAGATGGATTGCATTCCAACTTCTTGGTATTCTAACTCCATCCAAGGTGGAGAGCCAATATGCCCCTTTACCAGCTTCTGCATCAATTAGGTAGGGACCTTCCCACTTGGCTGCAAGTTTGCCTGCATTCAGTTCCCTTGTGTTCTGAAAAACTTTTCTGAGCACCATGTCGCCAATTTGAAATCTCCTAATGCGCACATTCTTGTTGTAAGACTTGGCAATTCTTTGTTGATAGGCCGCCATCCTGATCTTGGCCAAATCTCTTAGTTCATCAATAGTATCAAGATCTTCTGCAAGTATTAGCTGGTTGTCCTCTGGAGTTATTAAACCATATCTAGCTGTTGGGATAGAAAATTCTACTGGAATTATGGCTTCAGTCCCATAAACCAAGGAAAATGGAGTTTGGCCAGTTGCATTCTTAGGAGTTGTCCTATCTGCCCATAGTACTAGTGGTAACTCTTCAGCCCATCTTCCTTTCTTTTGATCTAAACGTTTCTTCAAGTTGTTCACAATCAACTTGTTGCTTGATTCTGCTTGTCCATTAGCTTGAGGATGTACCGGTGTAGAAGTAATCAGCTTGATTCCCCACCTTGTGCAGAAGTCTTGAGTTTTCTTGCTGATGAATTGAGAACCATTATCACAAACAATTTCTGAAGGGACTCCAAACCTGCTGATAATGTTTCTCTTCAAGAACGAAATCACTTCTTTATCTCTAACTTGAACGAAGGCTTCAGCTTCGATCCATTTTGAGAAGTAATCAGTCAAAGCTAACATAAATACTTTACCCCCGGGTGCCTTAGGAAATTTTCCAACAATATCCATTCCCCACTGCATGAAGGGCCAAGGTGATAGTATAGGATGAAGTGGTTCGGCAGGTTGGTGCAAGATGTTGCTATGTCTCTGACAAGCATCACATTTCTGAACGTAATTAATTGTATCCTGGCGCATAGTTGGCCAATAATATCCTGTTCTCAATGCCTTGGAGGATAGTGACTTGCCCCCAGAATGATTACCACATTCACCTTTATGTAGCTCTCTTAAGACCTGTTCAGCTTGTTGTGGCTCTAGACACCTCATGTACAAACCTGTAAATGACTTACGAAAGAGTATATTATCGATTAATATAAATCTAGATACCTTTATTCTGAAAGCTTTTACATTTTTTACACCTTGTGGCACTATTCCATCCTGCAGAAATGTTATTATGGGCAGTGTCTAAGATGCCTCTTCACTCGAGAAGCTAGCCGACGTATCAGGTTGGTCTTCAACTTGGTTTGTTTCTGATTGATCAATTGCAGGATGCAGGATGTGGATTATAGGTATGGCAGTGTTCAACATGCTCTTACAACTTGATCCTAGGTTGGCCAATGCATCAGCTTCAGCATTCTCATCTCTTGGGATTTGTTGGAAAGTTAATTCTTCGAATTGTCCAGCCAAGGATTTAACATGCTGCAGATAACTTGACATCCTACTATGCTTTGCTGTATAAGATCCATTGAAGTGGTTAACCAACAATAAGGAATCACTATAAACATTAAGACATTTAACATTCAAACTTAAAGCAGTGAGCAAACCTATGATGAGGGCTTCATATTCAGCCTCATTATTGGTCGCCTTGAACTCACAAGCTATAGCTTGTGGAATCAGTTCTCCTTGGGGGGGATCTCAAGACTATACCCAAACCCGTGCCCCTTATATTTGATGCTCCATCTGTAAAAAGTGTCCAAAATCTAGGAGAGTATGAACCTTCAAGTTGTTGGACTTCGAGTTCTACTTCAGGTTGAAGGTTGGGACTGAAATCTGCCACAAAGTCAGCTAGGGCTTGTGACTTGATCGCAGTCCTAGCTTCATACTGAATATCATATGTACTAAGTTGCACAGACCATTTTGCCATCCTGCCTGACATCTCAGGTTTTCTCATCACGTTCCTGACAGGGTAGTTAGTCCTCACAATAATAGGATGAACTTCAAAATAATGGCGCAACTTAATAGAAGCAGTTATTAAAGCAAGAACAAGTTTCTCAAGATGGGAGTACCTGGTTTCTGCATCTAAAAGAGACTTACTTACATAATAAACAGGGAGTTGTGTTCCATCTTGTTCTCTTGCCAAGACTGCGCTGACTGCATTTTCTGATACTGAGAGATACAGGTACAAAGCTTCACCTGTTTCTGGTTTGGAAAGTAGAGGTGGAGTCGCCAAATAATTTTTAAGCTGTTTGAAGGCTGCTTCATGTTCTTTCGTTCACTGGAACAACTTGTTTTTCCTTAGTACGTCATAGAGCAACTTGCATCTGTCAGACGACTTGGAGATGAACCTGGTTAGAGCAGCAACTTTGCCTGTGAGCCTCTGTACTTCTTCTCTGATAATCTGATTGCGCTCATGAGCAAATTTCCTTCTTTTCTGTTGGACAGGCTTGGCATTTGGGTCAATGTTCAATTTGTGGGTGATAACATCCTTGCTGATTCCAGTCATATCTTCGTGCTTCCAAGCAAAGCATTTCATCCTGCTCCTCAGAAACTCAATGATCTCTCCTTCTATAACGGGAGGTAAGTCTGCGCCTATAAGAATTTTGACATCGGGATCAGAAGGATCAAGTTGCACCTCTTTAATATCAAACTCTGCTGCTTCAAGTACACCCCGTGCCTTTCTCTGTAATTGCTATGCTTGCCTAGGACTGCTTGCTGCCTTCATGGACACCTTATAACATTCCTTAGCAGTCTGCTGATCTCCTGACACCTTGACTACTCCCCAAGGTGTTGGCAACTTGAGGCATTGATGGTATGTTGAAGGTACAGCTTTCACGCTATGAATCCATGGCCTGCCCAGGATGATGTTATAAGATGACTGATACTCTATCACACAGAACTTCTCCATAGAATTAATCCCTTCAACATATACTGGGAAGGTAATCTCCCCAAACGTGTGCTTTGTCTCACCACTGAATCCAACCAAGATAGATGAATTCTTAGTCACATTCTCAAGTGGGATGCCCATTCCTTTCAAACCATCAGTTGTCACGATGTTAACTGAACTTCCATTATCGATCAAGATGCGTCTCACCAAACAGTTTGCAACTTGAAGACTTACTACCAAGGCATCATGATGTGGATCTTGGATGCTGACCCTATCATCCTCATCAAAAGAGATTTCCTGTCCCTTCTCCTTGTTGACGGATCTTGAAGGCAAATAAGACCTGTCATCCTTCGCATCTGCAGCACGAAGCTTGGCGGCTGAATATGTTGTACCACAGATATCCGAGCCACCACTGATCATGTTGACCACTCTGGTTGGAGGTGGATGAGGTGGTGGGTTCTCAGGTTGTTTCTCCTGGTTGCCATCACGATCTTCAGTGCGTCTCTGCCTTCTACCAAGTAATTCTTTGAGGAGACCTTTGGACAACAAGTAGCTGATCTCCTTTCTGAGTGCAATACAATTCTCAGTAGTGTGCCCAAAGTCTTCATGATAGGCGCACCACTTGGACTTGTCTTTCCAAATCGAAGGCTTGTCTGTCTTCTTGGGCCATCTCGCTTTCTCACCCAGGTTGTCTATGGCATTGATCAATCCTGCGATATCAACAGAGAAACAGTAGTCATCAATTCTAGGATAAGAAGAATCATCCTCCTCATCATTATCATCAACAACATGAATTCTAGAAGAGTCAGGTTTAGAGTAAGGTTTTCCCCTATTAGATCTAGCATGAGACGTTTCCATTTTGCCACCAGAATGGGATGAATCTGTCCTGCCACTAGAATGTTCTGGGGTCGCACTCTTCTTGGTTGCTTTATCTTGGAGCAACTTGTCTTCTCCCAACCTGATGAATTTGGAAGCTCTGGTTCTGACCTCATCAAGTCTTTTGCATGGTGTCATTACTAGGTCATCATAATAAGGAGAGTCCTTCTTGAGTCCCATCCTGAAGGCTTCAATCGCAGTTACAGTGTCTAGGTTAGAGATGTTCACCGCCTCCCTGTTGAACCTGCTCAGGTAGTCTTTAAGTGGCTCGTCAGGTTGCTGGATCACCCTGTATAGATCACTTGTCAGTTTCTCGAACACCCTATTACATGAAATCTGATTAGTGAACAGGTTGATAAGTTGAGCATAAGATCCAATGGAACCCAAAGGTTGGCTAATAAGCCATCTCAAAGCTGCTCCTGTAAGAGTTGAACCAAAACCCCTGCAAAAGCATGCTTCCTTGAACTGGGGTGGAATATGGACCACATCCATCTTCTCCTGATACAATGCAACATGTTCAGTTGGGTCTGTTGTCCCATCGTATTGCTTCATGTGGGGTAGACTGAACTTCTTCGGTATAACCACGTTGGCTATGGCCGGAGCGAAGCGAGATTCATTGTAACATGTTGGAGACGCCTGGTTGTGTGGCATGATCATTCCTGGTACATTCATGACTAGTTCTTTCAACTCCTGCATTTGGCGGCTAAGCAAGCTACCTGCATCATTGTTAGCAGCAGAAAATTGACAATTATTAAGATAATCGAATTCAAATTGAGGGTTAAGACTCCCTGTCGCCATCGAAGTAGGAGTCACAAATGTAGCTGAGGTTGGAGTAACAGTTTCAGGATTGACTATCGTGCTGTTGGTGGTCAGGTTGGTAGTTGGCGTAATCCCACCAAATCCAGATGACCCAGCAATGTCAGCCCCGAAAGTAAGCCTTCTGGGTTGATATGGAGAGTACAGATTGGAAGGTGCAGTTGGAGCAATAGACTGAAAAATGCTAGGGAAGCTGGTTTGTTGCACCGCCCCTGTACCACCTTGAAGAGAAGACACCTCGCGCTGCAACCTGGAAACTTGATTCATCAACATGGTGGAGGTATCATTCTGAACTTGAATCTGGTTCCTGACTTCACGTAGCATGGAAGTCAAGTTGGAAGCGATGTCAATAGGGATCTCTTGATTTACGGCAGTGGATGATCCATCCTGAATCTGGATCGGTCTTGAAACACCTCCAATGCTCTGAGTTGAAGATATCACGGCTGATGAGGCTGGAATTGTCCCCATAGTTGCCATCAAACCAACTGATGTCATGGTTGAAGACAATGCATTCGACATCTCGAATTCCTTTGATAATTATAAGACCAAAGTTCCCACAGACGGCGCCAAATTGTTTTGGTCAAATTTTGCAATTCAACTTTAAGTAAAATTATTGGGCACAATGGAATATAATTGTAAGACAACTCGAGAGTAAAATGAACACAAGAGTTTAACGAGGAAAGCCCTTGAACAACTTGTTCGCCGGCACAAAACCTCGGGGAAGAAAACCTTGTTAGTATTGATTTTGAGATTGAGAGAATACAAAGAATATGTGAAAATTTCAGTGCAGTGGGCGTGTGTTGTTACAAGTGTTTATCATTTCTATTTATACTACACAATAGCTAACGGATTGAAGATTGCTCCCATGATTCTCGGCAAGTTAGTTGGTCTCTTATCCCTTTGCTGTTGATAGGAGATGAGTTTGACCTAGTCTTTTGAGTCTTGATTTAGTCACATGTTGTTTATGGATCATAATTCGGCTTGTGTTCCTGAAAATTAGGAGATAAAACATTATCCAAATAAGTCATTATTAAAAGATACCTGTAAGTCGTACATAGCAGCAACTTGTAAGTTCAAGGTATAAGTTGATTGAGACAAACTGAGTAGCCCAACATGTTGAAAAACAGTTTAGCTTTTTTACCCCCAAACAATAGAGCTCTTTTATTACTTAGGGAGTTGGTGAGTATTAATGTAGAACTTACATGAAAGAGCTCTTTCTACAAAGAGCAACTCTTTAGCCAAAGAGTTCTTTAATGAGTTTCACAATGGTAAAAAGCTCTAAAGAGCTCTTATACAAAAATAAAAAGCTTCTAAAATGCTCCCATTGTGGATGCTCTAAGACAATAAAACAGAACAAGTTTCAATAATACAAGGGTAAGAAAGACATTTAGCTCGAAAGTGACTGTTATTTTGGACCGGAAGAGTATCTTTCTTGCTGCCAGATATTCCAAGTGTCAGATGCATATTAAAGGAGACAATTTTTTGGGTGGGGAAGAGTTTATGACAATCATTCTCCGTTCGATAAATTAAATTTTACGGGCGAGCGTAAATAGAAGCACGCACGCATTTTGTTTGCCAAAATGCTCCCCCTCTTTGCATACAGGTTTGCATTCCAACTTTTTGATAAAATGCTACTGTAGTAACTTTTTGGATTAGGCATGCATGCCAAGAGCTGCTCGATATAATGCAATCCCCTTTTCCCACGTTGGTACTTCTTTCGGTCCAAAATAACCGTCTCTTTTGACATTTGCACAAGAATAACTTGGAATATTTTCTAGTCCAGTGACACATTTTGCCAAGTGATATGCAAGTAGGACTTAAAAAGTCTTGTGAATTTTTATGTGTGACCTCGTGCATCTGATACTCCGTCTCAAAAAAATAAATAAATCTTGTCCAACTTTCCATTTTGGTTTGTCCGAAAACCGTCTCATTTCTCAAAAAAGGGTAACCATTTATTCTAGTTTCAACGTGATACAAGCAAGTAAAGCATGATTCATGAAACCGTTAAAATGTCAATGGGGACAATATGCTATTCATTTTTTTTTTCACAAAACCTTGCGTCACACGATTGGTCCAACTGTCGCATCATCATCTATTCAGCATTTGAAAATTTCAAACCTCCATATTTGGAGGGATTGATAAGCCAAGTGAAACTAGCAAGCTAACTCTTCTACTAGCTCCAATAACTGCATGAGTCATGTCAAAATTTTCCCCTTGCCCGTTTGCAAGTATCTGATCTTGACAGGAATCAATGTTTTGCTGAAAAACAAATGAAGCTGTTCAAATTTTACCTCCCCTAGTTATAAACCACAAGTCTCTTTCCACCATTTCTCGAGATCTCAATCATGAGACAATTTATTTTTGAAAAATGCAAGTATTGGGAGAAAACGATTTGATTATTAAGACAAAAACATGTTTCTGAAACCTTGTACGTGTGAAAACACATTCTATCCAGTATCTCATATTTCTAGAGATAAATAAGGTTCTGAATCGTAAATGTCACTTTCCTTAAAGATACCTTAATCTTCATCTAGGTTTGGGTGAAGGCGACAATACGAGGAGGAGGAACCAAGGAATGATTTGTCCTTAGTAGATGATCGACAATTACACGTGTAGGGTGGATTGCCTCCTTGAAACTCCTCTCCTGCTCTATAAATAGAAGCAGATGATCGACCAAATAAAGACTAGAGCATCTTAAGCAAGTAAGAGCATCCAGTAGTAAACCTCTTTCCTTTAAAAGTCCCATACTTTTTTCTTGTCAGAGGAACATGTCTAGCTGTGGATCAAGCTGTGGTTGTGGCTCTGACTGCAAATGTGGCACCAGCTGCAAAGGGTATATTTCATTTTCTCGCATGTCAAAACAAATTAGCTTCTTCCCTCTGTAGGAAAAACAAAACACAGTTAATTAGAATGATAAGATTTTTACTGCACTGATTATTTATCTTTATTTATTACTCCCTCCATACAAAAATGATAGTCCTGTTTGACCATTCAAACATTTTAACATTACATCATACGTTCTGGAAATTCAGTGATTTTGAAGTCTTAATTTTGGAAATGAGACTAACTTTCTGGGACATACAAAATGGGGAAATGGGACTATCATTTCGGGACAGCGGGAGTTTTTTTTTTTTTTTTTGATATGTTGATACGATTGTTTCTTTTCTTGCAGCTGTGGTATGCACGCTGACATTGAGAATGCCACCAACACTGCAACCATCATCGGCGGGGTTGGACCAATGAAGTCGTAAGTACTATTGACATAAATGAGATAAGTCAACTTTAAAGTCAAAAAACTGATTTGATGAAAGTCGACATGGAATTACAGGTACGCTGAGGGATCAGAGATGAGCGTTGGAGCTGAAGGAGGGGATGCCTGCAAGTGTGGATCAAGCTGCACCTGCGACCCATGCAAGTGTTGATCATTAAGCAACTCTATCAAAGTCCATCATTGAAGCAAAGCAGCGTTGTCTCTCCCCTGTTTAATTACTGTGAAATACTTGTGTTTTTTTTTTTTTTTTTTTTTTTTTTTTTCCTGTTTGAGTAAGAATGTAAGAAAGGTTTGTTGTAATAAGATGTTCACGCTTCCACGGACTTCTGCAAATCTGATTTTCTGAAAATTGGATTTGTTTGATTTCTCGAGGCCGTGACTACTTGTTTGTAATATCCAGCTTCTTCTAATTTACGATTTGGGTGCAAAACGTTTCTTTGCTGTTTCATTTGCAAGTGGCATTAGAGCAACACATTAGTGGTTAGACTAATATTTCTTCCCTGCCCATAAAATAAAATTTTAAAAATCAGTAAATTCAGTTTTTCATTAAAGATTTCAAACTTTTTCTATAAGGAGGACAGCTAAAGAAGGGATGCTCAAAATAGTTTTGAAAGAGTCTTCCTGCCTCTTTCAAAACTCAAGAGCTGTTCTTATCTGCACATGAAGCAAGAGGAAGTCTTGTGTGAGACGGTCTCACACATGAGACGGATCTTGACAAGAGAGGAAATGGGCTTGCTCCGCCCCACCCATAGGGGGGCAAACCATGTAATCTCTCAAGGAGATCCGTCTCACGTGTGAGACCGTCTCATACAAGTTTTTGTCATGAAGCTATTATCATAGCAAGAATGTTTTTTTTTTTTTTTTGTTCTTTTTAATAACTTTATCATTTCTTGATGGAAAAGTTTTCCATCAAGAAATGGTCATTAAGGATGAACGGAAAGTAAACTTACTTAGTATAAAGGATATAGAGGGTGTTAAATGTAATATAGACAAACTTAAGGAGTAAGTTTGTAAATAGAGTATCAAGTTGTTAGAGTCTGTTACAAGTTTGTTAGAAGTTGTTACAAGTTTGTTAGGGCAGTTATGTAATTAGCTCTAATAGTCTGCATAAATAGAAGATGTACAGCTCTTTTTTGTAATAATAAGAATTTCCATTTTCTCTCTATGATATTCTCTCTCTACATTCGTATTACTTAGATCAATGATTAATCTCACTGCATTGGCTTGGGTTGTGTTCTGGTTTTCCGTAATAGCTTAGCGAGCCAAACCAGTTTAATGTTTCACTGTTAAAAGCTTATACAATCTTTCTGTCATATGCATAGATAATCAAAACAATGATTTCCCTTAAAGAAGACCCAATCATTCTATATCCTTAATCTGAAAACGCTTTAACTTAACGCTGAGAAATATTTTCCTTCTGTTAGTATGCTCATCGCCTGAGTGGTATCCTTGAAGCCATTTTCCAGGAGACTTTCTATTCCAATAACGTGCTTTAAGACTGGTCTGAATGATTAACCTTTGTTTTCAGATGTGGGATGTAACCTGACACGGACAAGGTCACAAACACCACGACCATCATCGATCATGTTGCACCTAAAAAGATGTATGGTGAGGGATCAGAATCGGGACTTTGAAAATTATCAATCAGAAAAACAGAGTGGGAACTGAAATGCGAAATTTTATCGGTGTTTCTGGAGCTATTCTTCTCTTACAATTGGACCGACCATCACATCATCTCATCTAGTCAGCAATTGACAATTTCAAACCTTCATTTTGGAGGGATAGATAAACCAAATCATCAGCAAACTAACACTTATGCTCAACAATTAGATAATAATGCTTCTTCTTGGCTGTTTGTATGGAACTGATCAAGAAAGGCATGGGCTTTTGGCAAAAAAACAATAGAAGCAGTGCAAATTTGCATTCTCCTAGGTTAAGAGATAAAGAACATACTATATTTTATGATGAAACCTGTTTAATAAAACCAAAAGCTCGCTTTCAAATCACAAGAAAAATTTCTTTTCAACAAATGAATGTAGACGGAAAATGTTAGATTAATAAGAGGATAACTTGTTACTCAAACCCAATGAATGGGAAACCAACTTTGTTAGATTAATGTCCTTTCTTCAGAAATAAGTTAAAATCTAGGGTTCGTAGAGGAGGAGGAACTGAGAAAAGGTTTGTCGCTTGTACAACATTGATTTCTACATGTGTACGGTTGATTATCATCCTCAATCTCTTCTCCTGCGCTATAAATAGAAGCAAGTAATTAGCCAAATAATTCAAATTAAAAGTATCTTTGCTTATACAAACATCCACCAAAGCCTCTTCCCCGAGTAGTATCTAATATTTTCTTACCAGCAAAAAATGTCTAGCTGTGGAGGAAGCTGTGGTTGTGGTTCTGACTGCAAATGTGGCAGCAGCTGCAAAGGGTAAATCTTTGCTTTTTATCAGATAATTTTAACCATCAGTAGAAAATGATTCAACAAACTATAATGGTTTGTACGGTTTTTGAAATTCTGCTTAGCTTATAAATTTCTTACAGAAAAACCGTTTTTTTTTTTTTTTTTTTAGTGTTCGATCATAATATTTGTTATTTGCAGATGTGGGATGTACCCTGACATTGAGAGCATGACCAGCTCCATGACCATCATTGATGGAGTTGCTCCAATGAAGTCGTGCGTATCATCAAATGAAGTCTATATTTTCTTTTTCTTAAAATCAACTTTTACGCTGAAAGCAAATTTAATGAAATTTGAAATGTATGAATTTCAGGTACGCTGAGGGATCAGAGATGAGCGTTGGAGCTGAAGGAGGAGATGCCTGCAAGTGTGGATCAAGCTGCACCTGTAACCCATGCAAGTGTTGATCACAACCCTTGAAAGCAATCAAAGAAGCTACCGTCCCTTGTCTTAATTTCCTCGTTAATGATAATGTAATAAAGCTTCTTGTAATAAAATTAGCCATGCATGGTGACTGAACTTCTTCAAATCAAATCTATTTACTGGATTTGTTTGATCATTTATTATGCTCACGGCTACTTGGTTTTCTTCCTGTGAAATAAAGTTGTTTTCTGCTTTCGCATCTTTCGTCTGCGTGGAGGAGTTGTACCAAACAGTGATCAACTTGTACTCTTATCAACTAGTCATGTCAAACAAACATAAAGCGATCCCTCCGCTTTCATTCCAATATATATATTTTTTAATGAAAGTGTTATGTTCTATCAAATCTGATAAAGGAAAAGCAGATAAGAAAGAGAGGTCGAGCAAGAGCGAAGTCCCACGACCATTCTTTTACTCAAAAAGTAAACACTACATGGAAATGGAACCCCATTACAGCACGAATCTCATCCATTGTCAAAAACTTTTTCAATTATTTTTTCTATTCCTGATTTACCCTTCATCTTCTGATCATTCAATGGATAATCTTGAATCTGACATTGAAAACTTCCACATTCCTATGTTGTTGTTATTGTTCTTCCTTATCAATGTTTTCGCGGAAAATTTCAAACATTTTTATGTAATAGTCGTAGAGAAAACAAGGTAAAAATAGTACTGTATTGTTTATACTCAAATTGCAGCATTATACAAAGCGATCATCATAGCGAGCATGCGTCATTAGTTCTTTAAACAACTTTATCTTTTCCCCAAACCTCATTTTCGCAAGGACAACGACTTCCATTTTATAATCTCCCAAAAAGTCAATATAAAATAAATAAAATAAAATGGACATAGAAAAATGGACAAGTGCTAGAATCTTAAAGTGTATGCAATTTTCTTTGATATCATGGTAATTGATGAAAAATTAAACATCATCAAACAGTTGATTACCACTATTATTATCATAATTTAAACAAGATACTCGTAATTTAATGGGTATAATATTTCAGTTGACAAGGAAAGTTCCGCATACACATTTTCCTTTTGGTCCATACACGTGTATGGTAGATAGGCACCCATCCCCTCCTCCCCTGCATTATAAATAGGACCTTATGACTTATTTCAAGAACATAAGCTCAAGTCTGTTTTAGTGAGTTCAATATCCATTTCTATCTATCCCCAATCAGTCTCCATCTTATCCTTTAAGAAAGAATGTCTTGCTGCAGTGGAAAGTGCGGTTGCGGCTCTGACTGCAAGTGCGGAAACGGTTGCGGAGGGTATGTTTTTCATTAGATTACATATATAATCCTGTTCATCTATATATGTGTATGTATATATGTATATTCATGTATATATAGAATTCTTGATCTACAATTTCATCTTTGATTGATTTGCAGATGTGGGATGTACCCTGACATCGAGAAGGTGACTAATGTCGCTACCATCATTGATGGGGTTGCACCAAAGACCATGTACGCACGATCATATTTCATTTCAACACGAGTCATGAATATACAATCATAAGCACACACACGCACACATATATGTATAATCGTGGTATTATACATTGATTATTGATTATAAATGGACTTACAGGTATGCTGAGGGTTCAGAGATGAGCTTCGGAGCTGAAGGAGGAAATGCCTGCAAGTGCGGTGAGAACTGCACCTGCAACCCGTGCAAGTGTTGATGATGACAAGAATCCAACTATGGAGCTCCTAAAAAGAGCAGAATCGACTATGTTAATTCCAGTTGTGTCTTTTATCTTGTGTTTATGTTTATAATAAAAACAAGACGTATATTTACATGCAGAGCCATGAACGTTGCAGATCTATTATGTCGTAGATTTTGTTTTCGTTCGCATGGCTAGGCTACTTGATTATGTATGTCTTTGTTGAGCGTGTTTGCTTTGTGGGTATTCGAAGCTTGGTTGCAATGATTATATGTGTTTTACGTTCTTCATTTGTGTATTATCCTCCTAAGTTATGTTTCGATTTGTTATTGTGATATGATTATCTATCTTTTTTGTTGGATTGAAGGTAGTATACATTTGGCCAAACTTTCCAATCCAATAGACCAAAAACAATCAAAATGGAACATTTTATTTTGAACAAAAGGAGCATGACATTAGACAGATAAAACCTGTTCATAACTAGACATCTCAACGGATCGTTTTGGCCTTTCCAAACTCACTCCTATTCTAAACCACTCTTTAGAACCCACCCACCTCAATCGGCTCATACAACATCCCAAAAAAGCATGTTGACTTTAAATTTATGAGATTGGGGCCAATACAATGAAGTAAGTGCAGCGATGACTACATAGCTATTGACGGCCCAAATCTCATCTCTACAAATCAGATCTGGGACCAACAATGCTGTTCTAACACTTGAATTTTCAGAAGAAATACTTTCGGCCACCCGCCTAGGCGCAAACGGCCAATAGCCGCCCAACTTTTCCTCTACACATTTACTAAGAATTTGATAAGTAAATCAATTTGGTTCCCACAAAGGTATTCAAGCACCAGTCTCTCTATTTGAGCGCAGACTCGTCGAACACTTTCCACCCCCTTGGCCTGCCTGCCCATCAGATATTGTGATCAAGCGACTGACGATTCGTTTTCAAGCTCAAGCTCAATAAACGTGCCCTCGAGGTCTGTTCTACCATGTCTGATTTCAAGCGTAAATGATGTGCTCATAATTTGTTTGCTTAAATGCCTGATAGAAGTATCTTAGTGATTTTTGAACTCAGTTTAACCAATTCATTTGAGGGAATGTGTTTTGTAGATTTACATGAATACTGGAAATTGAAATACTTTATTGTTTAATCAATCTGCGCTTGGTTTTTGACTAATTTTTGCAGGTGATGGAACTACTCCTACCTGTTGGAGTTTACGACCAAGCTTCATGGAGTATCACAGGGTGAGAAACTCTTCTCCCCACTTCTGTCCGAATTCCAAAAAGAGTTACTCTACAACAATCTTACAATGGCCTGCTTGGATAAGGGAATGGCAAGGCTATCACTTGCACACATGAAGAAAATGAGGCAATTGGGTTATCCTATCTCGCACTTGGTTTATAATCGTCTCCTAATCCTTCATTCTTCAACTGGATGAAAGAAATCCATTCAAAAAATCCTCACTCAGATGAAAGCTGATAAGGTGGCTCGGCTCGGCTCGACATGTCTCTACTTTTAACATTCTGCTGAAAATGGAAGCAAAGCAACACAATACATAAGGTTTGGTTAATGTTTATGGTGACATGAAGCGTGAGCCAAATCAGATATCTTACTGCATATTAGCCACTGCACATGGGGTCGCTAGATTGTACACTGCGTGTGAGGCTTATGTTGAATCTATAGTGAACTGTATGACCGGAAAGAATTGGGCAACACTAGACATCCTTGTTATATTATACGGGTGTTTGGGAATGAACTTGGAGTATTGTGCATGAATAACCCCCAAATTAAGTCTAATAGCTATGTTCTAGCAGTTGAAGCATTTGAGAAGATTGGGGAATTGGGTCTAGCAGAAGATCTTTGGTTAGAAATGAAAACAAAAGAACCGTTGAAATCAACTGAGCAGTTCAATTCAATGATACAAGTGTACTGTAAGCAAGGTTCCGTTACTAAAGCAACTGAGCTGTACAAAGAAGCAAATGCCGTAACATTCAGACATCTTGCTCTTGGTAGCTTGTATGCAGGGTTAGTGAAGGAAGCTCAGAAAACTTTGGAAATGGGGACGTATATGACAGTAAGCACCAGTGTCAAGAGATCAACGCCTTGGCTGGAAACCACCCTTTCTATAATTGATATCTTTGCAGAAATGGGTGATGTCGAATATGCTGAAAAGCTGTTTGAAGATTTGAAGAAAGCAAACTATACCAGGTATACCTTTGTTAGTGATGGATTGGTCAATTTATGGACACAATGTTTGATTTTTTTGCATTATTCTTGTGATTGAATCAAATAAATAAAAAAACAGATTAATAGAGTTTCTTGTAATAGGAACTCTCCAAAAAGATCATTGGTTACAAAAACTTACACCCAATATTCAATTAGAAGATTAATGTATTGTTCATGGCAAGCTATTTTACCAACATAAGAGCTAACATTTTCAACAGCCTGCAATACTCCCATTAAACATAAAACTCAAAAACTGGAAAGTAAAAAAGAAGATAAACTCAGGTCAGATAATTGAGGAACTCTGCAGCAGTGGCAACTGCACCTCCTGTGATGGCATCCATTACAATCTTGTCTCTGTTGTTGCTGCTGACTGCAGACGCAAGGGCCCCAGTAATTGCACCCCCGATCATTGCATTTTTCTGCACATCGTAAATGAAACAGGCAGTCAACACTTAACACTTACAGATGCATGATGAAGGAAAACACCAAAAATCATGTGATTAATTCAAGGCGTTAGATTTATACTGGGAAACTGTTGGGTCTCATGTTTGACTAACTTTGGTAGTTCACACTCACAGCTCAATTAACTAAACTAGAGATGGGTCGCAAAATTGAAAATAAAGCATTTTTTATGGAGCAAGGAATACAGAAATAAGATATGCATCAAAAGTACTCCCTCCATTCCAAAATGAATGTCCAAATAAATTTCAAATTTGTGCTTAAACATGCAGTTCATTTGAAAATTACCCAGTCTCTGGTGCCCCTGATGCTCTCAATTCCATACTCCATTCCAACATATACTCCAGCAATAGTTCCTGTTGAAGTGATTACAAAATCTTATAGCAATTCTCCACTATCAAAGCAAGGTAAATAATAATAATAATAATAATAATAATAATAATAATAATAATAATAAATGACAGTAGTTCTTGACTTAATATAAAATGTCTATGAATCATACCCCAATAGGCACCTTCTTTGCACATCCTCTTCAACTGCAATGAGGTGACAAGTTAAAATTTTGTTTTGCCCAATATTTACATTATAAAACATAAATCAGAGCAAGGATATTCAATTTCAAGTTAAAATTGGCTGACGAATACCTCTCTCGCCCTCTCCAACCACATTTAATAATGAAGAATGTGGAATCTCTTTACATGGAAAAGACAATCTATGTAAACACGTACATGTAATTGTGGACTGGAAAGATAACAACCGAAGCAAGAAAAGAGCCGTACCAGTGGTCTTACTCATAAAAAGCGTTTTGCCGAATGCAGATCTTTTTCTCTTATTCTTCTTTTAGAAGAATAAAGTAACATTTAAGCTACACTTGCATATTGTTTTAGAACGTAGCTAACGTCAAAGTTAATCACAAACTATATGTGGCAACTGGCAAACCATGTGGTCTTCATGTTAGATTGTAGAAAATGGAGGTTCTACCAGGCTGATGACATTATTATGACAACAAGAAAGTATCTACATAATACATAAACATGGCCATGCATCAATCTGAAGAGATCTTACTGCGTGCTCAAAGTTGTTCTTAGAAACGCTCCCTGCAAAATGATACTTCATTGAACAATTAAATCCAGAGACTAAAAGAATATACATACAAAGTACGGAGTATATAAATAACAAACAAACCATCACGAAATTCCAGGGTGTTAAATGCACTTTCCCTTCACAAACACAGCGCACACACACAAACACACACACTATCAATGATCAGGCAAACAACAATGTATACAATCCCAGCCATAGTTATTAAAAGCCCGCCTAGGCGCGCGCCTAGGCCCCGGGCGCAAAGAGGCGCGGCATTGGAGCCTTGTTGCGCCTAGGTCCAGGGCGCAGAGAGGCGCGGCATTGGAGCTTCAGCAGTGCTAGGCGAGGCGCTGTTTCAAACATCACCTTTTTACCTTACTCCAATTTAATATTTGATACGTATTTTTGAACTTTTTAAATTAACATGTCAATTACTAAAATTCATGTATATTGCTACCGTCGTCTCAAAATGAATATTCATTTCTTTTATTTGCTCTTGTTCCGTCCCAAATGAATATTCATTTTTATTTGCTCTTGTTTTGTCTCAAAATCGAAATTTTATTTTATTATTTGCTCTTGTTAACAAGGAAATTTTAATGTTTTTGGATATTCATTTTGGGGAGGAAATACTATTATTGCTTATCTTGATGTTGTATGTATACTATATTTTAGTATTTTAAGGCATTATTGCGGGCTTCGTCATTCGGGCGCGCGCCGCCTTGCGCCTAAGCTCCGGGCACACCTTTTGCGCCTTGGGCCTTTAATAACTATGATCCCAGCTAGTATAGCTCAGGTCTTTCCATGAAAAGGTGAAATCAAGAGCATTTAACTCGGGACAGAGAATACTGAGAGATCTAAATTTTGAATTCTACATCAGCAAATTCGTTGATAAAAAAAACATTTTTCTTGAATAAAAACATGCAGCAGCAGCTGCACGGCCTTGCGTTAGCGATGGCACGACCGTGCAGAGCTGCACGACCGGGCATAAAGGGCGACTCGACCGTGTCACTGAAACATGGGTTTTGGCGAAGATCAGTGGCACGGCCGTGCAAGGCATAACGCACGACCGGCAGGCCCAAGTTGGGCCGGACTGGGCCCAAGCGTCGAATGATTTTTTAGTTTGGTTTGGTTAAATTGGCTTCCTATTGGTACAAGGAATAGTTCAAGAATTAGGAAAGCCGTTTCCCAATGAGAATAGAATTACTTTGTACTCAAGAAATATGATTCTTTCTCCTTTGGAGTTTTAAGTATTTATGACTATAAATACTACTCTCCCCCTAACATATTTTTGTCGGTCATCTTTAAGAGATATAAGAGAGATCTATAATTCTAGATTTAGCTTGACAGGTTAGGAATTATTATGAGTAATAATTCGTCGTGCAACTAGATTAGTGTGATTGTCTTTTGTAATTGTCATTGAAAATAATATATTCTCCCTCCACTCGTAGACGTAGGTTGCGTTTGATGCATCAAGCACTAGATGCTTGATGATTAATGGAATGTAGGGTAATTTAGAGGTATGATGCATTTGATCACATTGAGTGCTGGATGTCGAGTATTGAGTGGGGCTCTTATTCGTTAAGCAAGGATATGATTCTCAATCATTAAGAGGGTGTTGGACATATTCATGTTGGATGAAAGAGTTAAATCATTGCATCCTACCTCCAAATTACCCTATATTCTACTCCCTCCGTCCCAAAAAGTTCTTCCCATTTCTATAATTTAGGCTTAAAAGTGTATAAACAAAACATGGCTAGTGAAGCAATTGTTCATTTCCTTAAAAAGTGTATAAACAAGTGCTTGATGCGTCAAACGCAACGGTAGTGAAGTTGGTGAACAACGTAAAATTCTTGTGTGTGATTATTTCGCTTTGTGCCATCATTGTTATTCTTCTCTAACAAATTGCGAAAATAAAAATGGTGAAGTGAGGCAAACCTCGTTTGACGATGTTGTATGTTTCCTCGGCAGCTGTTTTAGCCAGAGCTACCTGAAATTGGATTTTATAGAAACATACTGTAAAATGGATGAACAAGGAAAAAGCAAAGTATGATCAAGAAAATTAAGGAAGTGGGGGAGTAAAAGTACGGAGCCGATCTTGAGGAAGCCATTGACGGTGTGATTGAGGAAAGTGTTGCCCATATCGACGTAAAGGTCCACCTTCGGAGACGACAAGGAACCTGCAAAACTTTTCTGAGGCATTTTCTTCTTCTTCTTCTTCTTCTTCTTCTTCTTCTTTAAAATCAGAGACTGGTTTTCTCTACTTATCTGTTTTTTTGGGAGTAATTTGATTGCTCCCTATTAATTTTTTTTTGATACCTTCCTTCACTGCCCACTCCTCATGTCACGTGATCTACTCCTAATTTAGTCATTTTCATCCCTTTCTTTTGGCACCACCTCTATTTATGTCGACAAGGTTTTGTTTTTTGCCTTTCTTTTTCTATTTTAATACCAAAAACCAATTTTTAGTCACTAACTTTAGCCTTCTTCTAAATATTTTTACTGGATTATTATTTTTTCAAAATTTGCTCATTCAACTTTCACAATTTTCTCAATTCCCGTATTCGCTTAAAACTTAACAAAATTGTGCTATGTGACTTAACGTGACTAATGTTTGTTAAGTTTTCAACCGATATGTTAACATTATTGACATGTTTGCTGAAGTGTACAAATTAATTAATGTAAAATGTCATTAGCATATAGTTTATATGAAATATTAAAAAGTTAATTTCCCATAAATCCATTGACTCCCGATCGTATTTAACAAAATTAGTCAGGTGAGGCAATGTGGCTATATTTCCTTAGCAAATTTGTTGATGGAGTAAACATAAACATGTTTTAAAAAATTTGGAAGTTCAGTGAGAGCATTTTAAAAAAAATAAAAAAACAGTGAAAATATTTTAGAAATGACCAAGCACAATGATGAAAATGTGATTTTTTCCTTTATTTAATTAAAAGGGGAAATTGCCTTATTATCCCTAACACTAGTGTTCTAAAAGTCGTCAGTCTAGGCTGCCCAGGCCCCGCCTAAGCACTAGGCGTTCATTAAACGCCTTGATCCCGCCTATGATATTATAACTATGTCTGAATTCTTTACCCCGCCTAGGACCGCCTAGACGCTAGGCCCAGCTGCGGTGTCTAACGACGACCGCCTAGCGCTTTTTCGAACCTTGCCTAACACTAATGCAAAAAAACATTTATAATCCGGTATACCAGAATCCTCAAAATAGTCATATGCTAACATTCAAATTACTATCGAACAAAAGTTGAAGGATTTAAAGTAAAGATGGATATGTGCAATTTTAAATTCATAAGAAAAACTATATTTTTCTCATGATTTGTAGTTAACGGTGTGTTTCATGTATTATTTATGATAAGACCGTAATAGATTCCATAGGAATTTGTAAACGATAGCAATTGCCTTGAAATGAATGATATAATTCAGATGTTCAAAAAAAAGTATTATTTATCCGAATAAAACATTAAAATAAATTTTACCTTTGTAAATAAGATAATTTATTTAATGTAATATCATCATGATATTAAAAATAAAGTAATTGTCATAATAAATAATTTTACAAGTCAATTGAGAACTTAATAGATTATGATGCCAACATCATACTCCCTCGTTCCCAAAATGATAATTGATTCTCAAATAATTATTATGGATTACGAATATAGCATCATACTATCCCAGCCTCAAAATAAATAATATTGTTGTATTTAAAAAACACTCTAAAAATGTTAAAGTTTAATAGTAAAGTTCATAAATATCTTTATTATCTGTTTTTAAACTTTTAGTTTACAAGTATAAAAATAATTTTGAAAAGAAAAAGGTAAAAATTATTTAAAGACACAATTGGGATTAAAATATGAGTTAGTCTTATGAAAAAACTATTTTTTTCTAATCTTAAGGAAAAACCATTTTTGTGTCGCTGGCACTTTAAGAAACATACACTGACTTCTTTCGCTCGTTGTCTTCCCTTCACTAACAATGGCACTGTCTTACACTAACACTGACAGACTTTTTACACTGACACTTTATAATACATGCATTGACACTCTTTTACACTGACACTTTTTTACCCTAAAGCTGACACTCTTTTACACTGGCACTTTTTTGCTCGTTCACTGACACTTTTTTAGCCTACAACCAGCACTTTTTTAGACTGGCACGGGGACTATTTTATAATAACGCTGGCACTCACTAATACTAGTACTGACATTAATTTTTCTTAACATTAACACTCAAACACTATGCCCTAGTACTGGCACATACTCCCTCCGCCCCGGCCGACTTAGGACAATTGGTCCCGACACGGGGATTAAGGGGAACTATTATTTTAAGAGGAAAGAGAATGAGTGGATGATGTGTTGTGAGTATGAAAAGTAAATAGGAGAGAGAATGAGTGTGTGGAGTAGTAAATGGATTGTTGTTGTGAGTATGACAAATGAGTCCCATTGAATATTAAAGTAATATAAACTTGCCATTTAGGGATGTCCTAAGTGGAGTGGGACGCCCAAAATGGCAATTTGTCCGAAGTCGGATGGGACGGAGGGAGTATTAAAATCTGTGTGGCACATTTATCCTCTTCTCCTCGCACATTTTATTGTTTGTTAATCACCAATTAACCAGGTAGTAAAAGGAAATTGAGGTTCAGATGGGGAAACTGGGACCTTGAGGACTTGACGAGTGAGGGAAGCTTCAATAAAGCATGAAGAGAATTGAACCCGCAAATCGAATCATCGGCGATTTCAAGTCCATGGATTCCATCTGAAAGAGATTAGTTAAGCTACTAAACCAATCCAAGTCCAATCAAAAAATGCTCTTTTGGCTTAAAATATCACTTTGAAAGAAAAAAATTTATTCATTTGAGAAAGATGTACTCCGTGGTAAATTTAATGGCACAAAATAATATTGTAAATTATAGCAAAATATTAAAGTAGAAGTAATATTGTAAATATACTATGTCGACAGGTGTGTGGGACTGAACATGATCAAGGACGCCCTTGGAAGTTGGACCCTCAAGCCACAACAAAACCCAAGCCTCTGGAAAGATTTTTTATGGAAGAGGTCGGCTACAATATCCCAAAAACATTGTTTAAGTGGAAGACTAGTCTGTTGGAACAATTTTACTCCCTGAATGCCACACTCACTTTAGAATAGGATTGAGGAAGAGATGAAGCGGAAGCGTTAAGAACAAATACCTGTTGAATCCATTATGAAGTAGGGAGAAATGAAGATGAAGAACAAGTAGGAGAATGATCTTCTAAATGATGAATGTCTTTCCTCTTTTACTTCTTTAACACTTAATGAAGATTTATGGAGAGAGTACTAATGAAAAATGGAGTAGTCTTAAGGGTTGATGGAATGCCCTTTATATAGTAGACTTGGTGACATTTCATTTAGGGACCACACCCTTTCAAGATTTATGATAATAAATTACCCTTTTGCCCATCACAATTAGGTAATATATATCCAGGAATTCTACACATTTTATTATCAACTATACTTTATAATTTAATATTATAATCATAACTTTATGAATGGAAGTCTAAATGACTTGTGTTGCAAGCCATGTCCTTACAATCTCCCACTTGGGTTGCAAAACAAAGTCCTTCCTTTAATTTATGATCATAACATAAATGACAACCCTTATGTGCGCACTTTATTGTCATTTATAACAATCTCGTCCATTAGCCATGCAAGTATAGGACTAAAGGGGCAGTCGTTGTAATTGATTCGCAACTAAACCCACAATAATCACGTATACAAATCCAACTAAATGACATAGATCAAAAGTATAGATGTGTAGCATGGAATCATAATGAATATATACATATTCTTCCAACTAGTCCAACTTAACCAAATGAGATCAAAACTTTAAATAATAGAACAACTAATGAAAGAACAACACAAACTCCCACTATACTAAATGTTATCAAAAGTTGTTACACCCATATGAGCAACATGCTCGTGAAACACTGAAGATGATAACCTTTTCATAAATGGATCCTTTAAATAGAGTTTGTTTCTATAAGTTGTATCCCTTTCGTTCATTTTGTACTCTTTTCTTTATAACAAGATAATTAATGTCTAAATCCATAAACTCTTGTTAGAGTACAGAACTGCTACTGATAGTCATTTCTTAATTGGTCTTTCGACACTTGTTTTGACAAATTACAGTCCATTAAAACATATGCAGCCATATATTTAACTAATGTCGGAATACCTAATGACTCACTGATCAGTTTGCTCGGCCGCGTCAAGGAAATACTGCTCGGCGAGCTTAGTTTTTCGGATTCTTTTACTGTGACAAATCATCTCGGCCGAGTTAAAAGTGTAAGAACTTTTTACGTATACATTAAGCTTCCTACTGCTGGTGCAAAGAGGGAATTTTCCATATACTTGGATTCAAAATTTTCCTTTAGGACACTGTTTGAGACTAAGAGTCTCTCTTTAAAACAGGGGTGTCATGTGGTTTACAGTTTTGCATGCTAAACCTTTTGTAATACCTTTCCATATGGCCTTTTGTGATCGAAAACATATTAATCATACGGTGAATTTGGATTCTTAATACAAGATGTTAACGGCTTTATCTATTTCATGATCTCAAGTAATATGTTACACACTCGTATTCCTTAATATGTTTTACCATGATAAAGAAGCATCATCCCCCCTTGACCAAATTTAAATTTCTCCCAACAGAGCTTAGGTATCTAAAACCAGACATTTTTGGTGAAATAATCTTGGTTTTCTAAATACCATTAATGAGAATTTTACTTAAGTTCATAAATGAATTTCTCCATATAGATAGTTTCCTTAATGTCTCCATTAAGAAAAGTTTTCTCTAATATCCATTTAATGAAGCTTAAGATCAAGGTGCTACTAGTGCCATAATGATCCTAAGGAGCTTTTAGAAGATACCGGAAAAGTGTTTCTTTCTTTATAATCAATACCTTTCTTATGAGTTAAAATCTTTAGCAACTGGATGGGCTTTATATCTTTCAACATTACTTGTGAATCCTTTTAGGTCTTAGAGACCCATTTATAGGTTTCACATCCTTATGTAATGAAATAAGATCCCAAACGTTGTCATCTTTCAAAAGATTGTAACTCTTTTAATGGCATTAATCTTCTTATGAGAATTAGGACTATTGATGGTTTTATGGAAGATAAATAGATTATCTCCCACTATACCTAAGTGTCCCTTATTTCGTGATACACTTAATGAATAGCCGGAATTGCATTCCTTCTTACTCTATTTGATCTCTATAAGGGCACCGGTTCTTACTAATTTTGAGGTTGTTGAATTTCCTTATAGGGAAATCATATTTATTTTGAATTATATGTTCTTCTTGAATGTCAAGTTCAAAACTTGATATCTAATTGGAACTATGGGAAGTGGTATATAAATGGATTTCATATAAATGAATTCCTCTTCCTTTTCAAATTCAAAATATTACTCCAAATTCTCCCACTAAATTCAACATCCTTAAAAGAACCTAGCATTTCTCGTTTTTCAAAACGTTCTAACTTTCGGGTTGTAAAATTTATATATCCCCTAGTTTTCTCGGCTTACCCCATGAATAACTACTAATAATCTTACGTCTAACTTTCCCTTAGTAGACTTATAAAGTCTATCCATATGCTAGACAACCCCATAAATGAATATGATTTAAGGACGAATAAGGAACGCGTCCTTAAATCATTAAGGGTTTATATTAGTGCTGCCTTAGAGGGAGCTTTAATGAGAATAAAGGTTGCGGTTTTAACGTATCGCCCATAATGAGTGAGGTAAGAGAAGTATAAAACATACTTATTACCATATCCTTAAGGATTTCAATATGTCTCTATTACAATATTCATGCTAGGCGTACCCGGCTCAATGTAGAGAGAGACAATCCCACACTCTTTCAAAATAGCGAGTAAAAAGGACCTAGACGTTGTTCCTTTTAACAATCATTCCAAAGATGTATACACCATCATGAATGACCCTAATGTTCTTGATAGTCTTCAAAGTTGATTTCCAACTTTGTCTTTATAAGACTTTTGCAACGTCCAAACTCAATATTTTATGAAGCAAATAAATGTATTCAAACTAAGAGTTTAGTCATTTTGAACATAATAACTACTGTTGACCTTTTTCATGAAGGAATAATTAATGGCCTACAAATATCCGAATGCATTAGTTCATTGAGACACTTGATGCTCTCGAGAATACTACAATGTTTGTAAATTTACTTTAAGGCATTTAATGCAAAAGTATTTTCCAATTTATCAAGTTTGTTTAAGATTTCTTTTAACATAAGCTTATCAATTTTCCTCTTGGAAATATGACCCAAATGCCTATGTCTTAATGAAATAAAATTTACTTGATAACTTTTGCTTTCTAGTTTTGATTTCATCATTAAGGGACACATTTATTGTTTGAATAATGTCAAGTAAATAAAGAACACTTGACAAAGTACTAGTACCAACAACCTTGGAATTTAAAATAAAGGTCACAAAAAATGAACAAAATAACCTTCTTTATTCAATATTGTGATATAATATTAAATTCCGTTCAAATGATGGTACAATGAATGTATTAATACAAATAATACTTAGTACTTTAACAATAACCTAAAGGATCCTTATGCCTATAACTTCAACCGGATTCCTAGTTTCCATATAGATGAATTTCTTCATCTTTACTTAGGTCTTCGGTAATTTAGGCAATCCTACTTAAACATCTTTATGTGAGTGGTCGCACCAAAATCCAATCACCATGTATATGTAGGAATTGAAACCAAATTAGCCTCAATACAATACAAACAAGACCAAATGATATACCTTTCACGCCAAGCGTGATACTTAGGGTAATCGAACTTCATATTAGTAAGGTCCTTGCAAAAGAAGCATTTCTTTATGATCATTAGATGATCCTTTAGACTTCTCATTACTTGCAACCACAGTTTCTTTCCCTCTTCTCTTGTCCCATGAGAAAAGATAGATGCTAAATGAACACATTTAGTTCTAAATCACTTTTAACCTATCTTCCTCTTGTATCATAAGTGAAAATAATTCATTAATATTTCACTTATCATTTGACAATTATAGGTCACCTCAAAGTGACCAAACTGAGAAGGAAGAAAGATCAAAACTAAAAGCATAAGAATATCTTTGGATATCCCGGACTTAAGTGCTTTTAGTTTTGTCGATAGGTGATCTCTTTCTAAATGTACTCCCTTAAATTTTCCGGTACCCTTATTCCTTAAGAAAACAAGCTTCTTTAAGGGTATCAAGGAACGTTTCAGCATCAACATCCTCGGAGACTCTATCCAAAATGTCTCCGGGACAACATTATTTATTATCATTAGCTCACGCGGTTAGATTATTTTCACTTCTCAGTACTTAAGCAATAAGAAGAGAAAACGAATCCCTTAATGCGAGTTCTAGGTCCATATAGCCTAAGATCATAATCATTTTATTTTTCCAAGTTTTAAAAATTAGTTCCATTAAGCATTGATAAAGTACTTATAGCAGTAATACGGACGAAGCAATAAGTAAATCTGTTGGGTTTTTGAGAACAAAAAAGAATGAGAACAAAACATGAATAAGAAACTACAAAATGAAAAATGATTAATTATATCAACGAAATCCATCAATAAGATAATCAACATGACATCAAAACTAATCTTTGGATTGCGAGTTGACTCATAAATGATTGCCTTAGGTAACAAGCAATTTGAACTTATATTTTAATAAATACTTAATCTTCCTTTGGGCCGACATAAGTACCTAAGAAAATATCCTAATGTTCATTTTATTTGTTACCACATGAATGCCTAAGTTTAGTCAAATGTCAAGATCTTCTTTGGAAAATTCATGTCATTCACATATTAACTTAAACATTCAACACTTTAATAATTTTGCATTTAAATAACGTTAATCACTTAGGTGATAATATTATTTAAATAATGAATAAAATTATTTAAGCATATAATTAATCAGGGCTTTAAGTTTGAAAAATGAATGTTTTTTGTTCAAGAGAAAACAACAAAATAATGCAGAACTTGATTTTCTTTCGACATACTTAGCACGACCGTGCCAAACAAAGGGCACGACCGTGCCATAATATGGGAAAAAAACAAATTTTCACGGTGCAGATGGCACGACCGTGCCAAAAAAAACAGACACGACCGTGCAAACGAAACGGTCCGACCGGTTTAAACAACACACCCGTCCGGACCAGCACCAATGAACACATCGGTTCAAGGTAATAGAGGCGCACGGCCGTGCCAAAACAAAGAGCACGACCGTGCCATATAATCTGCACTTCTGAATTTTTGTCTAAATTTTCCTCAAAATCAAATGAATTGCATAGATCCGCATGGTATGTACTTAAAACATAAAAACATGTTATTTAGGATAATCTTGCTTTTTAAAATTAATGGAATCAAGTGAGTAGATCCACATGGTATGCACTTAAAACATAAAACCCATGGTTATGAAGGGATAATCTCACTTGAACCTTTTAATGAACAAAAACTTTCAAACCATTTTTCTTAATTTTGATGAAGATCATCAGCACTCTATTAACGAATTAGAGTCCCTAATCGACATAAAAAAACCTTATGATTCAACAGAGAAAATGAATCAAAGTGAAAGCACAAACTTTCCTAAAAAGAACTCAAACTTAAACCA
This sequence comes from Campanula takesimana, assembly GCA_026119855.1. Lineage (NCBI taxonomy): Eukaryota > Viridiplantae > Streptophyta > Magnoliopsida > Asterales > Campanulaceae > Campanula > Campanula takesimana. The sequence continues at coordinate 114,849 of JAOWBW010000894.1, forward strand.
AAGATGAGCGGGGCTCTGATACCAATTGTTGGAACAATTTTACTCCCTGAATGCCACACTCACTTTAGAATAGGATTGAGGAAGAGATGAAGCGGAAGCGTTAAGAACAAATACCTGTTGAATCCATTATGAAGTAGGGAGAAATGAAGATGAAGAACAAGTAGGAGAATGATCTTCTAAATGATGAATGGTCTTTCCTCTTTTACTTCTTTAACACTTAATGAAGATTTATGGAGAGAGTACTAATGAAAATGGAGTAGTCTTAAGGGTTGATGGAATGCCCTTTATATAGTAGACTTGGTGACATTTCATTAGGGACCACACCCTTTCAAGATTTATGATAATAAATTACCCTTTTGCCCATCACAATTAGGTATATATATCCAGGAATTCTACACATTTTATTATCAACTATACTTTATAATTTAATATTATAATCATAACTTTATGAATGGAAGTCTAAATGACTTGTGTTGCAAGCCATGTCCTTACATAGTCTCGTCAGATTCATCTCCAATCTCCATTCCTGACTAGTAAGCCTTAGGGATGGCAATTTGACCGAACCCGCTCCGTATCTGTGACAGTCCGCACCGCAGCGGGGCGGGTTTGGTAACCTTTTTTTCATACGAGTGTGTACTCCACACTATTACAAGCCATGTTAACGGCTTGCTATCTATTCGGATGTATCTCAAATAATAGTGTGGAGTACACACTCGTATGAGTTAATATGTTTTCGACCATGATAAAGAAGCAGGGGTCAAGGGGGCTGCGCCCCCTTGCGGGGTCAAGGGGCAGCGCCCCTTGTTGGGGTCCCGCTCCCACAGAGCGGCGCGGGGGTCGAGAGGGAGCCGCCCCTCGCGGGGGCTCGGGGCAGCGCCCGAAACCTAGACAGTATATATTTGGTTTCCAAATAATCTCCCGCCAGTTTTCCCACCAAACCCGAAAAATTAAGAGACAGGCCAAACAGGAGTTGCTCGGCCGAGCACTTCCTTAACTCGGCCGAGCATGATTTTCACAGTGAACAGAAGTCACGAAAAAAAGGCCTGCTCGGCCGAGCACATTTCTTGACGCGGCCGAGCAGACACTGAATCAGTGAAAAGGTGCCTTTTCTGTTGACAGTCATGACTGTTGTGAATGTAACCATTGTCTCTCTTCTGCTCCAGACGAAAATCTGTTTATAAACAGATTATTTGGACTCAAATAAACATAGAAAACACACACAAATTCTCCAAGTTTTTATCTGATCTCTTTGCCTAGAATCAGATTGCTTGATTGTCTTATCCCATACAAAGATTCGTGTAACCTAGGCATAAAGGGTCGAAATACTTTGTTCGGAAAGTGAACATACACAATTCAATCATTATCCAAGATTATCAACAAACCCCTATTTCCCCAACAAGGATTAGGATGCCGGCCCGGGCTATTTGTTCTCACGGGTTGAAACGGGTCGGGATATGCGGGTTGAGTCGGGTTGACCCGTTAAGCTTCATGGTTTGAAATAGGTGACCTTAAAACAGGGGTCGGGTAATTAGCGGGTTGAGTCGGACGGGTTAACGGGTAACCGGCCATAATTCCCAGGCCTACTGACTAGACATGCCAAATACGGTTCTGGGTACACGTCCCGGGTAACTGTAACTGAATCGTGACATGCACGGGTACAGGTCCGGGTTTTACGGGTCCGGGTCGAACGGGTCCTTCTTTTTTACATTTTTACAAATTTAACTGTTAAAGTTTTAACAGAATTTGTTAAGTTAAATAACTAACAAAATCTGTTTAAAAAGGGATTTTTTTTCCCCAAGGGCCCCCAGTGCGAGATTTTATTACACATAAATCCCAGCCCGATCAAATACCAGATAAGGAGTTGGGATGAGATTCAAATTCCCCATACACCCCTAGCCTCAATTAAACACCTATATACCGAAATTACCCCACCCCTTAAATAAAACCCACCACCTCTCCCCTCCCTCCTCCCAGTCACAACTCACTCTCTCTCTTTACACACACTTCGTTCTCTCTCTTTCTCCAAAACACCAACGGCTTCTTCTACGGCGACGGCGACGGCAACGACGCAAAGTGGCTTTTCGTTTCCTCTCCAGATCTTCTCTCTCACACAATCATGCCAGCAAGAAGATAACTAACAAAGTAGTTCTAGAGTAGCCAATAATCAGAGAGGGTGAGGTGGTAAAATAAGTAAAATATCATATGGCTGCAAAACCGTTTAGGTTGACAGAATTCGACATTTTTTGGTTTCTCAGCCAATCCACAAATTAAAAAGAGTGCAACTACATACTAAGAGTTGACTATTTTTTGACTGAATAAGAAAGTCAACATTAATAAAATATTATTATCTATAATTTTTTTGTGAAAAAAAATGTGAAATATAACTCCCATACTTCATTTTATAAGAGGATAATTGGTCTTATACACTAATTATAAGAGTTGACCGAGTTTGACCAATTAACATTAACTTTTTTTCTAAAAATATAATTAGTGTATAAGATAATACTACTCCAATATAATTTATTTCTCCTATTTTTGCTTCATATCTATTCCTCTAATTTTTCTTTTTTTTTTTTGCTCGACAAAAATGATTTTATTAAGTGATCCAAGATAATAGTACTCCAATATAATAGTGCATATTGGACAACAGTAATGCCAAGGCGACACAGATAGCAGACATTACAATGCAAAAGACGTAGAACTATATATCTGCAATGCACCACCACGCCTTTAGGGGATTTTTGCCTTGTTTCCCGTTACTTTTCTAACACTTTTTGCAAAACCATTTTCTTTCTTGTGAATCAGCTGAATATGAATATCAACGATGTCTCCAAAGTCGATAGAATTAAAATAGGCCAAAATACATTTACCCCCCCAAAGTATCCACCGAATCCCACTTTGCCCCCCAGCGCCAAATTTGTCCCACTTTGCCCCCCAAAGCTTCAATTTGTCCCACTTTCCCCCCCAGCTCCAGACTTTGCACCCCAGCACTAACGAATGTTAGAAAATTTAACAGAATAGGTAACGATTGGACTATTTGTAATGCTTATTAGTTTTTAAGGGTCAAAATGCAAAGTTTCAAATATTAAGTACTAAAAATTTATTTATTTTTCCAAATATTTAACATTATCTTAAATCTTAAATAATTAATAAGTCTTGAAACTAATACTAATTTTATGCTAATTTTTTTTTTAAAAAAAATATGAAATTATTTTTTTAATAAAACTAAAAATTAAGTATGTTTTTTTTATTTTTTAAATAAAAATATTTAAAAGAATATTGTACTTTTTTCAACAAACAAAAAAATACAATATTTTTCTAAAATAAAAAAAAGGCTATAATGTTTTAATTTTTTTAAATAAAATTCTTACAAAAATTACAATTTAAAATTTTTATTTTTTATTTTTTAAAAATATAAATAAAACTTTACAATGTTTTTTTAGAAAAAAAAATCTTTATTTTTTTAAATATTTTTATTTAAAAAATAAAAAAAACATACTTAATTTTTAGTTTTATTAAAAAAATAAATTTCATTTATTTAGAAAAAATAATTTCATATTTTTTTTAAAAAAAAAATTAGCATAAAATTAGTATTAGTTTCAAGACTTATTAATTATTTATGATTTAAGATAATGTTAAATATTTGGAAAAATAAATAAATTTTTAGTACTTAATATTTGAAACTTTGCATTTTGACCCTTAAAAACTAATAAGCATTACAAAATAGTCCAATCGTTACCTATTCTGTTAAATTTTCTAACATTCGTTAGTGCTGGGGTCAAAGTCTGGAGCTGGGGGGGAAAGTGGGACAAATTGAAGCTTTGGGGGGCAAAGTGGGACAAATTTGGCGCTGGGGGGCAAAGTGGGATTCGGTGGATACTTTGGCGGGGTAAATGTATTTTGGCCATTAAAATATTTCCAAAGTCGCCAAAGCCTTGAAGAGCTATATGTGATTCACATGATTGGAAGACATGCATCACACTCAATTTCGTTCTTAAGCCTGATACCCCACCCTCCTTTTATTCATATTTCAATAGCATGACATATACCTTCTAAGACTACATTGTTGAAATCTGCAACATTTAAAGGAATCGAGAACAATCCCTATATAACGCTAGATGAATTTTTGATTACTCTCCCACATCCACCCTTGCATGTAATCTTGTTGAAATATCCAAAAACATTGAATTTAAGAAAAGTGTCATGCGGCGGTAACCACTCCAAGCTAACACACAATTGATTTTTTTATTGATTACAACAGATCGATTGCCTTACCTCGTACATAAAAGCAGTGTACACTAATGTAGCCTACAACATCTCTAGGAATTATTTGAGTAAATTGGCAAATTAGAAAAACTTTATTGAATGCCTTTTCAGTCTTAGGTTGTGTTTGATGTATTAAGCACTTGATGCTTGATGCTTAATAGATTGCAAGGTATATTTTGGAGGTAGGGTGTCTTTGATGACATTGAAGTATAGATGTTGGAGGTTACGTGAGGCTCTTAATGATTGAGAATCAAAATCATTGCTTAATCAATAAGATACTCATGGAACTTTCAACATGTAGAGCTCAATGTTATCAATGCACCTTATCTCCAAATTATACCTTGCAATCTATTAAGCATCAAGCATCAAGTTCTTAGTACATCAAACACCACCTTAATCTTAGTTGAGGACATTTCTAGTACTAGGAATTCCCATAAAATTTTAGTTTTATTAACAATGATTAAATCTTATAGCACAAGAGTTACATTTTGTAATAAGACAAATTACATATAATTTGGATTGTTTTGCAGTCCGATGAAGATTTTGACAACCACACTTGTACAACAAAATGGTAGGAACACGGAAGGACACACATACTTTTGTATTTCAATTATAAGAGGTGGACAAGTCTTATGTGTTAGTTATAAGAGTTGACTGCTGTTTGACCGAATATGAAAGTCAACATTACTAAAATATTACTTTTTAAAATTATTTTTCTGAAAAAAATGTGAAAAAATAATTCTTATACTTCAGTTATAAGAGAAGAATAGTCTTATACACTTGTTATTAGAGTTTTGACCGAGTTTGACCAAATAATCTTAACTTTTTTTCTAAAAAAAAAATTAAAAATATTTTTTTGACTTTTACACGTTAATTATAAGAGGTGGACATGTCTTATATGCTAGTTATGAGAAGAGAATTAGTCTTATACCCTAATTATAAGAGTTTGATCGAGTTTGGCCAAATAATATTACTCTAGTTCTTTTTATTAATGATAAGAAAAAGTGAAAAGAAAAAAAACAAGACTCTTATAGTTTAAACATAAGAGGCGAACATGTCTTATGTGTCAGTTATAAGAGTTTGACTGAATATGAAAGTCAACAGTAATAAAATATTATTATTTTTAATTTATTTTGTGAAAAAATGACTCGTACACTTCAATTATAAGAGGACAACCGGTCTTATACACTAATTATTAGAGTTTGACTAAATTTGACCAAATACTATTAAATGTTTTTCCATAAAAATAAAAAAAATGATTTTTTTACTCTTATATGTTAATTATGTGTCGGTTATAAGAGTTTTAATGTTGTTTGACCGAGTTTGACCAAATAATATTATTATCTTTTCTAAAAAAGAATGAAAAAGGTAATTTTTGTTACTCTTATATGTTAATTATGTGTGAGTTATAAGAGTTTGACTGTTGTTTGACCGAGTTTGACTAAATTTGACTATGTATTATTATTATTTTGTCTAAAAAAATGAAAAAATTGATTTTTTTTTACTCTTATATTTTAATTATGTGTAAGTTATAAGAGTTTGACTGCCACTAAAAGTAACTTTCAGTGGCACCCATGCCCAAGATAAGAAAAACTTACTCGCACGTGCCACTAAAAGTATGCGATAGTTAATTTCTTATAACTACCCACACATGCGCCACCCACCTACCATTTAAAGAAATTAACTGCCGCAGCTACTGTGTTAATAGTTGTACTGGATTGGGATAGAAACTTGGAATGTGTTCTGATTTGGGCTAATGTAAAAAAAAAAAAAAAAAAAAAAAAAGGCTAGGAGGGGCAAACTACCAAGATATGCAACGTAGTTTCCGATTTTATCAAATAATGCAACCTACTAACTAGTGGCAGATATGTGAAACGTACTTTACTATCATATATCAAATAATGCAATGTACAATTTTTTTTCTAACGCCGTTAAAAATTCTAACAGAAGTATGACTTTCGTTAAAAAAAACTAACAAAACGTTTCTTTAATAATCCAAAAAATGTAAACTTTCGTTAAAAAACTAACAAAACGTTTCTTTAACAATCCTTTCAATGGGACGGTGTTGGGTATCTCATCACTTTCTCATGTTTCCTTTTCATTTTGAGTTAGTTTCGTTAAATATATAGCTGAACTCGTTAAAAATTTAATGTGTTTTGAGTAGGTTGCATTATTTGATAAATGATAGTAAAGTACGTTTCATATATCTGTCACTAGTGAGTAGGTTGCATTATTTGATAATAGAGGCTTAGTACATTGCATCAAGCACTAATTATTCCGTTAGGCAATATAATGTAGAGACTACAATTATGATCAAAGTGGATCTCATATCCCCATCTCTCCATAACTTGAGCAACCAACCATTGTGCCCAAGAAGATATACCACACTTCCATTCACTAACCACCTATAAAAAAACCATTCAACTAAATGAGTAATGACTTCATGCACTCATGAACATTTTAAAATAATTGGAAGTTATATAAAAGCAATTACGTATGGTAGGTACTCAGTCTACTCCTTCCCTAAGTACTATCTCTGTCCCAAAATGAATGACCTTTTTTGTCCCAAAATGTGTCCTATTCATTTTGGGTTGGAAGGGATAGAAATCTTCTCAATAGACAAAGTAATACCTTTTCATATTTACTTTTGCTTCTATACGGTTCCTATCATTTACACTTAGCATCACCCACCTTTCTATTACAACCTCATACTATTGTTTGTTATTAAAAACATCTTAATTGCATTTTTATAGGAAAATGTTAACTTGAATACAGTATTTTATTGGCTGAATGCCGGTATTAGCCCAGTGAGTCTCATGGTGGGAATGAGCAGGGTCAATGCCCCAGCGTGTCACTGAATACTTTTTTCTTACTTCCATTTATTCTTAGCAGGTGAAGAGCTGATTAAATATGATTGTGACCCACATAGTCTTTTGGGATTCTTGAAAATGTTGCTACTCCATGGCCAAGTAGGACTCTCTACAAGAACAGTGCATATTATCTGAGAGCTTGGGAAGGAAACAACAATAGCACATTAGCTCCACATTTCTCGCGATGAAGGAAATACAATTTCATATTAATATACCCTATATATGCAACACCCTGTCACCTCACCTTTATAACTGATGCCGTCTAATCTACGAGAAGCCAAGAGGAATAACGATGCAAAGCAGTTATATATGGTTAACAGAATAGTAAATTCTACATATAACAGCAAACAGATTTCCTAGCATCTTCATATAAACTTAGACTATATGATAATCAGAAATCAGAATTTTCTTTTATTCCTTGTGCTTCTATAAGAAAAATGCAGCGATTCATGAATTAGCACAAATCTGAACCAAATTGTGAATGGAATAAGAATACTTAAAAAACCGTTTTTTTTTTTTTTTTTTTTTTTTGCAGGAAACAATATTTTTTCAGAAAAACTAAAAAGTTGAAGACCAATGTAGGAAAAGAAGACACAAAAGACAGTTCAAACATCTCAAGGAGCATTACATGATTGAGAACTTACGTCAACCATATTCACGGGGTCAATTAACAAAAGTATGAAAGACAAAACTTCATTGAATCATAAATAACAAGAAAGCAGAATGATATATGATGCATCACCTTTAATAAAGAAACTAGTCCTCGTCTTCGTGACGGCGTTTCCTGCTCTTCTCAGATCTCCTTTTGTCCCTGCCCACCTGTGAGTCCTCTGAGATGCTTGCATCCGAATCAGAAGGTGAAGCTGCCCTTCTTGTATTCCTCTTATGTTCCTCAGATTCATCCGAATCATCAGAACGACGATGGCTTCTCCTCCTCCTTTTGTCTTTCCTAGGTTTCGTCCTCCTCCTTCGACGTTCATGATCCTCATCAGAAGATTCGTCCTTTCTCCTCCTCTTTTCCTTCCGTTGCCTTCTGCCCCCCTCATCTTCATCATCAGAATCACTGTTAACTTTCTTTACACTTGTCCTCTTTTTCGACCTACCCCTTTTCTTCCTCTCCCCAGAATCAGAGTCATCATCATCATCATCCTTCTTTCTAGAAGACTTAACTTTAGTGCTCACCTTCTTCCCTAATTTCCACGCAATAGCCCTCTCAATCTCTGAATCATAATCAGAATCCGAACTCTCGCTCTCCTCTTCTTCAGAACTCTCATCCGAGCTCTCACCCGCAGTTCTACCCTTCCCCTTGACTCCATTCCCTTTCAATTTCTCCAACCCAGACATCACAGCAGCCTGGATAGCATCCGGATCCTTATCCTTATCATCCTTAATACTCAAAAAATTCCTACACTGAAACGTGAGGTGCCCAACTCGCCCACACTTCTTGCATGCCCCACGAGCCTCATCTGCATTAGACCCCGTAATACGAGCAAGTGCAAGCAACCCCTGAAAATTAGCATAGGCATTCTCACCATCTGGCTCAGCGGCAGGACTGGAAGACTGAGGCTGGACAGATTTCTTGTTATCGTCCTTATTGGGAGCATAAGGATCATAGCCAATAGCACTTTGCCATATACCGTGTGTTTGTAAAGCAGCACTACTATGCACCCGATTGTTAGCGGGCATACGAACCCTACCCGCTGTAGCAGGCATCTTGAGTTCAAATTGGGCTGCAGATATCAATCAAGACGAAAGTCAAAGTCAAAGTTCAATTTAACAGATTTCTTGTTATCGTCCTTTTTTGTATAGGTCAGGCCCCCGGCCTCATTGTGGAGGTCCTTTTGATTTGTCTATAATGCTAATGGAAATCTCTTTTATGATTTGTCGGCATTGTCTTGGAACTACGTACTCTATGTGTTGAACCTCCAATTTGACCTATGCTCAGAAAGCATTTTATTACTTGATCTCGGCATGTACTCCTTCGTCTGCATCTCGGCGATCGTACCTCGGTATTCCCCAGGTCCATTGCTCTTGTTATAAATCAAACCGTGAATGGAGCCCCTGATAAATTAGACAGCTCAGGGTCGCGTCTTCCTTGACCCTTGTTATTATCTCTGCTCGACCCTATGACTCGTCACGTCGATGGTTCTCGGTCGTCGTTCTTGCATCTTATTGACTTGTCCCCGGTTTTGTCGGTTGAGCTATCCCAAACGTCTTTCCTTGAACTGTTCACTGTCAGGCGGTGGGTATGATTGATTGAAAAGACATCTCCCTTAAAACCACGCCCCCATTAATTAGGGGTAATGATGAGGCTTAGTGGGGAACGTGCCAACCCATGGATCCTCGGGTATGGATGGTTCGGATCCGGGCACTACCCAATTGACCCGTAATATAAATTCAAATTTCCCCTTTCATTTCATATTTTCCAATTTTTATCAGAGGAACAGTGTACTCATCGTCGTCAAGCTATTTGACAGAATCAAATTATGCTGCAGATCTCCCCAATCTGTTCCGATCATCTTCATTAACGCCTTCAGCTGATCCTTTTCCTCCGATTGTACTTTCGATTGAGGTACCCTTTTGATCTCTTTTTGCCCTTTCTGCTATTGCTGCCATTGTTAGGGTTTTAGGGTCTTTAAAGCTTTAAACTTTTCCCCCTTCGTAGGTTCTTCCCGGAGTGATTCTACATCTCTAGGATAGTTTCTCATTTCTTGTCATGCCCGATATTCCCAATTTCGATCTTAACGCTATGTACAGATTTTATGAACGAAATAATAGGATTTATATACTGTCAGAAGGGATATGGAAAATGCTGTCTTTAATGGCTATAGGTGACCTGTTATTTTTGAATAAAACCCCCCGAGACAATGTAAGGTATCCGTCGGGTCTGTTTGCCCCGAGAGCCCTTCCTGGTAGTGTAGATGGCATAACGCTTCTCAATACCCTTGATGCTGTTATTCAACACATTTTTCTCCATTACGTTAAGGATAAGTCGGTTTTCCAATCTCGCTTTGAAAGCGCCACCTCCTCGGCCCCAGTAGTCGATTCGGGGGGGGGGGGGGGGGGGAGGGAACATGGCCTTATCTAGGCTCTTTGACGAGTCTAACCCCTCTGTCTCTTCTACAGGTATGGCCGGGGAGAGTACTTCTGGGAGGATTGTAGATAGATTTGACGCCAACGTTACTATACCGAGACGTGGGGCCGATGTCAGAAAAGTGGGTAAGAATAAAAGCAAGTCCGGTCCCGTCATAGATAAATACCCCAAATCGGGTGAGGAAATGATTGAGGCCCTCTTTTCTCGGTACGGAGTAGACCGCAAGGAGTATCGTTTGTACTTTAGCAAAGCCATTCCTTTAGACACAGACGAGAAAATCCACAACTTTTACTACGACCAGGCAGTCGTTTCGTTCTTCTTAAAACAATTCCAGCTAGGCTTATGGCTTCCTCTTAACCAATTCATTAACGAATATCTGGAGTCATGGGAACTGATGTCGGCTCATATTGGTGCTAATGCGGTCAGGTACCTGGTTAGTTTCATTGTCTTGTGTCGCAGTCTTAATTTCGAGCCGTGTATGTCCGCTTTCGATCACTTTTTTAACGTGAGTTATAACAAGACTACGGGGACTCTGACTGATGAATGGGTTTTTTACTCATTCAATTAGATACTTTTAGGCTTAATTATTGCTTTGTTCTCAAGCTTTTGTTATTTGATTTGGGTCTTTTTGTGTTTTTGTTGTGTAGGGTGGTTATGTGCTCAATTTAGAAGAAAAGGGGAGAAAATGAGCTTAATTGATCGAAGTTGGGAAGGCCAAGGACTGTTGTTCAAGACTGCTGAAATCCAGGGACCAATCTGCCAATTTCGGAACTTCAGGACCAAACTGCAGCAATCTAAAAGCTCAGGGACTATTCTGTACATTCTGAAAGGCTGGGGACTAAACTAAAAAAAATCATGAAACTTCAGGGACTAAAGCGCAAATTTTGATTCCCCGGACACAAAGTCAGCCTCACTCTGCCGCACACAAGCATATTAGGAATTAGGAATTGTTTTCTATTTTGGTTAGGATTTTGTTATTAGTTTCCTATTTCTTTTACACTTTATTTTCTTTTATTATTATTTTTAGGTTTAGGTTAGTTTTCCCTATAAATACTAGACTAGGTTTTAGTATTTTTGATCAATCATGTAGCTAGTTAATATTTTGTAAGGTTTGCAAGGTTGGAGAAATTTGTTCTTTGTCTATGAAGAACAATTTCACCAACTACGAATTGGAGGTAACTTTTTATCAATTTTATGCTTTAATATTAATCTTGTATTTTTACTCATTCTTGTTTGTCAAAGTATTTTAATCAAGTTTCTAGGGTTTCAATAATTGAACTAGTCATTATTGGCCTTTTTAACAATTTAGGGTTTTAACTCCGCCATTGATTTGGGGATTAAAGCACAGACCAATGCTTTGATTAATATATCTATTTGATGCCGTGATAGAAATCAAGTGGGTGTAGGTTCATATGTTCTTTAGAACGTAATAACTCTTTAAACAATTACATGGACTTGATTTGCGAAGTGTGATTAGCTAAAGAGAAAAGGATTGCAATCCGGCCGCCTCACCGTCCCAATCCTTACATAAGTGAACGAATCCATGAATTGAGATTGATAACTTGATTATTATCATAGCGTAGGGGAGATGATTGTGAATCTATATTCTGCAAATCCTATCATTTTTATGCTAGTTCATGTTGATCATCTATCTTATTTTATTATCTTTTATTTGATTGTTTTAAAAATAGTTAATTAACTCAGAATTAATCCAAGTCTCTGTGGTTCGACCCTTACTTTTGTATACTGCTGCTTCGGCACTTGTACACTTGCAAGGTATTTTTATTACATGAGGATTTTATCTATCAAGTTTTTGGCGCCGCTGCCGGGGACTTGCACTTTAATTCTAGTTATTTGACTATTTGTTTATTTTTCTAAAAAAAAAAAATATCTTGGCCAAGATGCAAAAAAAAAAAAAAAAAAAAAAAGTAAAATTATTATCTATCTTAGTTAATGTTTCGTGTCACTCGAAAGAGTCATCTTGAGTTTGTGGGTTTAAAGAGGAGTGTAAATAGTGTCACCCTAAAAAAAAAATGTTATTTTTATTTTATAATAATAAAATAAAATAAAATTAAAAAGGGGGGGGGGGGGGAAAGAGATTGGATATGGGTTCTCCTCCCCAAATTCCCAACTCCCGAACTCCCTGAGCCCTAATCCATCTCCCCCATCGTCTCGTACACTCTATCTCTCCCATCGTCGAACCCACCTTCACCCATCCCCAATCCGACTCTCCCATCTCCGGCTATCACGCCGTACCCACTCCGGCCAAGCAACAACAACCACCACCGACCGAATTCGCTCGTACCTTCAAACACTAAGCCCCTCCTTCGAAGCACAGTAACTTCTTGACCAGCTGGACTATTCTGATCACACTGTGTAGGTTTAGGCCATCTTCAATCACTTTCAAATATTGCGCTCATTACACCTCCTGTCATCACCGGTGGGTGCCCTAACCAGATCCGACATTGGCCTCTTTTTTGGACAAATTTCTTGGGGAGTTTGTCTTCCTACTGACGACACAGAGGTAACAGGTTCCAACTTGCACTTTTAATTTCAAATTTCAAAGCTTTTGGTTTAATGGTGACATTGTGAGATTACTTGTAATTGTTGAAATTGGTGCTTTGAATTGAAAATTTTGTGGCCTTTAAAGTTGTTTTCCATATAGAAAGTCTTGGGCAGAAGTGTTTTGATTGTGTGATACCTTGGGAATTCTGGTAGTATTTGTGTGGGTACGTTATTCCTCATTTGATAAATGTTGGTCTGGTGATATCTTGATCAATGGAGAAATTGCATGTGGTCTGGCCTGTTATAAACATACATGAGCAGTAATCACCCTACAGTATGAGTTCTGGCTCTCTTTGTATCACAATGAGGACATTGCTCATTTTAAGTTTGGGGGTGGGAAGCATTTTTAATTTATTTGTTTTTGTGTTTTTTTTTAGTTATAAATTGTTTTTCTATTTTTTTTTTTTTTTTTTTGTGTTTGTCGGGTTCGAACTACGGTGACCTGAGCCCCTTATTGTCCTAGGGGGAACGTAGGCAACTTCGGTGCGGTCAAACTCATTTTCTTGATTTTGATATATATATATATATATATATATATATATATATATATATATCTCGTAGTTTCTGTACTCTTTACTAGTTTACTACCTCCAATAATGATTTCTTTTGCAAATTTGGATAAAAGCTTGTGAATTTCTATACATGTGGAATTTATTAAATATTTAACTTATGTTCCATGATTAAGCTATAACTCCCGAGTGCACTATTCATATTATACCATATCTTTGGGTGTTAAAATTTTGAGTATCTTTATCGAGTTATAGTACCCTTGCATTATCTTATGTGAGATTGTGTGATTAAAGGGTAGGCATGAGGAAAATTGGACCATGAGTCTACTTGAATCCCAATTAAGTATAAAAATTTCCGAAGAAAAGGTCTTAGTTAAGAAGAGTGGGAGAAATGGCAAGGAGTAAAAGCATTGAATCGAATGCTCGCAAAAATGCGATAAAGGCAAAAAATAAAAGGGATATGTGGTAATACGATAATTCCCAATCCTTGGTACCAATCCCCATTCCAAGAATAAATAAAAATTCTTGTACCTACGAAGACCTAAATGGCCATAAATAATATGGATATATATATATATATATATATATATATATATATATAATATATATACATAAATAAATATAAAGGGGAATCAAGCGATAAATTGTATGGGAGCTATCAAAGGAGAATCATGTGTTGAATTTTTCTTATGCCTTGGTTTAATACGGATTCAGCAAGAGAATGTTTGGGTACTATACTTTATAAAGTTATTCATATCTTGATAGGCTAAGGAATATCTTGATAGGCTAAGGAATGGTCTTTATATTCTATATGCACAAGAGATTTATAACTGGATCATTTTGCCTAAGAAAAATATTTAATTTATTTCAAGTGTATAGTCATTTGCATGGTCTTGTTCCTAAACCGTGTTGAGACGTGTGGTAGTATATTTTTCGTGTTAACTACGGGAGAGACAAAAAAAAAAAAATATTGTATTAGTTTTGTTTATTTCCGTTTTTTAGTTATAGTGGTATTTATTTATGTTTAGTAGTTTAGTTTTATTCTTTATTTTTACTTGAGGACAAGTAAATGATTAAGTTTGGGGGTATTTGATGAATGGGTTTTTACTCATTCAATTAGATACTTTTAGGCTTAATTATTGCTTTGTTCTCAAGCTTTTGTTATTTGATTTGGGTCTTTTTGTGTTTTTGTTGTGTAGGGTGGTTATGTGCTCAATTTAGAAGAAAAGGGGAGAAAATGAGCTTAATTGATCGAAGTTGGGAAGGCCAAGGACTGTTGTTCAAGACTGCTGAAATCCAGGGACCAATCTGCCAATTTCGGAACTTCAGGACCAAACTGCAGCAATCTAAAAGCTCAGGGACTATTCTGTACATTCTGAAAGGCTGGGGACTAAACTAAAAAAATCATGAAACTTCAGGGACTAAAGCGCAAATTTTGATTCCCTGGACACAAAGTCAGCCTCACTCTGCCGCACACAAGCATATTAGGAATTAGGAATTGTTTTCTATTTTGGTTAGGATTTTGTTATTAGTTTCTTATTTCTTTTACACTTTATTTTCTTTTATTATTATTTTTAGGTTTAGGTTAGTTTTCCCTATAAATACTAGACTAGGTTTTTAGTATTTTTGATCAATCATGTAGCTAGTTAATATTTTGTAAGGTTTGCAAGGTTGGAGAAATTTGTTCTTTGTCTATGAAGAACAATTTCACCAACTACGAATTGGAGGTAACTTTTTATCAATTTTATGCTTTAATATTAATCTTGTATTTTTTCTCATTCTTGTTTGTCAAAGTATTTTAATCAAGTTTCTAGGGTTTCAATAATTGAACTAGTCATTATTGGCCTTTTTAACAATTTAGGGTTTTAACTCCGCCATTGATTTGGGGATTAAAGCACAGACCAATGCTTTGATCAATATATCTATTTAATGCCGTGATAGAAATCAAGTGGGTGTAGGTTCATATGTTCTTTAGAACGTAATAACTCTTTAAACAATTACATGGACTTGATTTGCGAAGTGTGATTAGCTAAAGAGAAAAGGATTGCAATCCGGCCGCCTCACCGTCCCAATCCTTACATAAGTGAACGAATCCATGAATTGAGATTGATAACTTGATTATTATCATAGCGTAGGGGAGATGATTGTGAATCTATATTCTGCAAATCCTATCATTTTTATGCTAGTTCATGTTGATCATCTATCTTATTTTATTATCTTTTATTTTATTGTTTTTAAAATAGTTAATTAACTCAGAATTAATCCAAGTCTCTGTGGTTCGACCCTTACTTTTGTATACTGCTTTTTCGGCACTTGTACACTTGCAAGGTATTTTTATTACATGAGGATTTTATCTATCAAGTTTTTGGCGCCGCTGCCGGGGACTTGCGCTTTAATTCTAGTTATTTGACTATTTGTTTATTTTTCTAAAAAAAATTATCTTGGCCAAGATGCAAAAAAAAAAAAAAAAAAAAAAAAAGTAAAATTATTATCTATCCATCCCAATTTTGTTTTTCTTCGTGAATGCGTGCGTTGCCAAGAGCAGAACAACATTTGTCTTAAAACCGAAGACACTATAGGATGTAATTATCTAACCTTGCCTTTTTCCCCTGATCTTTGCCTCGTCTCGATCTAATCTTTATTTTTTGTGCAGTTTTGACTATGGAACAAATTGCCGAGATCGAGATGGAGGAACTTGACCCCGTCCAAGCGGCTAGGTTGAAGAAGCAAAGGTCTAAAGCTGCTGCCTTAGAAAAGCGTCATGACGATATGAAAGCTAAGCAGACTTTACTTCAGAACAAGGATGATTCCGCGGTGCCAATGTCAGACCGTTCTGCGGGGGAAGTTGGGGATGGGGCCGACGTGGTGGCCCCCGAGACCGAAGAGGCTGCTCTCGATAGTCAGTCCCAGAGTCAAGACCAGGATACGCACGCTATGATCGAGGCGGATAGTGGGGGTGCTCATCACGGTTAGAAAAGATCCAAGGAGGAGGTCAGGGAGGTTCGAGCTCCTTCGGGAAAAAGCAACTCCCTCCGCTCATGATTCTGCTTTTAGCCCGGTCTTGCCTGATGATGAGGTTAAGATCTGGGTGGAGAAGTTTGGTGGGGTCCCTATTTTGTCAGGGTTAGACGTATCGGTCCGTTCGGGCCTTGCCTTGAAGAAGGGCGGTCCTGTGATAAAGCGGGCAATGAATGTGGATACAATCGAACAGTTGGTTGCCGAGAAACCCATGTCCCAGCAAATGTTGAATCGCAAAGGCTTACTTCTTAGCGAGGTAAGGCTCTTCGTTATCCTGTTCTCCTTCCGCTCTTTGTAATTACTCATTTCCTCTTTTTTTTCTCTCTGTAGCTTGCCTCCCTTGCCCAAACCGATTATACCATGTATCGGCACGCTTATGAATCTTTAAAAGAGACAGAGGCCGAGGTGGCTAGGCTTAAAGGTTCCGTTGATGGTCTTACCGATAAGGTAATTGGCCTAGAGAAAGAAAAATCTTTTCTTGACGCGTCGCGACGTCAATCTCAGGAAGAAGTCTCAAAGCTGAAGGAGTCTCTGCTCGCCGCGAAAAACGAGGTTGAGGACGAGAGTAAGCGTGTCGAGACATTGGCGGGAGAAAAATCCACCGTTGAGGAAAAGCTTGCTCTGTTGGAAGACCAGTATGCTCGTCTGGAGGAGAGCGTGGCGAGCAGAGAGAAGGCAGCTGTTGAAGCTTACAAGAGTGGGCTCCAATTCAGGGCGGACCTGAGTGATAGAGTCGGCACGATATATAATGACGCCTGGTCAAATTTAACCCGTCTCCTTTACATCGATCCCGAAGTTGATGTACCATTGGAGAAGTGTGCTCGTCTTTACCATCAGGATGCCTATAGTGTTGAGACTCGGGCCGCGCATTCTCTCATTCCATTCTCCGAATGAAGTCTCAAGGTTATTAAGGCGATGGATCGTAAGGACAACAGACCCGTACGGGAACCTTCAGAGCTGGCGCCTGATAACTTTGAGAAGTTGCTGGAGCGGACTGAGGACGAGGCACGCGTCGGTGTGGATTAAACTATCACGACTTTATGTTTGTCGAGTTGTAAAGCCGGGTTGGCTTGGAACAGTTGTTTTAAGTATTTGTCTCACTCGGCCCAGCGTCTTCTGGGGGAGTTTTAAACACTTTTTGTTTGTCCAAGTATTTGTATGCCTGGGCCCCGTGTTGACTGGGCGTAAACACATTATTTGTAGGGATTTGTAATCCTCGGTTTGAGGCGTTTATCCCTTGTTTCCTTAACTTGTTACGTAGTTAAGTGTTATCTCGTTATTTTTTCATGTTATTTTATCTCGGTTTGAGATGTCTCAACAGTCTGAAGTGACGAGATGTGGTAGCCGGTTTAGGCTATGCTGCCGGCCGTGGTCGATCACCGTTATGGGCCGTTACGAGTGTTAAATGCTCGATTTTGTAAGGACTAACTCATGGCTAGTCTCAAATTGTCATGGGGACTAGATGTAATAATCTTAACCCAAATTTGAGAGCACTGACCGGCAGAATGAGGTTTTAAATGTAGCCGAGTTAAGCTATGTTTGTAGGCCGTGGTCGTTCACCGTTATGGCCGTGACGAGCGTTAGGAGCTCGGTTTGTAAGAACTAATTCGTGGTTAGTCTCAAATTGTCATGGGAACTGGATGTATTAATCTTAACCCAAATTTGAGAGCACTACCAGACAGAATTAGGTTTTGAGTGTCTTGAGTCATGACTTTACGTCTTTACTCGTAATGACGGTCTCGGCATAGCTAAGTAATGCTTGGACCGTGCTCAAGAATCAGTTGTAATAAGGAAAACTTTTATTAATAATAATAAAGGAATATCTAATTTGATAGATGCTATGAACTAAAGACTAAAAATCTATTCTAGAAAGCAAAAAGGATAGATAGGGTGCCGAGGAGTTACTGGTAGTATTTCCTCAAGTGTTCCGAATGCCATGGGTGTTTAAGCTCCTTTCCTTCTGGAGTTTTGAGCATGTAGGTTCCTTCTCTGATAACGTGAGTAACAATGTAGGGACCTTCCCAATTTGGGGAGAGTTTATTTTGCTGAGCCTTCAAGTGTGTCGACTCGATCTTTCTGAGTACCCAGTCACCGACTTCAAAAACTCTTTTCTTTACCTTGCTGTCATGGTAGGCCTTGGTCCTCTGCTTATATTTTATCATTCTGAGTTGAGCCGTCAGCCTTTTTGCTTCAACTAGGTCTAGGTCTAAGAGTCGGTTGTATTCATTGACCACCTCGTCATAATTGGACACCCTGAAGGTAGGTAAGGCCATCTCGGCTAAAGCCATAGCTTCTGATCCGTAAGTTAATGTAAAGGGAGTCTCCCCAGTTGGCCCCTGAGTGGTTGTACGAACTACCTATAAAGTAAGGGGAAGATCGTCCATCCACTTTCCTTGACTTCCTTCTAAGCTCTTGGTTAGGGCTTTCAGTATTAATTTGTTTGCTGCCTCGGCTTGTCCGTTACCTTGAGGATGACTGACCGATGACTTTTTGTGTTTGACTCCTAGTCTGTTCAATTCTTCGGTGAAGCGTCAGAGAACTGGAGTCCGTTGTCGGTCACGATGGAATGTGGGACGCTGAACCGACACCATATATATCATGGATGAAGTTGATGGCGTTTTCTTCTGTGATTTTAGCCAAGGGCTTAGCCTCCACCCACTTGGTGAAGTAGTCGACCGCTACAATTACAAACTTATTGCTCCCTTTTTCCAAGGGGAAAGGTCCAATGATATCGACTCCCCACATGTCAAACGGCCATGTTGGTATGTTAAGGCTTTGTTCTACAGGTGGCACCTTTGGCAGGTCCGAGAAGCGCTGGCATTTGTCGCACTTCTTTACGTAGGCTTGTGCTTCTTCTCTTAAGTTAGGCCAATAGTAACCAAGTGTGATTATTTTATCAGCAAGGGTTCTGGCCCCCGGGTGTCCTCCGCAAACTCCTTCATATACCTCGGCCAGAAGTTTCTCGGTATCTTTAGGGGAAACACATCTTAGGAGAGGCCTAGAGAATGACTTTCGATATAGAATGTCGTTCCAGACTATGTACCTGGCCGTCTTCTTCTTTATCGTTTTGGCCTCTAACTCGTCTTCCGGTAGTCTGCCCTTCTCGACGTAATCCTTGTAATCGTCAATCCAGGTTCTCTCTTCGTCATCTAGAATTAGGATTTCTAGTCTTTCGTAAGCTGGTTGGTCGGCATAGATGATGAGGGGATTGATTTCTTCTGATGTGGCCATCTTCGACAACAAGTCGGCCTCCAGGTTGTGTTCCCGTCCTACTTGCCTTATTTCCCAGAACTCCAAATTCTTAGTGAGATTCAGGACGAGGTCCCTATACTTGGTCAGCATGTGGTTCTCAGTGTTGTACTCGCCCTTCACTTGGTTTACCACTAGTTGGGAGTCACTGTAGGCCACCAGTTTATTCGCACCAAAGAACTTAGCCCTTTCTATTCCTAAGATCAAAGCTTCGTATTCCGCCTGGTTGTTTGAAGCTGGGAATTTAAATCTGATGAAGTCACGGGCCACGTGTTCGCCGCCTAGGCTTGTTAAGTATACCCCGGCTCCACTTCTTCCTTTTGTTGTTGATCCATCTGTGTACAAGATCCAACAGTCTTTAGGTAATTCTTCTAAGGGCTCTCTGTCCATGGGAAACTTCCTTTTCCTTGTTGTCAGTGTATGCTCCCTGGAGAACGTGGTCTCCACTAGGAAATCGGCCAAGGGCTGCGCCATCAGTGTCTTCCTCGGCTTGTAAGTGATGTCGAATTCAGTTAACTCAATGGACCAGTTCAGCAATCTGCCCGAGCTGTCCATCTTGTGGAGTATCTTTCTGAGCGGCGTGTCGGTATAAACCGTGATGGGATGAGCGGAGAAGTATGCACGTAGTTTTCGGGCGGCGATGACTAAGGCATATGCTATCTTCTCGGCATTATAGTACCTGTTCTCGGTATCTGACAATGCTTTGCTTACATAGTACACCGGCTTCTGAATTCCATTATCCTCTCGTGCTAACACGGCCGCCACGGCTCTGTCCATTACTGCAAGGAATACAGAGAGTGTTTCTCCCATAATCGGACTGCTAAGCAATGGGGGTGAGCCCAAGTATTCTTTTATTTGCTGGAATGATGCTGAGCATTCTGGGGTCCACTCGAAGTCCTTTGTTCCTTTCAGGGCTTTGAAGAAGGGTAACGACTTTTCTGCCGACTTGGCGATAAATCTTCCCAGGGCAGCCACCCTGCCATTCAACCTTTGAACCTCTTTTACACACGTCGGTTCTTTCATGTCGACCAAGGCCTGTATCTTCTCCGGATTTGCCTCGATGCCTCGCTGGGAAACCATGAAACCGAGGAATTTACCCGCCGTGACCCCGAAAACACATTTAATTGGGTTGAGCTTCATGTCGTTCTCTTTCAGATTTTTTATAGTCTCTGCCAGGTCCGGGACGTGGCTTCCTGACTTGGTTTTTATTACCATGTCGTCAATATAGGCTTCGATGTTCCGGTCGATCTGAGATTTGAACACCTTGTTCACCATCCTCTAAAAAGTTGCGCGGGCATTCTTGAGGCCAAAAGGCATTATCACATAATAATAGATCCCTCCTGCTGCTTGGAAGACGGTCTTTTCGATGTCGTCCTCGGCCATTTTGACCTGGTGATAACCAGAATAAGCATCTAGGAAGCTCAAGGTTTAGTGTCCAGCTATGGAGTCGACCAACTTGTCTATTCTGGGTAGAGGGTAGCTATCCTTGGGGCATGCTTTGTTGAGATCCGTGAAATCGACACACATTCTCCACTTGCCGTTCTGTTTTTTCACCATTACGACATTGGCCAGCCACTCGGGGTATGTCGCTTCTCGGATGATCCCGGCCTTCATCAATTTATCCACCTCGGCCTGTATTGCCTGTTCTTTTTCTATAGAAAAGACCCTTCGTCCTTGCTTGACGGGTTTGAAAAAACTGTCCACCTCTAGTTTGTGGAGAGAAATGGCTTCTTTAACTCCAACCATGTCTTCAACCTTCCAAGCAAACACGTCTAGGTTGTTTTTGAGCAGGTTGATGATTTCTTATCTTTCATTCGGGGGGAGTTGTTTTCCAATTCGTACCTTCTGTTCTGGGTAGTCGGGGTTGATGACGACCTCATCCAACTGATCGACTGGTCTTAGCTCGGGACCGTCCCTGAACTCCAAGGTTTCGACGATGATTTGTTTTACTTTTTCCTTGTCTTTGCCTTCTAGGCTCAAATTCTCCATATCTAGGAGTCTGTCAATCTCGGCGTCCATGTGGGCGGGTATTGTGGCCCCCGAGCTTGGGACGAGGGCGAGGTCTGAGCCACCCGGCTCGTCCGAAGCTGTATTCATGGAGATACAACCGAATCCTTCCATACGATATGTCACCTCGGTCTCTGTCATGCCATTTTCAGCATCCAGTACGACCCATTCCTTGGGTATGTCTATTGTTATCACGCCGATGTTAGGGGCTGATGTAGTGACCGTGGTCGACTTCGATATAGTGACATTTCTTTCTGGGGTGTCAATTTCCATCTTGGTTTTTGCTTTTCTTGACCTCATCACGTGTTCTAAGAAGTTTTTGGGGTTGCCAAGGACGCAGCCTACGCCTTCTGGGGTTGGGAATTTCACCCTTTGGTGAGGGAGGGAGGAAACCATTCCCAGTTTTCCCTGACTAGGAGAGCCTAGGATGGCATGGTAGTCACTTTCCAAATCCATAACGATGAAGGTGATTGTTGCCGATGTTTTGTAGGGGTACTCACCGACTTCTAGTACCAAGTCCACGGTTCCCTTAGCCTCGGCTTTGTGATTTGTAAATCCCTCTAGTCTCCCGTTGTAAGGGGTGAGCATGGTGTCTGGCAACTCCATCTCTTTGAAGGTTCTATAATAGAGCACGTCTTTAGCGGCCCCAGAATCTATTAGGAGCCTTTCCGACTCGCAGTTGTCGATTCGGCCTGTGATGACCAACGGCTGTTCTTTCATGGCCCTGTTTTCGGCCAGCTCGTTAGGGGAGAAACTAATCACCTCCTCCCCTTTGTGAATCCAAGGGGGGATATGGTAAACCTTGCTTAGCTCATAGATCTGCTCTTTTAACTTGGTGTTGGAAGGGATTTCCTCCCTAATTACACCAATCAGTTTTGCCCGAGGTGGTCTGTCTTCGTGGTCATCCGTTTTCTCATCCTCTCTCGGACGTTTGTTGTCTTTCTTTGCTATGTATTCATTTAGTTTCCCCTGATCGGCCCACCTCTGTAGTATTTTCTTTAGGGCAAAGCAGTTATCCGTCTCGTGCCCGTTATCTCGGTGTAGGCACAGTACTTGCTGGTGTCTCATGGGAAATTTGGGTTATCTTTAAGGGGTTTTGGATTTGTGAGATTCACCAGGTTCTTGATCTCGGAAATCGGCTTGATAAGGGGGGTAAAGACCTCGGTCGGTCTCGTTCTGTTCTTCCCTCGGTTACCACTTCCACTGGTACCCTGGACCGAGTTAGGAGTGACTGGCCTACGTTCCCATTCTCGGTCTCGATCTCTATATCCGGACATCAGTTTCTTTTTTTCCTCAGCGGTGGCTGTCGCGTAGGCCATCTGGTACAGCTCAGATTTTGTAAGAGGTTCTCTTACCGATAATTCATAGGTGAGCTCGTCTGATCTCTGCCCATTATAGAAGCACATTATGATTTCCCTGTCTGTAAGTCTCTCTTCTATTGAGTCAGTCAAGTCTCTGAACCTATTGTAAAAGTCCATAGTCGACTCGTTCTTCCCCTGAACTATGTTTTCCAGATCCGACAATCTTTTCTTTCTAGCCCCGACAGTGGCGAAATACTCTAGAAAACTTGACTTTAATTTGGAAAAGGAGTTGATGCTTCTTCTCTCTAAGTCCATAAACCAAGACCTGGCTGCTCCAACTAACGTACTAGCAAAGGCCTTGCAAAGTACGTCGTCTTTGTTGGAAACCAAGGCCATCATTCCTTCGAAAGACTGGAGGTGGTCCATGGCATCTGAACTGCCGGAATACTTGTCCAGGTGGGGAAGCTTCAACTGGGGATTGGGTGGAGAATCCTTTATCCACTGAGCAAACGGACGCATTGCGTCGTAGTCGGTTTTCGGCTTCCTCTGCCCCTGGTTCATCTCTATATTGTCCATCCTCTCCTGCAAATCCAATATGATCTGCTCACTAAACCCTGAGCTGCGATGGGAGCTTCTCGGCTTGTCTCTTTCTCTGTCTCGTCCTCTTCCAACAACACGAGTTGTGTCTGGATCATCACGAGGTCGTCTTAGAGGAGTATGACGAGGTGGCTCCGGTCTAGGCGGGACTTGATCTTGATTTTGCCATCACCGCCTTTCTCCTAGAAATCTCACATCTAGAGATTCTGCCTCCTCCTCTCTCCTTCGGTTTATTTGATCCCTCAGATCTCTTCCATCGGGATTAATTGAGCCAAGTCGACCTGGCCCAATTAATCCCAGGGGGCATCACGCGGTTCCTGATGACGTCTGTCCTCAGTGCGTGTGTTCCTCCTTCGGTCACTTCTTTCTCTGCCTCCCAAAGCTCCTCTCGTGCTAGAGGGCTGGGCGAAGGGTGCCAAGGAGTGGTCAGGATCAAATTCTAGAAGAGCTCTCTGAGCATCAGCTAGTTGCTGAAGGGTTGAGATATTCTGATGTAACAATGCCCTTCGGTCAATTGGTGCCGGCCTAGAAGGGCCAGCCTCGGTTAGCTGAGGACGTGAAGTCGTCCGCCTCTGTCGTCCATACTGGTGAGCAATTTCAGGCGCCGGTCCTGTCGCGCCCCGTACCCGTGGTCCTACATGGCCCCACGCTCGGGACGCGCGCGGAAGACGTCATAAATCACATTTAACAAAAACTTTTCGAAAACTATCATAAAGATAAACGAAATCCACTTTGGAATGCAAAACCTCCACTTTACTTTTAAATAACTTTCACAACTAAATTACTTGGCATGAAGGCCTACAATAACTTACACAAAAGGATGAACACCAAAATTATCCAAAATAGGTGTTACAAGATCAAGTCACGGATACACTACCCATTAAGGTTATACATTTACATAATGTAACCTTTACAAACATACCCCAAAAGAATTTACCACCTCGACGCCTTCCTTGTGATAAGTGACCTATCCCGGATTCACGCCCTTATCTAAAACGGTAAACAAATAAGGGGTGAGATAAAATCTCAGTAAGCTACTAATATGCAACTACATTTCATGCCAACATGATACTCACAAAGGAACAATCAATAGGCAGTCACATATGCATATAACACAAAGATATAGTCCACTCATCACATAACACATAATGCGGAAATAAACACTCATAAGTGGATACTGAGCCAAGGTTCTATAAACGGAACACCATCCTTTGAGAAGAGTCCGTTGAGCAGCATGAACGAGCTGAAGCCGGTTCCGGAACCAAGTAACAACAACAACCAGTAATGGGGGAAATAACACATAGTCATACCCCCAAGCCAATAGCTAGAATACTCACCATAGGAGCTAGCTCATCCCAACCACGATCACGGGAAGGGGCATCCCACTCAAGGCCACTGAACATGGGGAAACTGGGTTACCAGTGAAGTACATTATACTGGACTCGGCTCGTGCCATTATAATATACACCACTGCCCAAAACAAACACAACAATGCCAGCTGGACTCTATACAAGCACATAGTAATAAATACTCGCTTGAAACAACAACGGGGCATTGATTCCAAAGTAGGGAACCACGCCAAATTCATCACAAAGGATTCAAACAAATTCTCATGAAGAGATCAATCAACAACAACAACACACTTGAAGTTACTCAAAAGGAGCACAATGGTTACACACCTTATCACATTACAAACTTGATCACAAAGGACTCAATTCTATCACTAGAGCGTACTACAATGTCCACTAAGGTCAACTAGAAGGACACCCAAGACTTAGACCAAAACGCATCCTTCATTCACAAAATTTTAACAAATGTAAATTTTCAGGGGTTCTGTGCGGCCGCCCAAAGTGGGATGTGCGGTCGCCCAAAAAGCCTCAAAACAAGAACAAAAGCTTTCAGAAAGATGCGCGGTCGCCCAGGACATTTTGTGCGGCCGCCCAAGCTTCTGAATTTCCAGAAATCGGGAAGAACAACATGGGTTCTTCCATTTTCAAACCCAAAACACATTACATACTAATGTACTTATAAGTCTAAAAAGACTCAAACAACAACATTTAACAATCAAAATCAAGAATCAAACCCAACATTCAAGATTTCACCATTTTTGATTAAAACCCAAAATAAATTCTCAATAAATTCAAAACCCAACCAAACATCAAATATAACACATCAAACATCATATAAACATAATATGAACATTTTAGCATTAAAATGGGGGAAAAGTAACTTACTTGCAAATTCTCAAAGTTGATGGATTTCAAATCTTTTTGATTCTACGCGATCCTATCGACGATCTAAAGAATGTTCACGTTTTAAGAAATGAATAATAATGAAAGGAAGAAGGAGAAAATGAAGAGAGAAGGAATGAAAGAAAAACTTACCCAAGGATGAGAAAGAGAGGGAGAGTTGTCTGGGAGAGGAGAATGGGAGGAGGGGTGGAGTGTATGAGGGAGAAGGAGGTGTAGGGAGGTGAGGGGAGTAGGGGGAAATTATTTTGAAATGCTACAACTAAACCCCTTCCCCATACTAACACAATTACTTACACTCCCGGCTAACAATTAAGACTCAACACTTCCACACTAGCCAAACAACTCGAATAAAATGCTAGGCATAATTATTATAACACACCAAATGCACACATAATAAATAATTAAATAAATAATTAAGCAAGTAAATAATTAAATAATTATTTATTACTAAGAAAATAGAGATGGGGTTTCGGGTCGTGACAGGTCCTCTGGAACGGGTGTGCATCCCGCCTCCCTGAGGTGGAGGAGGGAGGCCTTGATTCAGAACTTTGTCATTTGCCACGTTAGGAGGTGGCGGATTGAGATTAGCGTCTGGTGTAACGCTAGCTTCCCGACCGTCGACGTGAGTTCTAGACATGGGGAAGTTTGTGGTTTCCGAACAGAGATTCTCCAACGACGTTTCCCGGCAATGGAACCAAACTGATGCTGCCAAAAACGTGTCGGATCAGCCCTCCGTCTAGCGGTTCGGATAAATCCAGCAAAGAGATCTCCCTGTTCGGATCTGCGCACAATGAACAAACGTAAACTGCGCCGGGGCTTCACCGGCAAAGGCCCTCCGGCGTGAGAGTAAGAATACAGGTGATATGAAATAGAGAAATCAATTGACTAGTTTTGAGCCAAAGAGTTCATTACCCGTCTCCTGTTGTGAGGACTTGTTTTTATAGGCGCGGGTGAATGAGTCCTAACTTTTTAGAGAATCTAGGGAGCCCGTATTACTGTGGGACTCGTATTCCTTGGAGATAGACTCCGGATAAGGATGATTGGTATCCCAATTGTCTTGTAGTAGAGATATCCTTGTCCAGATAAGGATCTTCACTGTTAGATTTGTAATCAAACTCCGTAAGTGGACTCCCTGTGATAATGGGAGGTCTCTGATATAACTCGGCCCGTCATCCATCTCGGCTCGTCCTGGAGGCCGGCTAGGGATTAGGCCTCTTGTACTCGGCCTAGGCAAGAGCTGCCTGATCGGCTTAATATATGTCGACATATAAGATTGTGGGCCTCTTTGGATGGGCCTTATGGTACGTGAGCCCAGAGTTTATGGGTCCCCTTTAACCAAGTCGGTTTATGTCGTTCATGAATTAAAATAATGTGTAGAATTCCTGGATGTAACATTACCTAATTTTGATGGGCAAAGTGGTAATTTAACATCACTTAAGTTGAAAGGGTGTAGTCTCTAAATGAGGTGCCTATTGGTTTCATATATAAAGGGCTCTCCATTAGCCCTAGAAAACACTACATCATTCATTATTACCCTCTCAACAATTCTTCATTAAGTGCTAAAGAAGTCAAGAGGAAAAGGCACAATCATTTAGAAGATCTTCATCCCCTTAATTCTTCTTCTTCTTCTTCCTTTTCTCCCTACAACATCAAGATGGATTCATCAGGTATACGCTTCCGCCTTCATCTCCCACCTCAAACTTATTCTGAATATGAGTATGGCATTCAGGGATCATAAATTGTTCCAACTATTGAGTGTGACTCTCAATTGGACTTGGTTTTGATCGGTCTTGCAACGAAGAAGGAAGACACCGACATCATAGGTGGGCGGCCGCACAAAGGGATATGGGCGACCGCACACATCGGCTTGTTCAAGGCCAGAATCGTTCCAGCTTGCTTGGGCGACCACACATGTTTTTTTGGGCGGTCGCACATGGTGTCGGGACTGGGTTTCCGAATTCAAAAAGGAAATTGATTTTGGATGTGATTTGGACTCCTATTCTTCTTGGGTTGGGTCTATATTTCGTGTATATATATAGACAAGCATCTAGACCTATTCTTGTGACTTGGAAGCCTTGTAGAGAGAGAGATTGATAGAAAATCTAGGTTATTCCCTATTGTGAGACATTGTGAGATTGTGTGAAAGGTTTTCACCTTGATTCTCCTTGTACTATTCTGGATTATAGTGAATTGATTCTCCGTCGCCCGTGGACGTAGCTAAGTTGGTGAACCACGTAAAATCTCTTGTGTTCATCTATTTTTCAATTTTGTTTCGTTCTTGCTATTTTGTTATTTTGTGCTTTCATCTTTATCAATCAAGCAATTGTGTTTGGGCCTTAAAATCCTTACAATTGTTATCTAGAGCTCCGGTTTGTGGATCTTGTATTGCTTATTGGTAACGATGTCAGGGAAGTACAAAATTGAGAAATTCGATCGCAAGGTCAATTTTGGTTTATGGCAAGTGAAGATGCGAGCAATCTTGGTGGGTAAAAATTGTGTCAAGGCTTTGCTTGGGAAGGCGAGGAAACCGGCAAGCTTGACGGATGAACAATTTGATGATATGGACGAGAAGGATTTTTATCTCTTACACTTGAGTCTCAAAGACGAGGTATTGAGGGAGGTTGTGAGTGAGAAGACTGCGGCAGCGCTTTGGCTTAGGCTTGAGCAATTGTACATGACTAAGAGTATTAGTAACAAGTTGATACTATTGAAGAAACTCAAGGAGTGTAAACTCAAAACAGGTGAGTCTTTGGAAAAACATCTTGATGAGTTTGATGGCTTGGTCATGGACTTGAAGAATGTCGATGTCGTGATTGATGATGAGCAATTGGCGGTAAAATTGCTTTGTTCTCTACCTCCGGAATACATGCACTTTAGAGAGATAGTGTTGTATGGCAAGGATGAGATCTCTATGGAAGAGATCAAGAACCCTCTACTACAATGGGAAGTCATTGAGACGCACTTGACCTCAACAAGTGCTGAATCTCAAGGTGATGGGTTAGTAGCTAGAAGCGGCAGAAAGTCAAGGAAGGGTCAATCCGTTTCAAGTGAATGGCAAAAGAATGTGATATGTCATGGTTGAAAGGAAAAGGGGAACATTAGAAGGTTTTGTCCAAACCAAGAGGATACAACCGCAAAGGCAAAGGGTGAAGCTGGAATGGTGTTTGAAGACACTAGTGATGACAGTGGCTGTGATGCACTTACTGCTTGTGATCCGGATACCGAAATTCGTGATATTTGGATTTTGGATTCGGGTTGTTCTTATCATATTAGTCCCAACCGGGCATGGTTTTGTTCGTATAAGGCTGCAGGTGGAGTAGTTTTGTTGGGGAATAATACTGCATGCAAGGTTTTTGGTATTGGGACTATTAATGTTAAGATGTTTGATAGAGTAGTGCAGAAATTACATAATGTCAGGTATGTTCCTGAACTGAAGAAGAACCTGATTTCTTTAGGCACTTTGGATAGCCTTGGGTATAGTTTGTCCATTGCGAATGGTGAGCTATCGGCTATTAAAGATGACTTGGTGGCATTGAAGGGAAAGAAGGTGGGGACATTGTATAAGTTTCTTGGGTCTACGGTTGTTGGTGATGTGTCTATTGCAACGGGGTCAACGATTGAGGCAGAGGTTACTCAATCATGGGACATGACATTGGGTCACATTGGCTTGAATGGGATGACAGAAAAGTCTTGGTATTTGTTGTCACAAGCATTGTTAGGTACAAAATTTTGTGTGGAGGCGATTAGGATGACTGCTCACTTGGCTAATCGTACTCTAAATTCTGGTATTGGGATGAAGGCTCTGTTGGAGATGTGGTCAGGATCTCTAGGAGAATACTCAAAATTGCATATTTGTGGGTGTCCCGTATATGCTTGTGTGAACAACAAATTGGAACCAAGGGCAAAAGGATGTTCCTTTACTGGAGTGAAAGGATTCCGGTCATGGGATCGGTGGCATCTAAGTTCCTGACATGTAGAGATGTTGCTCTACTTCTCCGTGAAAAAGGGTGTCCTGCAGGACGGATATATAAACAGGTGGAGTTAGCCGGAGATGATAAAGAAGTGGTGGAACTTGACTTAGATGTTAATGGTGTGTCTGATGAAGCGACTCCAATTGATGCTCCAGTTCAAGAGGAGGAGACCAACAAGCAGGTGGAGACTACCATTGTTTTTGGTAGAGTTCGATATGGTTTGGAGGAGATGGTGACTTATGCATTGTCTGCTGCGAAAACAGTAAGTATGCATAAATTAATTTCTTTCAATGAAGATATATCGTGTGATAAATCTGCTATGTGGTCGGTCGTTGTGAAAGAAGATATGGTATCTCTTATTGAAAGTCAAACATGGGAATTTGTTAGATCACCACCAAAGAAGGTGTTAGCCAGTCACAAGTGGATTTACAAGTTCAAAGATGGTACTCCAATGTTTGGGGTAGACTACAATGAGGTTAGTTCACCGTTTGTTAAACACTTATCTATTCACAACTTGTTGAGCAGTGTGGCAATGAGAGATCTAGTGCTTGAGGTGGATATCTACATGCGCCGGCCTGAAGGGTTTGTTGTCGAGGGTAAGGATCATGTTTGCCTGTTAGAGAGGTCCTTGTGTGATTTGGAGCAGTCAACTCGACAGTGTTATAAAAGGTTCGACACTTTTATTATTACCCATGGTTATGCTAGGAGTGGATATGATTGTTGTGTTTACTTGATGGTTTGTAGTGATGGCACATTGATTTATCTTGTTAATGTCGATGGCACTCTTGTGGCTGCAATAGATATCAATGATGCTTACCAGGTGAAATGGTTATCTTCTTTAGATAGTCCCAAGTCTAAAGATGATGTGTCACGGGTTCCGTATTCAAATGCTTGTGTGTACATTGTGTATGGCAAGAATAGTGATGGTTTTATTGGGTATATTATGGCTATAACAGAGGCGGTCATGTTGACAAAGCCGGGTTCGAAGGTTTCGATTGCTAAGTTCAAGAAGTTCTTGGACTTAGTTGGTGTTATTAGTCATTGAGGCCCGTAGGGGCGGGGTGGCGGAGATAGAGATGTTCTCTTGATGTACTAGCTTTTCGGGAATTGATCGTCAAGGTGGAGAATTGTTGAGTGTGACTCTCAATTGGACTTGGTTTTGATCGGTCTTGCAATGAAGAAGGAAGACGCCGACAGCATAGGTGGGCGGCCGCACAAAGGGACCGCACACATCGGCTTGTTCAAGGCCAGGATCGTTCCAGCTTGCTTGGGCCACCGCACATGTTGTTTTGGGTGGTCGCACATGGTGTCGGGACTGGGTTTCCGAATTCAAAAAGGAAAATGATTTTGGCTGTGATTTGGAGTATAAATATAGACAAGCCTCCAGACCTATTCTTGTGACTTGGAAGCCTTGTAGAGAGAGAGAGATTGATAGAAAAGCTAGGTTATTCACTATTGTGAGGGATTGTTCGATTGTGTGAAAGGTTTTCACCTTGATTCTCCTTGTACTCTTCTTGATTATAGTGAATTGATTCTCCGTCGCCCGTGGACGTAGCCAAGTTGGTGAACCACGTAAAATCTCTTGTGTTCATCTATTTTTCAATTTTGTTTCGTTCTTGCTATTTTGTTTTTTTGTGCTTTTATCTTTATCAATCAAGCAATTGTGTTTGGGCCTTAAAATCCTTACACCAACAATTGGTATCAGAGCCCGCGCATATTTTGGTTTAAGTTTGAGTTCTTTTCGGGAAAGCTTTTATGCTTTATTCGACTCATTTTTCCTGTTGAATCATCAAGTTTTGATGTTGATTAGGGACTCTAATTCATTCATTGAGTACTGATAATCATCATATGAATTTAAGAAAATGGTTTGAAAAGTTTTGTTGAATGAACACAATGGTTCAAGTGTGACTATCCCTTCATAACATAGTTTTATGTTTAGTGCATACCATGTGGATCTACATACTTGATTCCATTGTTTTAAAGCAAGATTATCACTAAATAACATGGTTTTACGTTGTAAAGAACATACCATGTGGATCTACTTGTTGTTCATCAATTTTTGGGACAAAATTTGAAAAAGTGCAGCAAAGCATGCATGAAACGGTGGCTTTAGCCCGGTCGGGTCTTATGTTCTGCCCGGTCGGGTCTTATGTTCTGCCCGGTCGGGTATTATAGGTTGCCCGGTCGCGCATGTACACTATTAACAGGGTTTTGCTTTTTCAAAGATGTTGCACAATTTTGTTCCTCTTTTGGACTAAACATACATTTTTTCAAACCATAAAGTTTTGATTAATTATATGCTTAAAAATTTTTATTCATTGTTTAAATAATATTATCGCCAAAGTGATTAACGTTATTTAAACCTAAAATTGTTAAAGTGTTGAATGTATAAATTAATATGTGAATGACATGAATTTTCCAAAGAAGATCTTGTTGTTTGACTAAATTTATACATTCATGTGGTAACAAGTAAAATGAACATTAGGTTGTTTTGTTAGATGTTTAAGTCGGCCCAAAGGAAGATTAAACATTTATTAAAATATAGTTCAAATTACTTGTTACCTAAGGCAATCATTTATGAGTCAACTCGGAATCCAAAGATTAGTTTTGATGTCATGTTGATTGTCTTGTTGATGGATTTCATTGATATAATTAATCATTTATTCATTGTGTATTCATTCTTGTTCTCTAAATTCCAACAGATTTGCTCATTGCTTCATCTGTTATTACTGCTATGAGTACCGTACCGATGCTAAATGGGACTAATTTTAAAACTTGGAAAACAAATAATTATGATCTTGGGCTATATGGACGTAGAACTCGCATTAAGGGATCCGTTTCTCTTATTATTGCTTAAGTGCTGAGAAGTGAAAATAATCCAACCGCGTGAGCCTAATGATAATAAAGAATGTTGTCCCGGAAACTTTTTGGACAGTGTCTCCGAGGATGTTGATGCTGAAACGTTCCTCGATACCTTTGAGGAAGCTTGTTTCCATAAGGTATAAGGGTACCAGGAATTTAAGGGAGTACATTTAGAAATAGTTCACCTATCGACAAAACTAAAAGCACTTAAGTCCGGGATATCGAAAGATATTCTTATGCATTTAGTTTTGATCTTTCTTCCTTCTCAGTTTGGTCACTTTGAGGTGACCTATAATTGTTAAAATATAAGTGAAATATTAATGAATTACTTTCACTTATGACACAAGAGGAAGATAGGTTAAAGAGATTTAGAACTAAATGTGCTCATTTAGCATCTACCTTTTCTCATGGGACAAGAGAAGAGGGAAATAAACTGTGGTTGCAAGTAATGAGAAGTCTAAGGGATCATCTAATGATCATAAAGAAATGCTTAATTTACAAGGACCTCACTAACATGAAGTTCGATTACCCTAAGTATCACGCTTGGCGTGAAAGGTATATCATTTGGTCTAGTTTGTATTGTATTAAGGCTAATTTGGTTTCAATTCCTACATATACATGGTGATTGGATTTTGGTGCAACTAATCACATAAGGATGTTTAAGTAGGATTGCCTAAATTACCGAAGACCTAGTAAAGATGAAGAAATTCATCTATATGGAAACTAGGAATCCGGTTGAAGTTATAGGCATAGAGACCTTTAGGTTATTGTTAAAGTACTAAGTATTATTTGTATTAATAATACATTCATTGTACCATCATTTGAATGGAATTATGATATCTATCATAATATTAGACAAGGAAGGTTACTCTTGTTCTTTTGATAATAATATATGTGATCTTTATTTTAAATTCCAAGGTTATTGGTACTAGTACTTTGTCAAGTAATCTTTATTTACTTGACATTATTCAAACAATAATTGAGTCCCATAATAATGAAACCACTCTCCTTAGGATTTGTCTCCTAGGCGCTTCTACTGATGATTATGTATTGAGTTCAATTATGAATTAAATTTAAAAAAAAAAAAAAAAAAAAAAAAAAAAGTAAAAGCGAAAGTTATCAAGTGAAATTTTATTCATTATGACATAGGCGTTTTGGTCATATCTCCGAGAGGAGAATTGATAAGCTTGTGTTTAAAGGAATCTTGACCATACTTGATATTCTGAAAGAGACTTTTGCATTAATTCCTTAAAGGAAATTTACAAACATTAAAAGAAACGTATCCTCGAGAGCATCAAGCGTCTTAGAACTAACACATTCAGATATTTGTGGACCATTCATTACTCCTTCCTGGAAAGGTCAACAATACGTTATTACCTTCATAGACGACCACTCTTAATATGAATACATTTATTTACTTCATGAAAAAGTCTCAAGTTTTGGACATTTTTAAGTCTAATAAGGTCAAGTTGGAAATCAACTTTGAAAGACTATTAAGAACGTGAAGTCCAATCATGGTGGTGTATACTATGGTTGGAATGACGGTTCAAAGGAACAATGCCCGGGTCCTTTTGCTCGCTATTTTGAGGAGTGTGAGATTGTCTCTCTCTACATTAAGCCGGGTATGCCTAGCATAAATACCGCAGCCAATATTCTCAATAAAGCTCCCTCTAAAGCTACTATCAAAAACCCTTTATGATTTTTGGGATGAATAAGAACACATCCTTAAATCATCTTCATATATGTGGTTGTCCAGCAGAAACTAGGCCTTATAAGCCTAATAAGGGCAAGTTGGACATAAGACTGTTAGTAGTTATTTGTAGGGTATGCCGAGAGATCTATGGGGCTATAAATTTTACAACCCGAAAAACTAGAACATTTTAAAACGAGAAATGCTAGGTTCTTTGAGGATGTTGAATTTAGTGGGAGATTAGGAGTAATATTTTGAATTTGAAAAGGAAGAGGCATCCTTTTTATACCTATTCCCTTAGTTCCAATTGGAAATCAAGTACTTGTACTTGAAATTCAAGAGGAACATACAATTCAAAATAATGATTCCCCATAAATATTGAACAACATGGAAATGTTGGTCATAAAAAGAAATTCAACAACCTCAAAATCAGGAAGAACCGGTGTCCTTAAGGAGATCAAATAGAGTAAGAAGGAGTGAAATTCCGGATAATTATGAGGTGTATCTTGCCGAGAATGAAGGACACTTTGGTTTAGTGGGAGATGAGCCTCTCATCTTCCATGAAGCCATTAATAGTCCTAATTCTCATAAGTGGATCAATGCCATAAATGAAGAGTTAAAATCTATGAAAGACAATGACGTTTGGGATCTTGTTTCATTACCTAAAGATGTGAAACCTATTGGGTGGAAATTGGTCTTTAAGACCAAAAATGATTCACAAGGTAATGTAAAAAGATAAAAGGCTCGTCTTGTCGCTAAATGTTTTACTCAAAAGGAAGGCATTAATCATAAAGAAACATTTTTTCCGGTATCTTCTAAAATGTTTTTAGGATCATTATGGCACTAGTAGCATCTTTTTGATCTTGAGCTTCATTAAATGGATATAAAGACAGTTTTCCTTAATGGAGACATTAATGGTAACTGATTTGGATCAAACTAATCGTTTAGTTTGTAAACTTAAGAAATCTATTTATGGGCTCAAACAAGCTTCTCGCAAGTGGTACTTAATAATTAAATCAAGTTGTTATTTTATTTGGTTTTGAAATAAATCTTGGTGAAAATTATGTATACCATAAGTTCAGTGGGAGTAAATTTATAATTTTGGTTTTATGTGTGGATAATATTTGCCTACTAGTAATGATATGAACCTTATTAAGGAAACTAAGAAATTTCTTATTTGAAAAGAAAGATCTTGGTAAGACATCTTTGTATTAAGAATCCAAATTCACCGTGATCGCTCACGAGGTATTTTAGGATTATGTCAAAATGCCTATATTGGAAAGGTATACAAAAGGTTTAGTATGCAAAATTGTAAACCACATGACACCCCTAGTTTTAAAGGAGACAAGTTTAGTCTCAAACAGTGTCCTAAAAGTAATTTTGAATCCAAGTATATGGAAAAGATCAATTTTGCATCAGCAGTAGGGAGCTTAATGTATGCGTGAATCTTATATTTATTGGGATGCTTGGTCAATACCACACCAATCCGGAAGAGAACATTAGGTAGCAGCCAAAAGAATGATAAAAGTATTTGCAAAACACTAAAGAACTACTTGCCTATATTTTAAGTCGGATCATCTTGAGATCATTAGGTATTCCGACATTAGTTAAATCTTATATTTTAAGTCGGATCATCTTGAAGCATAGTTTGTTTAACTTTTATCATACGTTTCATGCAATTCGTAAACAGAATGATGACATTAGTTAAATTAGCCATAAATGTACTTTAACTTACACCAATTAAATAAGATTCTTAAAATAACTAAATAAGAATTCTTCAATCTGCCGTTCTTCCTACGGCTGCTCTCCTTCTCTTGCCCTTCTACTTAAATCCTGAAATA
The DNA here is from genome assembly GCA_026119855.1 of Campanula takesimana. Taxonomy (NCBI): domain Eukaryota; kingdom Viridiplantae; phylum Streptophyta; class Magnoliopsida; order Asterales; family Campanulaceae; genus Campanula; species Campanula takesimana. Next base: position 150,941 of record JAOWBW010000894.1, read on the forward strand.
AATTATAGAGAATGGATGAGCGAACGAATGCTCAGTAAGTTCATACGTGGCCTCTCCGGTTACTAAGGAGAGACGACCAGAACAAATACTATGAATAACTTTTACAAGGATAGGTTTAGTTACTTTTGATTCAAGACTGCAGAACAATATAGCCGTGTTACTTTTAAGATTTTACTTTCAAAGGGTTATGGCACTACAATAAAAAGGGATTCATTCAAGTTCCGTCAATTCCAAGGTAACGTACATTATAACCTCAATGCCAAAGGTACAATTTTGTACACCTAGCTTTTTCCAAGCCATTAGTGTAGGTCGTAACATATATGGTATCCACACATATATGCTCGGGGTCTAGAATTATCCTTGTAATCAGACAATTCCTGAGAGAGGGCATGTGATCACTCATGCAATCCCTAGTTTAAGGACGAGTCTTTTCTAACTGGACATTGGCCACTCTAACAAGTAAGTGATTAACTTACAAGTTAGAATGAGAATATACTAAGGTACAAGTATGTATGTGATAACAAGTTTCAATCTTCGATACTTAGTAGATCAATGAGGACATCACTAAGTAAGGATTCTTCCAAAAGAATGTTCAATAACGCGGAGTTTATTCAAATACTATCATGCCATACTGATAGTCTAACTTCTAGAAAGAATATAGAATTCCAATAAACAGGAGTTCAAATAACAGTAAGGAACGTAATCCCTTACCTGAATTGCTTTTCCTTGCAATCTCCTCTCTGTGCAAATCTACAAGGCACCGAGTAATTTACTTTAGTACTCTCTTATAATGTTAACTACTTCTACTTAGTTAACTGAGAGATGCGTTTTTACTTCTTTACTTCGTTACTCTTTTCCTTACGTTTAGGTTTCTGACTTGGATTTGCGAGTCAGTCCTTTAACTTTAATATAATTGTAATTAAGTCCTCTAACTTTGGTTTAATTACAATTTGATCCCTCAACTTTGGATTAATTGCAAATTGGTCCTTCAACTTTGGGTTAATTGCAAATTGATCCTTCAACTTTGGATTAATTGCAAATTGGTCCTTTAACTTTGGGTTAATTGCAAATTGGTCCTTCAACTTTGGATTAATTACAGGAAGGTCCTTTGACTTTGATTTTATTCATAAGGGTCCCCAAGTTTCTTTTTAGCTACTTAGACCCCTTTAACTTCAAGGGTTTCTCTTTTATTTCTTCTAACTTTAATTCTTTTCAGTTAAATCCTTTCTCGTTAGGAAACTAACTGAATCTTTTAATTTTTTTCCTCTCTTCGTTAACTTTCTAACTTTCAAGGTCTTCCAAGTATTTATTACATTCTCTCAAGTTAGTTTTCTAACTTTCCATCAACTCTCCTAAGGATCATGTTTTTCTTTTCATTATAAATCTAACGAAATTACTAACTTTTCCGTCATAACTATTAACATCTTTAGTCAAGAATTAACACCCATATCATATGGCCTTTAGCCGAATTCTATAGCATCAATATTCATTGATTTGGTCCATTTTTCGTGTTCTTAATTTTCCTTGTAATTTCTAACATCAATCTATTCACAAATCAATAACAATAATCATTAAAATCAACAAACAAATTTCCCCATCTCATTTAGGCCATTCGGCCGAAACCTATTATGGGTGTAAACCCATATTTTTCTTCTTTTTGTTAAATCCTAATTAACCTCAATTCCTTATTTGATCAATTTCCATACAAATGTAAAATATGTATTCGTTTAAATTCATGATCATAGAATTAAATCTTAAAATCAATAAAAATATTTATGGTTAAGTATGAAAACCTTCATACTATCATAACATCTAGATCCAACATTTTACCCATTAAAATTCTCATCTTTGATTTACTAGCATGCAAAAATCCTAATGTTTATTTCCTTTAAACATGCGTAGATTAAGATTTATACATCCAAATTCAATGAAATAAATTTTAGAATGTGAGGTTTGACATTACCTTGAGAATGATCGGATTAGACTTCCAAAAAGATCGAACATTTCCTCCCACTTCTCCCTCTTGGCCGGCGGCCGCTTCTTGGTGGTGGGGGGAAATTAGGGTTTTATTGTTTTGGTAATTTGGAATAAAAAACTAGGATTTACTAACTCAATGTTTTTATATTCTTGGGTAATTGTTATTTGGGTTGGGTCTAATTAACTAAGTTCGGGCCAACCCAATTTTTCGGCCCACTCCTTAGTTAATCTATTAATTCTAATTTTTATTTAATTAAATTAATGTACCCAATTTAAAGTAATTAAATAAATATTTTTTTTTTTTGCGGTTATTACATTCTTACCCCCTTAAAAGAAGTTTGTCCTCAAACTTTGACCAGTCTTAATCCGAGAATATGTCCGGGTACAATTCACGCATTTCACTTTCTAGCTCCCACGTCGCTTCTCATTCTGAGTGATTGCTCCATTGCACTTTCACATAGGGAACCGTACGTTTTCTTACGACCTCGTCTTTTCTGTCGACGATCTTGATTGGTCGTTCATCGTACGTCAAATCCGCCCAAACTCTTAACTGCTTGTACTCTATCACATGACTCGGATCATGAATATACTTCCTTAGCATGGAGACATGGAACACATTATGTACTCCAGCTAACACCGGCGGTAACGCCAATCGATAAGCCACTTCTCCGATCCTATCGAGAATTTCGAATGGTCCCACGTATCGTGGACTTAGCTTCCCTTTAATCCCGAAACGCATAACCCCTTTCGTGGGCGATATCTTTAGGAATACTCGATCCCCTGGCTGAAATTCCAGTTCTCGCCTTCTGTTGTCTGCGTAAGATTTCTGCCTACTCTGTACAGTCTGTAGCCACTTCCGAACCTGTTGTACCTTATCTGCCGTGACTTGTACAAGTTCTGGTCCACTTAACCTTCTCTCACCAACTTCGTCCCAACAAGTCGGTGATCTACACTTCCTCCCATACAATGCTTCATATGGTGCCAACCCAATACTTGCATGGAAGCTGTTGTTGTAGGCGAATTCCACTAACGGTAAATGCTCATCCTACGCGTTTGGCCAATCTAACGAAGTAGCCCTCAGCATGTCTTCTAGTATCTGGATAGTCCTTTCCGACTGCCCATCTGTCTGTGGATGAAACGCCTGACTCATGGTCAATTCTGTTCCCAATGCTTCCTGTAGGCTGTTCCAAAATTTCGAAGTGAACCTAGCATCTCGATCAGACACGATTGTGACCGGGATTCCATGCAACCATACTATCTCGTCGATATAAAACTTGGCCAACTTTTCCAACGAATCAGTCTTCTTGATTGCCAGAAAATGTGCTGACTTCGTCAATCGATCTACTATAACCCATATGGCGTCATACTTCCCTGCCGTCTTCGGTAACCCACTTACAAAATCCATAGCAATGTTTTCCCACTTCCACTCGGGAATTGGTAATGATTGCAGTAACCCTGCTGGCTTCTGATGCTCACTCTTAACTTGTTGACACGTCAGACATTTATGCACATACTCTGCCACATCATTCTTCATATTATTCCACCAATATGACTCCTTTAGATCCCTATACATTTTCGTACTCCCCGGATGTACAGAGAACTTCGAGCAATGAGCTTCTCTCAGTATCTCTCTCTTAATTTCATCATTATTTGGTACCCATACTCTCTTTTGGTATTTCAGAATTCCATCTTCGCCCATATGAAGATCCTTTGCTTGCCCTTTTCCGATTAGAGCTTCTCTCCCCTCGTCTAGCTCTTGTGCCTCTTTAATTCTGCCCAATAATGCAGGTTGTAACGTCAATCGAGCCAAGTATCCGTTTACTTTTACTATCAAGTTCATCTTCTTGACATCCTTCCATATGCTTACCCCCTTAGAGATCAACGTTGCCAACATTCCGTGACTCTTCCTACTTAAAGCACTGCCACCTTGTTAGCCTTCCCAGGATGATACAATATTTCACAGTCGTAGTCCTTGAGAAGTTTAGCCACCTCCGTTGTCTCATATTCAATTCCTTCTGCGTGAAGATATACTTAAGGCTCTTGTGATCTGTAAAAATTTGACATTTCACGCCATACAGATAATGTCTCCAAATTTTCAAAGCAAACACTACTGCTGCTAACTCCAAATCATGGGTCGGGTAATTCCTTTCATGTACTTTCAACTGCCTAGATGCATATGCTATCACCTTCTCATTTTGCATCAGTACACAGCCTAGTCCTTTCAACGACGCATCACTGTAGATAACAAAACCTTCCATTCCTGTCGGTAGTGTTAATACTGGTGCAGATACTAATCCATTCTTCAATTCTTGGAAACTTTTCTCACACTCTTCTGACCAAACAAACTTGGCTGCCTTCTGCGTCAGCTTCGTCAATGGTCCTGATAACTTCGAAAATCCTCTACGAACCTTCTATAGTAACCAGCTAAACCCAAGAAACTTCTTATTTCGGTTACTGTAGTCGGTCTTTCCCAATCCATTATTGCCTCTACCTTCGTCGGGTCCACAGAAATTCCCTCTTTCGACTCTACGTGTCCCAAAAATGCTACTTTCTCCAACCAGAATTCACATTTCTTAAACTTCGCGTATAATTTCTGTCTCCTCAAAATTTCTAACACTATCCTCAAATGTTCAGCATGTTCTTCCTTTGTCTTCGAGTACACCAAAATATCATCAATGAATACTATAACACATTTATCTAAGTACTCCTAAAATATCCTATTCATCAACTCCATGAATGCAGCTGGTGTGTTAGTTAATCCGAATGGCATCACGACAAACTCATAATGCCCATACCTTGTCCTAAACGCTGTCTTCGCCACATTACATCCTTGACCCTCAGCTGATGATATCCAGATCTAAGATCAATCTTTGAAAAATAACAGGCTCCTCTCAATTGATCAAACAAATCATCAATTCTCGGCAGTGGGTATTGGTTCCTAACCGTCACCTTATTCAACTCTCTATAGTCAATACATAGTCTCATAGATCCATCTTTCTTCTTCACAAATAGTACCGGTGCACTCCATGGTGATACACTCGGTCTAATCAACCCCTTGTCTAACAGTTCTTGCAACTGTTCCTTTAGTTCTTTCAACTCCGTTGGACCCATCCTGTACGGTGCTCTCGAAATAGGCGTGGTTTCTGGTGCTAAATCGATGGAGAACTCTACTTCCCTTACTGGTATACCAGGCAAATCTTCTGGAAGTACATCTTGAAATTCATTCACTACTTCAAGTGACTCTAAGGTTACTCCCTTCTCTTCTGTTTCACCTATGTATGCCAGGAATCCTACACATCCCTTCCTCAACATTTTACGGGCCTTCATCACCGAGATTAAGCCTACCCTTTTCCTCGGCCTTGAACCCACGAATCTGTATTCTCTACCTTCTTCTCCTAGGAACGTCACTATTTTCTCTTGACAGTTCACGTTAGCTTGATGTAGAGCCAACCAATCCATTCCTAGTATTACGTCGAATTCCGACATATCCAGTTCGATGAGATCGATCTTTACATCCGTATCTCCGATTGCTAAGGTGCAATTTCTATAAGAGGCATGATGGGGATAGCGTCTTTAGTAGGTGTATCTATCACTAAAGGCATAAGTAATGTTTCTGGGTGCAGTTTTAACTTCCTTGCTACATCATTACTAACTACTGAATGAGTAGCACTAGTATCAACTAATACATAAACATCACGAGAATTTAACTGCATTGTACCTGCCACAAGATCTGCATTTACTCCAGCTAATTTTGCGGTCATGGTGTACATTCTACCACGGCCCCCCACCGTTTCCTCCTCCGTTGTCCTTAGTTCCTGCAGCTGGTTCGTCTTTCTTAGGTTCTGGGCACTTCCACTTCGGGTGTCCCATTTTCTTACAGTTATAGCACTGCCACTCCTTGTAGAAACAAATTTCTGTCTTGAGAGCTCCATCACAGATGGTACACTTATCATTACTTGTGAAACCTTGGTTCCTGCCCTTATTCCACTCACGTCTGTTGTCATTGGAGTTCCGACCATTTCCGCTATGGCTGTTGTTGGAGTGCTTATTTCCATGACTGCCCTTATCGCGACCGTCGTCCACCGCTTTCTTCTTATTGTAATTATGGTCTTTACTGCCCTTGTTTCCTTCTGCCTTTTCAGCCACTGTTTTTCCTTTCTCCTCTCGTCGGTTACGATAATTATCCGACTCCCCCTCCACTATCTTAGCCCTGTCCAGCACCACCGAATACGTAGTCAGAGCTAACGGTGTGATTCTGTACCTGATTCTATCACTCAATCCTGCTTCAAATTTCCTTGCTTTCTGTTCTTCAGTATCGAAGAACCTTGGTGCAAACTCTAGCAGATCGGTGAACTTCTCACCATACTCAGCCACTGTCAGGTTCCCTTGCACTAGAGTCAGGAATTCCGCTACCTTAGCGTTCCTTGTGCTCGCAGGATAATATTTCTCGTTAAAGATAGCCTTAAACATGGTCCATGTAAGTGCATCGTCACCACGAGCCACAGCAGCTCGCTTTTCTGCCTCCCACCACGACTGAGCCTTCCCTTTCAGCATGAATGTCGCAAATACCACTTTCTGCTCCTCAGTGCAGTTCATTGTCTCGAATATGCGTTCTGTACTCTTAATCCAATCCTCGGGCTTCACCTTAGCTGTGTCCGAGAACGAATCTGGATTTCTCCTTTGGAATAACTCAAGCGGGTCACGAAACGGAGCTTGTGGTGGTGGTTGAGCAAGTCCAGCCATAGTCTGACCTATTCCAGCCACAGTCTGTGATAGCGTCTGTAAGATATTCACTAGTGCCGGGTCCAACTGCCCGCCTGCATTACCATTGTTGTTGTCACTGCCCTCGCCGTTTCTGTTGTTTCCACTTCTGGTATTCATCTACAAATTTTTCCTTTTCACTTTAGAACAAGTCCGTGCCCTAGGAATGTTCGTCACTACAAGTTATGTGTGGTGTTCGTGTTACAATTAACATTACCATTCTTTTACTAACGATTCACTTGTTAGTTTCATCTTGTTCGTAGGTCCTTTGTACTTAGACCATTATTCTGTTCTGGTTAGTCTACTTAACCTTTATTCTCCGGTCCCGGAGTTATTATACTTCATAATTAACAACTGTTTTACTTTGTTGTTTATTACCACTTCATTTCACTAGTCTTATTACTTAACTAGATTTAACTTACTCCAATGGTCGTCTTACTTCGTACCATGGTTACGGAGATTATTTCAAATCAATCCGACATTTTCCCTTGTCTTTTCTTGACAAGTTGACTTTTAGTCTAAACAATAATAGTCAATCCATAATTCTGGTATTTAAATTAAATAACTAGCTTTATTCAACTAAGGTGTGAGATTAAACATCTCAAAATACACCCAAAATTCAACTTAACATAAGCAAAAAGTCTAATTGCATTACCCCACTAAGCATAAAAAAAATCTATTCCAACAACTATTATGTAACTAATTTCATCAAATTCCACATTGTGCGTGCTCTGCTTCGAGTTGATCATACTTCTCTTGTAACTCTATTTTCTCCGCCCAGATCTGATAGCTTGAAACCCTAAGATTTTCCTCATACACTTCTTGCTCAGCTATCTTCTTCTTCAGTTCATTACTATGCTCTATCTCATCTAGCAGTTGTACACTGATCCGGTTCCACTCACGATTAGCCCTAATCACATGGATTTCTAAGCTTCTGACTTTCTCCATTTGTACTGCCAATTTTCCCTCTACATACATTATGTCCTCATCACGTCCCTTGATGACATTCTGCAGGCTTCCGACTCCTAGAGTCTCCTTCTTAAGCTCTCTTTTAGTCTTGCGTAGCTCCTTAGTTAACTGCTTAATGATGTTCTCCTTGGCTTCTATGTCTTCCTTTAGGGTAGCACTGTACCTTACAGATTTCATTGGTCTCCTCGGCATGATCCTACACATACCAACAATAAACTTAATTAGTACATAATCCCAAGATTTCATTATATCATATTTGTAGAATATAGATAGACATGAAATGAAGAGGTTTCTACTTCCCCAAGTGTATTCATACTTTACGTACACCCCTATTGTTATTCCTAGACATAGGGGTGTACGTAAAGTATGAATACACTTGTGGAAGTAGAAACCTCTTCATTTCATGTCTATCTATATTCTACAAATATGATATAATGAAATCTTGGGATTATGTACTAATTAAGTTTATTGTTGGTATGTGTAGGATCATGCCGAGGAGACCAATGAAATCTGTAAGGTACAGTGCTACCCTAAAGGAAGACATAGAAGCCAAGGAGAACATCATTAAGCAGTTAACTAAGGAGCTACGCAAGACTAAAAGAGAGCTTAAGAAGGAGACTCTAGGAGTCGGAAGCCTGCAGAATGTCATCAAGGGACGTGATGAGGACATAATGTATGTAGAGGGAAAATTGGCAGTACAAATGGAGAAAGTCAGAAGCTTAGAAAGCCATGTGATTAGGGCTAATCGCGAGTGGAACCGGATCAGTGTACAACTGCTAGATGAGATAGAGCATAGTAATGAACTGAAGAAGAAGATAGCTGAGCAAGAAGTGTATGAGGAAAAGCTTAGGGTTTCAAGCTATCAGATCTGGGCGGAGAAAATAGAGTTACAAGAGAAGTATGATCAACTCGAAGCAGAGCACGCACAATGTGGAATTTGATGAAATTAGTTACATAATAGTTGTTGGAATAGATTTTTTTTATGCTTAGTGGGGTAATGCAATTAGACTTTTTGCTTATGTTAAGTTGAATTTTGGGTGTATTTTGAGATGTTTAATCTCACACCTTAGTTGAATAAAGCTAGTTATTTAATTTAAATACCAGAATTATGGATTGACTATTATTGTTTAGACTAAAAGTCAACTTGTCAAGAAAAGACAAGGGAAAACGTCGGATTGATTTGAAATAATCTCCGTAACCATGGTACGAAGTAAGACGACCATTGAAGTAAGTTAAATCTAGTTAAGTAATAAGACTAGTGAAATGAAGTGGTAATAAACAACAAAGTAAAACAGTTGTTAATTATGAAGTATAATAACTCCGGAACCGGAGAATAAAGGTTAAGTAGACTAACCAGAACAGAATAATGGTCTAAGTACAAAGGACCTACGAACAAGATGAAACTAACAAGTGAATCGTTAGTAAAAGAATGGTAATGTTAATTGTAACACGAACACCACACATAACTTGTAGTGACGAACATTCCTAGGGCACGGACTTGTTCTAAAGTGAAAAGGAAAAATTTGCAGATGAATACCAGAAGTGGAAACAACAGAAACGGCGAGGGCAGTGACAACAACAACGGTAATGCAGGCGGGCAGTTGGACCCGGCACTAGTGAATCTCTTACAGACGCTATCACAGACTGTGGCTGGAATAGGTCAGACTGTGGCTGGACTTGCTCAACCACCACCACAAGCTCCGTTTCGTGACCCGCTTGAGTTATTCCAAAGGAGAATCCAGATTCGTTCTCGGACACAGCTAAGGAGAAGCCCGAGGATTGGATTAAGAGTACAGAACGCATATTCGAGACAATGAACTGCACTGAGGAGCAGAAAGTGGTATTTGCGACATTCATGCTGAAAGGGAAGGCTCAGTCGTGGTGGGAGGCAGAAAAGCGAGCTGCTGTGGCTCGTGGTGACGCTGCACTTACATGGACCATGTTTAAGGCTATCTTTAACGAGAAATATTATCCTGCGAGCAAAAGGAACGCTAAGGTAGCGGAATTCCTGACTCTAGTGCAAGGGAACCTGACAGTGGCTGAGTATGGTGAGAAGTTCACCGATCTGCTAGAGTTTGCACCAAGGTTCTTCGATACTGAAGAACAGAAAGCAAGGAAATTTGAAGCAGGATTGAGTGATAGAATCAGGTACAGAATCACACCGTTAGCTCTGACTACGTATTCGACGGTGCTGGACAGGGCTAAGATAGTGGAGAGGGAGTCGGATAATTATCGTAACCGACGAGAGGAGAAAGGAAAAACAGTGGCTGAAAAGGCAGAAGGAAACAAGGGCAGTAAAGACCACAATAACAATAAGAGGAAAGCGGTGGACGACGGTCGCGATAAGGGCAGTCATGGAAATAAGCACTCCAACAACAGCCATAGCGGAAATGGTCGGAACTCCAATGACAACAACGTGAGTGGAATAAGGGCAGGAACCAAGGTTTCACAAGTAATGATAAGTGTACCATCTGTGATGGAGCTCACAAGACAGAAATTTGTTTCTACAAGGAGCGGCAGTGCTATAACTGTAAGAAAATGGGACACCCGAAGTGGAAGTGCCCAGAACCTAAGAAAGACGAACCAGCTGCAGGAACTAAGGACAACGGAGGAGGAAACGGTGGGGGGCCGTGGTAGAATGTACACCATGACCGCAAAATCAGCTGGAGTAAATGCAGATCTTGTGGCAGGCACAATGCAGTTAAATTCTCGTGATGTTTATGATTAGTTGATACTGGTGCTACTCATTCAGTAGTTAGTAATGATGTAGCAAGGAAGTTAAAACTGCACCCAGAAACGTTACTTATGCCTTTAGTGATAGATACACCTACTAAAGACGCTATCCCCATCACTACCTCTTATAGAAATTGCACCTTAGGAATCGGAGATACGGATGTAAAGATCGATCTCATCGAACTGGATATGTCGGAATTCGACGTAATACTAGGAATGGATTGGTTGGCTCTACATCAAGCTAACGTGAACTGTCAAGAGAAAATAGTGAAGTTCCTAGGAGAAGAAGGTAGAGAATACAGATTCGTGGGTTCAAGGCCGAGGAAAAGGGTAGGCTTAATCTCGGTGATGAAGGCCCGTAAAATGTTGAGGAAGGGATGTGTAGGATTCCTGGCATACATAGGTGAAACAGAAGAGAAGGGAGTAACCTTAGAGTCACTTGAAGTAGTGAATGAATTTCAAGATGTACTTCCTGAAGATTTGCCTGGTATACCACCAGTAAGGGAAGTAGAGTTCTCCATCGATTTAGCACCAGAAACCACGCCTATTTCGAGAGCACCGTACAGGATGGGTCCAACGGAGTTGAAAGAACTAAAGGAACAGTTGCAAGAACTGTTAGACAAGGGGTTGATTAGACCGAGTGTATCACCATGGGGTGCACCGGTACTATTTGTGAAGAAGAAAGATGGATCTATGAGACTATGTATTGACTATAGAGAGATGAATAAGGTGACGGTTAGGAACCAATACCCACTGCCGAGAATTGATGATTTGTTTGATCAATTGAGAGGAGCCTGTTATTTTTCAAAGATTGATCTTAGATCTGGATATCATCAGCTGAGGGTCAAGGATGTAGATGTGGCGAAGACAGCGTTTAGGACAAGGTATAGCCATTATGAGTTTGTCGTGATGCCATTCGGATTAACTAACGCACCAGCTGCATTCATGGAGTTGATGAATAGGATATTTCAGGAGTACTTAGATAAATGTGTTATAGTATTCATTGATGATATTTTGGTGTACTCGAAGACAAAGGAAGAATATGCTGAACATTTGAGGATAGTGTTAGAAATTTTGAGGAGACAGAAATTATACGCGAAGTTTAAGAAATGTGAATTCTGGTTGGAGAAAGTAGCATTTTTGGGACACATAGTGTCGAAAGAGGGAATTTCTGTGGACCCGACGAAGGTAGAGGCAATAATGGATTGGGAAAGACCGACTAAAGTAACCGAAATAAGAAGTTTCTTGGGTTTAGCTGGTTACTATAGAAGGTTCGTAGAGGGATTTTCGAAGTTATCAGGACCATTGACGAAGCTGACGCAGAAGGCAACCAAGTTTGTTTGGTCAGAAGAGTGTGTGAAATGTTTCCAAGAATTGAAGAATAGATTAGTATCTGCACCAGTATTAACACTACCGACAGGAACAGAAGGTTTTGTTATCTACAGTGATGCGTCGTTGAAAGGACTAGGCTGTGTACTGATGCAAAATGAGAAGGTGATAGCATATGCATCTAGGCAGTTGAAAGTACATGAAAGGAATTACCCGACCCATGATTTGGAGTTAGCAGCAGTAGTGTTTGCTTTGAAAATTTGGAGACATTATCTGTATGGCGTGAAATGTCAGATTTTTACAGATCACAAGAGCCTTAAGTATATCTTCACGCAGAAGGAATTGAATATGAGACAACGGAGGTGGCTAGAACTTCTCAAGGACTACGACTGTGAAATATTGTATCATCCTGGGAAGGCCAACAAGGTGGCATATGCTTTAAGTAGGAAGAGTCACGGAATGTTGGCAACGTTGATCTCTAAAGGGGTAAGCATATGGAAGGATGTCAAGGAGATGAACTTGATAGTAAAAGTAAACGGATACTTGGCTCGATTGACGTTACAACCTGCATTGTTGGGCAGAATTAAAGAGGCACAAGAGCTAGACGAGGGGAGAGAAGCTCTAATCGGAAAAAGGGCAAGCAAAGGATCTTTATATGGGCGAAGATGGAATTCTGAAATACCAAAAGAGAGTATGGGTACCAAATAATGATGAAATTAAGAGAGAGATACTGAGAGAAGCTCATTGCTCGAAGTTCTCTGTACATCCGGAGAGTACTAAAATGTATAAGGATCTAAAGGATTCATATTGGTGGAATAATATGAAGAATGATGTGGCAGAGTATGTGCATAAATGTCTGACGTGTCAACAAGTTAAGAGTGAGCATCAGAAGCCAGCAGGGTTACTGCAATCATTACCAATTCCCGAGTGGAAGTGGGAGAACATTGCTATGGATTTTGTAAGTGGGTTGCCGAAGACGGCAGGGAAGTATGACACCATTTGGGTTATAGTAGATCGATTGACGAAGTCAGCACATTTTCTGGCAATCAAGAAGACTGATTCGTTGGAAAAGTTGGCCAAGTTGTATATCGATGAGATAGTAAGGTTGCATGGAATCCCGGTCACAATCGTGTCTGATCGAGATGCTAGGTTCACTTCGAAATTTGGAATAGCCTACAGGAAGCATTGGGAACAGAATTGACCATGAGTACGGCGTTTCATCCACAGACAGATGGGCAGTCGGAAAGGACTATCCAGACACTAGAAGACATGCTGAGGGCTACTTCGTTAGATTGGCCAAACGCGTGGGACGAGCATTTACCGTTAGTGGAATTCGCCTACAACAACAGCTTCCATGCAAGTATTGGGATGGCACCATATGAAGCATTGTATGGGAGGAAGTGTAGATCACCGGCTTGTTGGGATGAAGTTGGTGAGAGAAGGTTAAGTGGACCAGAACTTGTACAAGTCACGGCGGATAAGGTACAACAGATTCGGAAGTGGCTACAGACTGCACATAGTAGGCAGAAATCTTACGCAGACAACAGAAGGCAAGAACTGGAATTTCAGCCAGGGGATCGAGTATTCCTAAAGATATCGCCCACGAAAGGAGTTATGCGTTTCGGGATTAAAGGGAAGCTAAGTCCACGATACGTGGGACCATTCGAAATTCTCGATAGGATCGGGGAAGTGGCTTATCGATTGGCGTTACCGCCGGTATTAGCTGGAGTACATAATGTGTTCCATGTCTCCATGCTAAGGAAGTATATTCATGATCCGAGTCATGTGATAGAGTACAAGCAGTTAAGAGTTCGGGCGGATTTGACGTACGATGAACGACCAATCAAGATCGTCGACAGAAAAGACGAGGTCGTAAGAAAACGTACGGTTCCCTATGTGAAAGTGCAATGGAGCAATCACTCAGAAAGAGAAGCGACGTGGGAGCTAGAAAGTGAAATGCGTGAATTGTACCCGGACATATTCTCAGATTAAGACTGCTCAAAGTTTGAGGACAAACTTCTTTTAAGGGGGTAAGAATGTAATAACCGCAAAAAAAATAATATTTATTTATTTAATTACTTTAAATTGGGTACATTAATTTAATTAAATAAAAATTAGAATTAATAGATTAACTAAGGAGTGGGCCGAAAAATTGGGTTGGCCCGAACTTAGTTAATTAGACCCAACCCAAATAACAATTACCCAAGAATATAAAAACCTTGAGTTAGTAAATCCTAGGTTTTTATTCCAAATTACCAAACAATAAAACCCTAATTTCCCCCACCACCAAGAAGCGGCCGCCGGCCAAGAGGGAGAAGAGGGAGGAAATTTTTGATCTTTTTGGAAGTCTAATCCGATCATTCTCAAGGTAATGTCAAACCTCACATTCTAAAATTTATTTCATTGAATTTGGATGTGTAAATCTTAATCTACGCATGTTTAAAGGAAATAAACATTAGGATTTTTGCATGCTAGTAAATCAAAGATGAGAATTTTAATGGGTAAAATGTTGGATCTAGATGTTATGATAGTATGAAGGTTTTCATACTTAACCATAAATATTTTTATTGATTTTAAAATTTAATTCTATGATCATGAATTTAAACGAATACATATTTTACAATTGTATGGAAATTGATCAAATAAGAAATTGAGGTTAATTAGGATTTAACAAAAAGAAGAAAAATATGGGTTTACACCCATAATAGGTTTCGGCCGAATGGCCTAAATGAGATGGGGAAATTTGTTTGTTGATTTTAATGATTATTGTTATTGATTTGTGAATAGATTGATGTTAGAAATTACACGGAAAATTAAGAACACGAAAAATGGACCAAATCAATGAATATTGATGCTATAGAATTCGGCTAAAGGCCATATGATATGGGTGTTAATTCTTGACTAAAGATGTTAATAGTTATGACGGAAAAGTTAGTAATTTCGTTAGATTTAAAATGAAAAGAAAAACATGATCCTTAGGAGAGTTGATGGAAAGTTAGAAAACTAACTTGAGAGAATGTAATAAATACTTGGAAGACCTTGAAAGTTAGAAAGTTAACGAAGAGAGGAAAAAAAATTAAAAGATTCAGTTAGTTTCCTAACGAGAAAGGATTTAACTGAAAAGAATTAAAGTTAGAAGAAATAAAAGAGAAACCCTTGAAGTTAAAGGGGTCTAAGTAGCTAAAAAGAAACTTGGGGGACCCTTATGAACAAAATCAAAGTCAAAGGACCTTCCTGCAATTAATCCAAAGTTGAAGGACAAATTTGCAATTAACCCAAAGTTAAAGGACCAATTTGCAATTAATCCAAAGTTGAAGGATTAATTTGCAATTAGCCCAAAGTTGAAGGACCAATTTGTAATTAATCCAAAGTTGAGGGACCAAATTGTAATTAAACCAAAGTTAGAGGACTTAATTACAATTATATTAAAGTTAAAGGACTGACTCGCAAATCCAAGTCAGAAACCTAAACGTAAGGAAAAGAGTAACGAAGTAAAGAAGTAAAAACGCATCTCTCAGTTAACTAAGTAGAAGTAGTTAACATTATAAGAGAGTACTAAAGTAAATTACTCGGTGCCTTGTAGATTTGCACAGAGAGGAGATTGCAAGGAAAAGCAATTCAGGTAAGGGATTACGTTCCTTACTGTTATTTGAACTCCTATTTATTGGAATTCTATATTCTTTCAACAAGTTAGACTATCAGTATGGCATGATAGTATTTGAATAAACTCCGCGTTATTGAACGTTCTTTTGGAAGAATCCTTACTTAGTGATGTCCTCATTGATCTACTAAGTATCGAAGATTGAAACTTGTTATCACATACTTGTACCTTAGTATGTTCTCATTCTAACTTGTAAGTTAATCACTTACTTGTTAGAGTGGCCAATGTCCAGTTAGAAAAGACATTGACGGGACAGTCCAGTTAGAAAAAACTCGTCCTTAAACTAGGGATTGCATGAGTGATCACATGCCCTCTCTCAGGAATTGTCTGATTACAAGGATAATTCTAGACCCCGAGCATATATGTGTGGATACCATATATGTTACGACCTACACTAATGGCTTGGAAAAAGCTAGGTGTACAAAATTGTACCTTTGGCATTGAGGTTATAATGTACGTTACCTTGGAATTGACGGAACTTGAATGAATCCCTTTTTATTGTAGTGCCATAACCCTTTGAAAGTAAAATCTTAAAAGTAACACGGCTGTATTGTTCTGCAGTCTTGAATCAAAAGTAACTAAACCTATCCTTGTAAAAGTTATTCATAGTATTTGTTCTGGTCGTCTCTCCTTAGTAATCGGAGAGGCCACGTATGAACTTACTGAGCATTCGTTCGCTCATCCCTTCTCTATAATTTTATTTCAGGATTTAAGTAGAAGGGCAAGAGAAGGAGAGCAGCCGTAGGAAGAACGGCAGATTGAAGAATTCTTATTTAGTTATTTTAAGAATCTTATTTAATTGGTGTAAGTTAAAGTACATTGATGGCTAGGGTTGTTTACCTGCCAAGACAAGTTTTTAAGTTACGCTTCCGCATTTATTTTGAATTGATGATGTAATAAAAGGTCAGTTGTGAACCCTAAATTGAGGTATTAATTATTGTTATTTAATGCCATTAAATGCTCAGATACAGTAAGAAAATTCAGGGCGTTACAAGTAATAATCAAACATCAGGCAGAACTCAAATAAAAAAATCTAAAAAGTTCTTCGATATGAACAGAATAATTAAAATAGACCTTATATCATGCATCATTTTAATGATACGAAGTTGTGAAATTAATCCATAAACGAAAAACTTACTTTGCAGGGTTATCTTCCTCTTCCACAGCATCCATTGTATGAGGTGAAAGTCTGACGGAGCAACGGCGGAGGGGGTTTTAAGAGTGGCGTTTAGGGTTTTGGATTATTTTTTAGCGGCCAAAGTGTGTAGGGTTTTGAAGAGATGGAAGGATTATATAGTGCTGGGTAGGGTTAGTCCGTGCTTGTGCGTTGTGGTTCTCTAGGCTGACCTAATGGGCTTGTGTCAATATGGATCCATTTAGACGTGAGAAAACTTAATATCAAAAGAAAATAGCCGTTCTTGTGAAAAACGCATTTTAAACTAAGATATAGAAAAACGTGTTTTTCACAATTGTCTTCTCTAACATTATCATGTGCCTGTTATAATACAATAAAGTGCATGTTGTAATATTACACTTATAAATATTCAAGCAGACACTTTTATACACTCAAACATGACACTTTTAAAGGTATTGTTATGATTGTCATTATCAAACAGGCACTTTTATACACTCAAACACACACTTTTAGAGGTAGTGTTATGATTGTCCGTTGTAATGTTAAGACTACCTTTCCTAGTGTTGAAAAGTGCCTCCTGTAGTGTTGAAATATGCCTCTTACATTCTAAACAAGTGGTTGGTGAGCTTTTAAAAGTTAAAAAACATGTGCTTGCCTTAATGCTAACAACTGCCTCCTGTAGTGTTAAAAAGTGTCTGCTGAGTTTTATAAGTTCCAGTTATTTACAGCAATGCCACCGCGTCTTTTAAGTAATTGATTGAAATTTCTAGTATATGTGTGTGTGTGTGTGTTTTTTTTTTAATGTTTCTTTTTGTATAAGTTGGTTACTAGGCTTTTTTTTTTTAATTTTTTTTTTTGACTGCGGAGGAGAGGGGTATCGAACTCTTGACCTTCTTGAAGAACTTTGTCTCTAAAGTTCTTTTACCAAAAAAAATTCACTAGTTGCCTTCTACTTGCAAAATTAAGTATTTGGAAAAAGAATTACAAGAATATATATATATTTAGACATTTATTTAGAGACGGATAAACTACCAGAAAGAAAATGTAGTCTTAAGTTTTCATTGATGCAAAATTGAGTTTACTGTTACTTAATGAAGAAAAAGAAAAATAATAAAGTAGCCACTTAACATTTGGCAAAATGTGTTTGTTTTCTATTACTAAAACTAGTAGGTAACCCGTGCTTTGCACAGGAAACTAATTTATCAGTTTTTTGCTATTTTTGTTTTTTGCTATTTTTATTTAGTAAAGAAACATAGTATTTTTGGGTATATAAGTATATTGTATATGAATTAAAACATTTCCATACAAATTTAGTACAATTGTGTTAATTTTTTTTAGCTTTTGTTGCATATAATTTGTATTTATTATGATAATTAAAACTTGAAATTAAAAATGATTTATTATTATTATGAATTAACTTTTAATTCTATACATGATTGACTTAATAATATTAGCTATTGTCCAATAAATTATTTTTTATTATATATACACATAATTAGTAAATATAAAAGTCTATAGTGTACATATAATGTGTTAGTAGAATAATAAATTAATTAACTAATAATATTAATAGTAATAATTTTTATATCTAGTAACTGTTATGATTAATTAATACTCTCTTTTTTTATAGTAAGAGTTCTACTTTGCTTATGCACACTTGTTAAAAAATAATAGAAAATGAGTGAACATTGCAGGTGGGCTGATAATATAGATGTCCAAAACACAATTCATAGTGCAAATGGATAATATATAAGTTAGTAAGTTTGGCCTTTTTGTAATTATAGAAGCATTAGAAAGAAAATATAGTCCAAAACACTATTCATCTTTTCTTATAATTTGTCAATTTGAGAAAGACTCTCTGGAATATATTAAAATAGAAAGTAGAACTTTAACTCTTAGACGGAGTGAGTACTGCTAATACTAAATATTAGCATATATTGTATAATTATTAATTGATACTATTAATAATAGTTAATTTATATAACAATCATGGTTAACTAATACTATTATTAATAGCAATAATTAATATATATATATATATATATATATATATATATATATATGATAAAAATTATGATTAACTAATACTATTAATTAATAATATTTTTTAATTATTTAATAATTAACTCTAATTAAAAATATATAAAATATAATAATAGTTTACTATTAATAATTAATTAATATTTTCTTAATATTAATATTAGCTAATACTATTAATTATTACATAAGGTAACTACTATAGTTAACTATTGTTAACTATTACTAATAATAGTAAGAGTTAACTTTAATAGTTAACTATTATAGTAACTATTACTATTATTAGTAATAGTTAACTATTATAGTTAACTATTACTAATAATAGTAATAGTTATTATAATAATTAACTATTACTAATAATAGTAATAGTTACTATAATAGTTAACTATAATAGTTACCCTATATAGTAACTAATAGTATTAGCTAATACTATTAGCTAAGAAAAAGAATTTGAAAAGTCACATATTTATGTTGGTAGGATTGATGTGGCATCACCATATGCAAGCTTTTCTATAATTTTTCCACATGTCAACACTATAACTCTCCTCACCAACTTTAATATATATATATATAGATTTTTGGAGAACCCCTTGTTATTGACCAAGTTACGACAACATCACTCAAAAGACCTAGTGTTGCGAAGGTTTTGATTCAAGTCAACCTTCTAAAAAGCTCCCCTCTTGGATATTTATTGAATGTGGTGATGATGAATGTTTTTACCAATATCAGGAGTTTCATAATCTTCCCATGTACTACAGGACTTGTTTAAAGGTAGGTCACTCTATTGCTAATTGCCGATCTGCTAACAAAGTGTGACGATATCTGCACGGATGAGCGCACTTCAGAGCAGTTGTGCGTTAAGGAATCCACATAGTTTAAGGAATTGCTATTTGATTTATTTAGGACTTATCTCTTTCCTTAGTTATGATATTTTTGATACCTCTTAGCTTTCACCAGTTGATTTACATTCTAACTCTTTTAGTATTAATATGAGGCGTATAGCCATTGTAATCTCGGAGTCTCCTAGATTACAATGGCCACACGCCTCATATATTGGTGGTAAATCTTATTTCCACCACCTCCTTACCGCAACCACAAAGGTCGTAGCGGAATGTCCGTCACAATTTTTTATGTTTCAAATAGTGTTTATCTTTTCATGTCAACAAACTTTCATAATTTATGCAGAATCCGACTGATGCCCACTGGGCTGCTGTCAAGCGGGTGTTGTGTTATTTGGTTGGTACAAGCACACATGGTCTACTCCTTCGCCGCACCTCCCCTTCCACACTCAATGTTTTTACTGAGACTGTCTGGCAGCAGATAAAGAGGATAACATCTCCACTACCGGTTACTTAGTTTATCTTGGCTCAAATCTCATCTCGTGGAGTTCTTGTAAAAACTCTAGCTCGGTCTTCTACAAAAGCGGAGTATAGGGCTGTTGAATAGCTACAGAAGTCCTATGGGTCCAAAATCTATTACGCAAACTTCATGTTTCTACTTTCTCTAGTCCAGTTATCTATTGTGAGAACATTGGTGCTACGTACGTTGCTGCAAATCCCAAGTTTCATTCAATGATGAAACCCTTGGCACTTAACTATCTCTTTGTTCGCGAACAAGTTCAGGCTCACCACTTGCATGCTGTGCACATCTCCGGTGATGACCAACTCGCTGATTCTCTTACCAAGCCTCTTCCTCGAACACGTTTTCAAGGGCTTGTCTCTAAGATTTGTCTTTCCTTGCGGCCGTCCATCTTGTGGGGGCATGATAGAGTTAATCCTACACAAACTCAATCTCCTTCCTAGACTTGAGCTACAAGTTACCTTTCCTATTATACATGTTGTCAATCTTTGCCTATATTAGAATTTGATTTGTACACAAATAGCTTCTCAATGAATCTTCTGTTGTATCAAAAGGATTTCCTTTTTCTTAGAGAGAAAGCAATTCTATTCTCATAAGGACACCACAATCCTTATTATTAAATAAATCCTTTATCCCTTTCCAAAAGGAATTCACAATTCTCAGTCAGGAATTACCGAACTTGTTGCAGATCTATCCTTAACCAATACACATATTGATTCAAAGGCATATTCCCAACACTACAGAACAAAGATCTAACATTAATAACTAGAGAATGCTAAATCTTAATGTGAAAGATCCAGATATAAATAAAACGATTGAGGGTTCTTAGATATTAGCAGAATGATTAAAATAGACCTTATATCATCACAAATTCTTGGGAAAAACGCGTTTTTCCTAATTCTCAGGAAAAATGTGTTTTAAAAAAATGCGGTGGCATTTTTGTAAATATGGGGAACTTCTTTAAAAAACGCGCGGTGGCATTTTTATAAATAATCGTAACTTCTCAACGGTTCTGGATATCATATAAAACCTTCTGGATATGAGATTGATAGCCAGAACCTTTGAAAGTAATAGCCAGAAGGGTCATTTTTGTAAATAATCGGAACTTCCAACAGTTCTGGATATCAATATAAAGCCTTCTGGATATGAGATGATAGCCAGAACATTTGAAAGTGATAGCCAGAAGGGTCCTGGATATAAATATAAAGCCTTCTGGATATCAATATAAAGCCTTATGAATATGAGATGATAGCCAGATTCTTTGAAAGTGATAGCCAGAAAGTTTTTTCTGATTTTTTTTTAGAGTAACA
The DNA here is from genome assembly GCA_026119855.1 of Campanula takesimana. Classification (NCBI taxonomy): domain Eukaryota; kingdom Viridiplantae; phylum Streptophyta; class Magnoliopsida; order Asterales; family Campanulaceae; genus Campanula; species Campanula takesimana. The sequence goes on from JAOWBW010000894.1 coordinate 172,212, forward strand.
GAAGTGTTAATAGTTAGCCAGTGACAATGTTTAGGATGACCATTTGCTGTGTTACGAAGGTCCAGTGAGTGTGTTGAGGACCGCCAGATGGTTTTGAAAAACACGTTTTTCCTAACCACTAGGAAAAACGCGTTTTACAGGAGACCAACTCTTATATCATTCAACATCCTAATGATAAAAGTGGCGAAATTAATCAATACACGAACATAAACTTACTTTGCGGGGTCATCTTCGTCTTCCCCAACATCCATTGTATAAGGCGAAAGTTTGACGTACGGAGCAACGGCGGAGGGCCCCCTCCGCCGTTATCAATTTTTGAAGAGGTGATGGAAGGATTTATAGAGTACTCTATAAATCCTTCACTACTAGAAACACGCGTTTTACCCACGGAAATTTTCGTGGGTAAAACGCGTGTTCCGTCAGTAAATTAAAGTTACCGACGGAAATCGTCCGTCGGAATTCCGTGAGTAAATATTTGTTGGTAATACCGACGGAAATTTCTGTGGGTAATATCCACGGAAATTCCGTGGGAAACGCTATATAGACCGTGGGTAAATTTCCGTCGGAAAACATTTCTCCGGTCGGCGGCAGGACTTGCCGGATTTTACTGACGGAAATTTCCGTCGATAGCTTTTTATTTTTTTGTCGGTGATTGTAAATTTTCTGACTGAATTTTCCGTGAGTAATTTTATTTAATATTTAAATGATTTTACCCACAGAAATTTCCGTGGGTAAATTAAGCAGAATTAAAAAAATTATATTTATATATGTATATTCAAAAAATATATATTAACATATTTTTAAATATACATATATGTGTTGAATACTACTCCGTCCGTCCCGTCCGAAATAGGATTTCCTCTTCCGACACGGGATTAAGAAATACAAATATTCTATTATAAGAAGTGATAATGAGTTTGAATTAAGAGTTCTAACATTTATATTAATCACTAATCATTTTTTTAAAATCCATTAATAAAGTTTTATTACAATAAAAATCAAAACCTAAATTTACAATTCATCATTTTCTTCCCCAGCAAGATCAGCCACCAATACCTACACCATTATCGGCCCACCACCACGCCGCCACCACCGTCGCTACCTCCACCACCACCACGATAGACCACCGTTTCTTCCGTTATCAACACCACTATCCTCGTTGTTGAAGCGGAGGCGGAGGACGGCGCGCTTGGAGGAGAGCTCGGCGTCGGAGCCGTCGAAGAAGGTGTTATTGCCGGTGCGTCACGGCGTGGAAATGGGAAAAGAGAGTTTGAAGGTTCGTGTGGGCGGTGGAATCGGGTAATCGGAGCTTGACTTCGACCTCCATTGATGGCGTTAGGTTTGAGATTAAGAGGAGAGGTCGATGCGGCTGGGTCGGGCATGGGGTTTCTGAAAATCAAGGTCCAGGAAAAGTGAAGGGGAGAAGATGGACGTGAGGGAGAAGGGTGAGGCGAGGGAGGCGGATATGGTGGGGTCGACGGCAGTGAAGGGGAGAAGCGGTGAACGGCGTTGCTCTGTGCGTGAAAAGAAGAGAGAGAGGGAGAAGGAAACGTGAAGGGGGAAGAAGAGAGATAGGGAGAAGAGGGAGGCGGATAGAGTTGAATGAGTAAATGTAGGGTTTTTGTTTGTTTTGATGAATTTGGGTTCGTTGGATCTGTTAGATCAATGGTCCAAATTGATTTAGGAGTCAATCCATGTGGACATGAATAAGCCAATCAAAGTGAAGTGTATTTGTGTTTTTTTGGATGAATTTGGGCCACTAGATTCAATTAAAAATAATGTATTTAATGGTGAAGATGTTGCTTAGACTAGTGATACATGTAAATACTTGTGTTCCAATAAAGTATTGAAACTCTTGTGTTTATTTATTTTTTAATAAAATTATCTTGATGATTATAATGATTAGTAAAAATAATAATAACAATAATTATCATATACTCCCTTCATCACACTTTAGTCTAAAAAATCAAAGTAGAAAATTATCAACCTAATAATAATTGCTTAACAACATAGCATAATAATAGCAATATATAATAATAACAATATAATAATATTTAATCTTTAAATTAAATAGAAATAATGCTTATTAATAATCTCTCCATACCAAAATACAGTTTCACTTTTCTTGTCAACCTAAGTTAATTTGCTCAAAATACAGTTTCACTTTTCTTGTCAACCTAAGTTAATGTACAGAGTACATAATCATATAACTAAACTCTATATTATATATCATTATATCCTAAACCATATATTATATGAATAAATAGATAAATAGTTTAAATGGTTTGAAGACATAATTGTTCAAAATAAAAAATGTCATTCACAATGCAACTAATAACTAGAAGGAGGTTAATAATTCTAAACCATATACCTTATACCCTAAACCCTAAACGCTAAAGCATATACCTTAAGCATATCATATACCACTAAACTCTAAACTCCATATATTCCTATGCCCCTATACCTTAAATCATACTCCCTCCGTCCCAGCTCACTTGACACTTATTTCCACTTTGATCCGTCCCAGCTCACTTGACACTTCCCAAAATAACCTACTTTTTATAATTGTATATTCACTCTACCCCACTACTCATTCTCTCTCTTCATTTTCCACCACTCAATTTATTCAACCAACACTACTATTTACCGCACTCATTCTCTCTCTTCATTTTCTACCACACATTTTCTTTATTTTATTCTTTTTTCCTTAGTTATTGTGCACACCTCTTGGGTGTCAAGTGAGGTGGGACGGAGGGAGTATATTGTATACTCCATAATTTAGAGACAAATATTAAATTCGTAACTAAAATGGAAATGTTTTAATATATTTATATTCAAACAACCCCACCCCACTCATTCTATCTCTTCATTTTCCACCACTCATTTTATTCAACCAACACTACTATTTACCCCACTCATTCTCTCTCTTCATTTTCTACCACACATTCACTACTTTCTCTTAATTATTATGCCCACTCCTCTAATCCTACTTGTGCTGGGACGGAGGGAGTATACCTTAAGCAATACTTACGGAAATTTCCGTAAGTACTACTTACGGAAATTTCCGTAAGTACGTTTAAATTCCGTGGGTAATCTTTAAAAATTGAACATAGTATGTCTGGTCAAAATCAAAGTAAACTTACTTACAGAAATTTCCGTAAGTATTACTTACGGAAATTTCGGTATTAGCCACTGATTAATTGTTTACCGACGGAAATTAGCTTTTGTCAGAGCGGCAAGCTCAAATTTTCAAAATTAAAGATTACCTACAGAATTTAAACTTACTTACGGAAATTTCCATAAGTAAATTTAAATTCCGTGGGTAATCTTTAAAAATTGAATATATTATGTCTGGTTAAAGTCAAACTAAGGTTACTTACGGAAATTTCTGTCAGTATTACTTCCAGAAATTTCCGTAAGTAATACTTACGGAAATTTCCGTAAGTAAGTTTAAATTCCGTGGGTAATCCTTAATTTTGAAAATTTGAGGTTCCCGCTCTGACAAAAGCTTATTTCCGTCGGTAAACAATTTAAATCCGTGGCTAATACCGACAGAATTATTCCGTGGGTAAAAAGCATGTTTCTAGTAGTGGTGACAGAGTTATCAATTTATCAGTATATCCGTGCTTGTGCGTTGTGGCTCTTTAGGCTGACTCAACTTGCTCCATTTTTTGACAATTTCGGTTAGAAAAATCAGTTAAATATCATGTGATGACACCTGATCGACAAAATGGATGAATTTGTAATTGACATTAACTATAAGGGCCTACTGATTTTTATGTTTAAGCATAGCCATGTTTAAGGATTCTGTGAAAACACGTTACTCCCTCCGTCCCGAACTAATATTCTTAGTTTTAGTTTGCTGTATACGAAGAGTAAGAAAAAGTAAATATTCTGAGTATGAAAAATAAAGTAGGAGAAAGTAGGAGAGAGAAAGTGTGTAGAGAGTTTTTGTTGTGAGAATAACAAGTGGACCCCATTGTCCATTTTAAGTAATAAAACAACTAAGAACCTTAGTTAGGGACAAACAAAAAAGGAAAGTAAGAATCTTAGTGTGTGTTAGGCTCCATTATGCTTACTATGCTTAATACTAATTAACCATTGTCAATCCTAAGTGTTTTGATAAAGAAATATAAAAATCAAACCTTGACATCAAACCCCAAAACAGCTTTGGGCTATCACAACTTAAAACATCAAAACCTCAATGTAGACAGCTAAGACATACATCAGAGCTCAAGACTTGATCCACAAGTCTTGGCAACTTCAATCAACCACACAAACCAAATCAAACTTTGTGTAACCTCTTCTCAATCAAGACTCAAAGATCAGACATCCAAGACTCTCATTAATCTCAACAGCTGAGACACTAAATATCATGCAGCTAAGACCTCTACAACTAGACAACTAAGCCACTGCACCCTAAATCCGGAAAAGGGGCAACTTAAATGATTTTGACTGATTTCTCAATCATTAAGAGGGAATTCACCAAGTCATGCAGCCTTCTCACACTGACATATATCAAGAACAAGCCATTCAAACCTAGCATCTTGTCAGTCAAACTTTGACAAATCAGTCAAAGTATATCTTCTCTTTTAAACCTTTGTCCCCTAGCCTCAAACGGCTATATTGATGTCCTATATAAAAGAGCTCACTGGCATGTTGTCTAGTAACCCTTTTGACCAAACCTTTACACCCCTTGCGACCAGCTGCAAACTAAGCAAAGATTCTCAACACCAATCCTTTCAACCCACAACTTGTGTTCATATCAGTTTTTGTTCACACGCGCGTGTAATTATTTTATTTTTCTATTATTTTTGTTTTGAAAGAAGCAGCCTTAATTGAAAAATCATTTTAAGAAGAATGAGTTCAAAAAACTTGCCTTATCGATTCTTGTAACTTTTGAAAATAAGATTATAGTGAATTGATCTCATTTGTCAAGGACAATGGGGGTGGACGTAAGATAAGGGTTTTCCTCTGAACTACTTGAATATACCGTCTCTACATTTTTTATACGCTTATACACACATAACACTTTGTCTTTCAATCATTATCTTTCATTTATTTCCGTGTGAGACGGAGGGAGTATTACACACCAACTAAACTTACATTGATACAGTTTTGATTGATACACTTTTGATTGATACACTTTTGATGAATGTTTTCATATAAATCAAATATAATTTTTTAAAAAGGCACATATATGGAGCATATTACATCTGAAAATTTCAAAATAAATCTTTTATTCTTAACTGCAGGTAACGAAAAGTGTGAAAATTAGCGACATTTAACAGAAAACGGCAGAAAATTTGCATCACTTAGTAAAAAGTGTATGAAACTATCGGCACTTAACAAAAAATGCAAAATAATTAGCTTCACTTAATAAACAAGTGCCACAAATTAGGACACTTAATAAAAAGAGTCAAAAATTAACGGATAGTAAAAAGTGTTGAAAATTAACTACAATACTTCATAGAAGTGCAAAACATTAGCGACACCTATTGGAAAGTGCCGATTATTAACAGCACATATTCAAAAATATTGAAATTAAGAAGCACTTAGACCATCTCCAACATTTTAGTGCAAAAATTGCAGTATTCTCTGTAATGGTGCAATTTTCACACCAAATATTTCTAACAGTTTGCTTCAAATTTTACACTAAATAAGAAAATTATGAAAATATTCATTATTGTTTCACATATATAAATAGTATTAGGTTGCATAATTTTACGTTGTAATATCATTTCATATCTATAAAAAAGAAAAACAAAAAACGGGTATTTAAGAAGAAAAATGGGATAGCGCAACACTATCTCTTGCACCAAATTTAAAGCAAAGGATAAAGTTGCTCTATAATAGAGCAATGTTTAGAGTTCTATTGGAGAAAAACAATGCGCTATTTTGAAGTTATAGAGTGCCGTTGGAGATGGTCTTAATAATTTTAAAAAGTGCTAGAATTTAGGTGCAAAAAAAAAGTACGGCAAATTTATGGATCTTATGAAATTACTTGTAAATTAGTGTGGGAAAAAGTTGTTCTAGTGGTTGTCAAAGTTGTAGTAAGTGATCAAATTCATGAATCAGAAAATGTGATGAAAAATGTTTAATGGTTTCATATGAATGTATGTGGTTTATTGAAAAATCATTTGTGGCCATGTAATTTGAATGTGCTACTTGGAAGAGATGACAATGAAGCAATACACATGGCTACCAATTTGGCTAGTGATATATCTTGTGAAGAACTATAACTATATAATATATATCCCCAATGGCAATGTACGGGTTGTCAAACCTAACTTTTTCAAACCCATTTCCAACATTTTAGTGTTAGTTAAATTGTATATAACAATAGTAAAGGTTTTCTTGAACTTTAACGATAATGACAAATAAATAAATGAACCAAAATAAACTTAACGGGGCAGAAAATAAGGATAAACTATAAATGCAAATATTAAATCAAACCGGGCAATAAATGAAGTCGAGTCTTGTGTTGGACACAATCTCCGCAAGAAGATATTGCCCCGCACTGGTGCTAACGGTCTGCGGCAATCTTCTCTCAAGATGAAACGACTTTACAATCGTTAATAGAAGCACTTCAAATTAACGATTTCGGCGAACATAACAGTGTTTGACACTTCCAGACATTGAAGGAACTTATGTAACAAGATGATTCTATCTTCTAACCGATGCCTTGAGAATTCCTTTGAATTCTAACAGAATTCCATCGAATTCAGTTAAGTATTTAACCGAGTTCGTTAACTCAGTTAAATATGTGCTCCTCTACTTTTGATATGAAGAGAGAGTGATTTGAGTGCTATACAATTGTGATTGAATGACTTGGTGAAGAATGTCAATCCTGGTGGGGAGTATATATAGTTAATGAAGAGATAGGGTGCCTTTTGGGAATAGACACAAATTGCACCTGGTGGAATCTCAGCCATTGGATCAGATCTTGGATGGAGGGATGTGATTATCTGGATCGACCCAGAACTCCCGACCCGCCTATTTGAACAGGCGCGGGTCGCCCAACCCCAAACCATCACGACCCATGGTCCTAATCCCAACCGATCCGCTACAGACCAGATGGGTTTCGGCCGAGGCCCATCAGCCCAAGCCCACGAACCCAACGTTCTGGACCGAGCCGCCTTGACTCGAACCATGCCATGGGACGGACCAACATCGAGCCCATCTTTGCCAAAAATTTAAGCTCCACAGCTCCCAGCGACCGATGCGTACGTGCGCCCTAAACCGCCCTTCACGCGCTTCGCGCCGCTTCGCGGGTCATAGGTCTATTTTGGGCAAGCCCAAAATTAACTTATTTATCCACTAGCTTGCATGGTTAGCCCAAAGGCCCACTTAGCTTGGAAGCCCAAGTCCACACTTGATTGGAACCTTTTTAGATGAGCCATATTAAATACTCTCCTCTTTTTCATTTTCCAACCAATGTGGGATACATGGCTTTACACATTCCCAACTCTTCATAAATCCACTTCAACTTGCATACTTTGGACATTAATTTCTCATTCACCCGGAATTGGTTTTGAGAAAATAAATATACCACACTAATCTACTCCAAACGTAGATTATAAATATGCAATTAATTTCCATTTACACAAAATGGAACCTAATGGAATTCTTGGTCAAAAGTCGGTCAAACCACACTTTTTCCAAAACAAATTCCAAAAAATCCCCCACATGAATGACAAACTTAATGCATGCATGAATACAGACTCGTCTGGAAGTTTCGGCGAACCATTACTGCATCAGGATAGGTAGCTTCTGGCTTTGAACCTTCCTTAGTAAAATACTATCGGATATACTAGTCGTTTGGTAGCGCTATGCTTTGAACCACGTGCTGTATAGTGTATACCAAGACAATAGTACTTACACAATAATAGCTCTAACACGTTTTGTTCTCACGTTTTGTCCATTTTGGCCTTGGACCGTGCTTGACTTCATAAGTGTTTCAATTTGAAGCGGCCTTATTACTTCTCACTTATATAGGTGATCTCCTATAAAGAGTAACCTGCATACTCCACCACATAGGTATAGGAATCATTAAAAGATTTAAGCTTACCCTCACCACACGTCATCAGGATTTACTTTTAGCACTTGATGGCTTCTGAGAATAGGTTATAATAGGTTTCAAGTGCACTACTAGAATGTCCATAATTTAGTTGTCTCATTGAACCAAGGGCCTGGGATCTCCATTTCTCATGGTTGAGTGTCCACTATGGATTTCTTTGTTTGTGTGGGTTTTAACCTCATTCCCCTTACCAAACAATTTGATCTCTTATTCATACCCTTTTGGTATACAGATCTGCTTTTTGACTTCACATAACTAATTGTGATAGTCCTATCAGAGATCAATTGTTTTATGGTATTGTATCTATAACCATTAAGTCTAGATTTACCATACTTTATGCCTTTTTCCTAGTTTTCATTGTCGTCACAATACTTTAGGATATGTAGGCATAAACTTATTCCAACAAGGAATTATTTCCAAGAATTTATTAGACCATTCAGCTTTAAACGTTGTCTAACAACTATTAGCTTAGATTCCCTATTGAATCGAGTTATCCATGTTGTCTTGGAAGATTTCATTGACACCGCTCCATCGTCTATTGTGAACACATTTTCACTTTGGAGTTTATTAGTGTCTGATATTCGATCAGTATATCATTTTCATACTATTGAATATCTCATTTATTGTAATCATGTGTATGTCCTTAAGTACTCCAAGTACCTTGACTATACCTTTTCAATGATTGATTACAATTCCATTTGGACTTTCAGTCTATTTAGAATGATCAGTCGTTTCAAGTGATCAATTCTTCTAGAGGTTAGTTTCTTCGAGTGGTCAGCATCTCTGTAACGGTCCGATTTCTCGAGTAGTCAGTATCTCTAAGTGGTCTGACTTTCTGAGTCTACCTCTCTAGAGTATATCTCTAAGAATCTACCTTACAGAGTCTACCTCTCAAGATTCTAACTTCTTAGACTTCTCAAGAATCCACTTATTCGAGAGTCTATCTCATGAGAATTTATCTGATTCTCCTGACTCTACCATTAAAGAGTCTATCATTTTAAGAATCTATCTCTTCAGATTCTATTTCTCGAGAGTCTATCTTTCGAGATTTAATTTTCAAGAGATCTGCCTTTTCAGATTCACAAGTCCGCCTCATCAGAGTTTATTTCTCTAGATTATTTTCCTTTAGAAATCTATCTTTTGAAATTATGACTCTCTTGACTATTCTTATTGAAAGTCTACCTTTTCAGGATATATCTTTCAAAAGTTTTCTTCTATAGATTCATATTTCAATATTTCCTTTTTAAGGACCAATTTGCAACCCAACGGTTAGCATCACGGAGGAAGATCAAACAACTTCCAAATATTGTACATATGATTAACTATCCATTTAACTGTTAATAATTTTCTTTAACAGTTTGCATTTAATTTTCTACCATAGAAAAATAAGGATCAAAAGACTATTTTCCTTTGTCCACCAACTGTGCCTAGGTTCGTCTTTTTTAAGATGATCTATTTGCACTTACATATGTTCTCTTGCTAGAACTCATTTATTTCATCCAATGACATATGGTTTTAAAGGAATATCTAATTCCTTATCGTTGGCTTAAGTACTTTTAGCCCGTACCCCCACACTTGAGGTGTACCCCCACACTCAAGGTGTACCCCCATACTTAAGGTATTTCTAAAACATCTTACGATTATTACATAATTCGTAAGGAGTTTTATCAATTTCTTTCTTGGGTATCTTACTAAGAATATAGTCGTACGGAGTATTGCTTCACCCCCTTACAATTTTTCTGAGTAAGCCTGACCATTGCATTTATCATCTCCTTAAGAGTATGAATCTTGCATTCAGCTACTTCGTTTAGACGAACGTGTAAATGGTGCTGTCGTTTGGTAGATTATGCCGGATTTACAACATAAGTTTTCAAACGAAGCAACATATTCTCCTCCTCTATATTTTGAATCTTCTTAATCTTTACATTAATTTGATTCTCAACTTCATTAAAAGATATTCAAAGCAATATCTTATGTCATTGTTTATAAAAGTAATTAAATACTTTTACCTCACCTCGAGTTTTCACTAAATCAAGAGGTGCTGTGTTTCTTCGTAATTTCCGCTTACACGCAAATTTCACACATGTCAGATGAATCAAATTATTAAAGGTAATTAATTCTTGACTCACTAACGTCTTAATTGTGTTGAAATTCATGTAACCTAATTTATCAAGCCATAAATTAGAACCTTCCATAAGAAACACCAATGTCCTTCCCATCCAGGCAAGGTACCCTTTTCCAAGAAACAAACCTTTCTTGGTCAGTATAACTTTATTAGACTTGAACACTAGTCTAAATCCAGCCTTGCTGAACAGCAATCTGAAAACTTTGTTCTTGTGAATGTCCGAGACATGTAGCACATTCCCGAGAGTCAGTTCTTTGTCTGAAGTCATCTTCAGTACAACTTTCCAAGTCCCACGACTTTGGAAGTAGTAGAGTTTCTCATGTACAACTTCTTTCCAATTAAAGGAGTGTATGATGAGAAGCTCTCCCTATCAGCACATATATGGCGGGTAGTCCTATCGTCTATCCACCATTCTTTTGGGTTGACCTTCAACTTGCTAAGTTGGCTTCAAACCCCATTAATGCTCAATCAAGCCTATTCAACCTTTCGTTGATGTTTGGCTTTGATTCACGTTGTCCATTTCCTTTCAAGGAATATGACAAACTCTGCTAAGTGAACAAGTTTACCAAATCTGTACCATATCTTGAACTGGTTTCTTGAACCTTAAAGGTTCGTATCAAAAGGTTCCACAACTCTTTGTCTGTCCCTACGAGACATTTCGCTAGGTAACGGCATCACTTAGCCTACTCAATATGTACATTCGACATATGAGAATTTTATTATCCATGTCTTTGCGGATCATGGCTCATCATCCCGGATAGTCGGGTTATCTTCTTCCATGAACTTCTTTAGACAGAGGGTGGTTATCTTGGATAATCGGGTTATCTTTTTCCATGAACTTCTTAAGACAGAAGGTGGTTATCCCGGATAGCCATTTATTCTTCTTCTACAAATTTCTTGTAAGTCCACTCCATGTTGTCAACAATGTCTTTGGAATCTCTTGTGTGAATATTTTTGCCCTTCTCGTTATCTTTAAAGCTCTTCTAGTTATCCTTCCTTGGAAACCGTCATAATTCTCGTTAAATCTCTAACGATAACGTCCTTCGGTTGTCCATCATCATTGGCTCGCATTTGTCAAAAAACATTCAAGAAAACGTAAATATCTTCTTGCGATTGTTAGTTAAATTGTATATAACAATAGTAAAGGTTTTCTTGAACTTTAACGATAATGACAAATAAATAAATGAACCAAAATAAACTTAACGGGGCAGAAAATAAAGATAAACTATAAATGCAAATATTAAATCAAACCGGGCAATAAATGAAGTCGAGTCTTGTGTTGGACACAATCTCCGCCAGAAGATATTGCCCCGCACTGGTGCTAACGGTCTACGGCAATCTTCTCTCAAGATGAAACGACTTTACAATCGTTAATAGAAGCACTTCAAATTAACGATTTCGGCGAACATAACAGTGTTTGACACTTCCAGACATTGAAGGAACTTATGTAACAAGATGATTCTATCTTCTAACCGATGCCTTGAGAATTCCTTTGAATTCTAACAGAATTCCATCGAATTCAGTTAAGTATTTAACCGAGTTCGTTAACTCAGTTAAATATGTGCTCCTCTACTTTTGATATGAAGAGAGAGTGATTTGAGTGCTATACAATTGTGATTGAATGACTTGGTGAAGAATGTCAATCCTGGTGGGGAGTATATATAGTTAATGAAGAGATAGGGTGCCTTTTGGGAATAGACACAAATTGCACCTGGTGGAATCTCAGCCATTGGATCAGATCTTGGATGGAGGGATGTGATTATCTGGATCGACCCAGAACTCCCGACCCGCCTATTTGAACAGGCGCGGGTCGCCCAACCCCGAACCATCACGACCCATGGTCCTAATCCCAACCGATCCGCTACAGACCAGATGGGTTTCGGCCGAGGCCCATCAGCCCAAGCCCACGAACCCAACGTTCTGGACCGAGCCGCCTTGACTCGAACCATGCCATGGGACGGACCAACATCGAGCCTATCTTTGCCAAAAATTTAAGCTCCACAGCTCCCAGCGACCGATGCGTACGTGCGCCCTAAACCGCCCATTCCGCCCTTCACGCGCTTCGCGCCGCTTCGCGGGTCATAGGTCTATTTTGGGCAAGCCCAAAATTAACTTATTTACCCACTAGCTTGCATGGTTAGCCCAAAGGCCCACTTAGCTTGGAAGCCCAAGTCCACACTTGATTGGAACCTTCTTAGATGAGCCATATTAAATACTCTCCTCTTTTTCATTTTCCAACCAATGTGGGATACATGGCTTTACACATTCCCAACTCTTCATAAACCCACTTCAACTTGCATACTTTGGACATTAATTTTTCATTCACCCGGAATTGGTTTTGAGAAAATAAATATACCACACTAATCTACTCCAAACGTAGATTATAAATATGCAATTAATTTCCGTTTACACAAAATGGAACCTAATGGAATTCTTGGTCAAAAGTCGGTCAAACCACACTTTTTCAAAAACAAATTCCAACAATCCCCCACATGAATGACAAACTTAATGCATGCATGAATGCAGACTCGTCTGGAAGTTTCGGCGAACCATTATTGCATCAGGATAGGTAGCTTCTGGCTTTGAACCTTCCTTAATAAAATACTATCGGATATACTAGTCGTTTGGTAGCGCTATGCTTTGAACCACGTGCTGTATAGTGTATACCAAGACAATAGTACTTACACAATAATAGCTCTAACACGTTTTGTTCTCACGTTTTGTCCATTTCGGCCTTGGACCGTGCTTGACTTCATAAGTGTTTCAATTTGAAGCGGCCTTATTACTTCTCACTTCTATAGGTGATCTCCTATAAAGAGTAACCTGCATACTCCACCACATAGGTATAGGAATCATTAAAAGCTTTAAGCTTACCCTCACCACACGTCATCAGGATTTACTTTTAGCACTTGATGGCTTCTGAGAATAGGTTATAATAGGTTTCAAGTGCACTACTAGAATGTCCATAATTTAGTTGTCTCATTGAACCAAGGGCCTGGGATCTCCATTTCTCATGGTTGAGTGTCCACTATGGATTTCTATGTTTGTGTGGGTTTTAACCTCATTCCCCTTACCAAACAATTTGATCTCTTATTCATACCCTTTTGGTATACAGATCTGCTTTTTGACTTCACATAACCAATTGTGATAGTCCTATCAGAGATCAATTGTTTTATGGTATTGTATCTATAACCATTAAGTCTAGATTTACCATACTTTATGCCTTTTTCCTAGTTTTCATTGTCGTCACAATACTTTAGGATATGTAGGCATAAACTTATTCCAACAAGGAATTATTTCCAAGAATTTATTAGACCATTCAGCTTTAAACGTTGTCTAACAACTATTAGCTTAGATTCCCTATTGAATCTAGTTATCCATGTTGTCTTGGAAGATTTCATTGACACCGCTCCATCGTCTATTGTGAACACATTTTCACTTTGGAGTTTATTAGTGTCTGATATTCGATCAGTATATCATTTTCATACTATTGAATATCTCATTTATTGTAATCATGTGTATGTCCTTAAGTACTCCAAGTACCTTGACTATACCTTTTCAATGATTGATTACAATTCCATTTAGACTTTCAGTCTATTTAGAATGATCAGTCGTTTCAAGTGATCAATTCTTCTAGAGGTTAGTTTCTTCGAGTGGTCAGCATCTCTGTAACGGTCCGATTTCTCGAGTAGTCAGTATCTCTAAGTGGTCTTGTTGGTCCCAAAGACACAACAAGGGTATGAAAGGAGGCTAGAGGAGGGGGGGGGGGTGAATAGCCTACTTAAAATTTCAACCCTTTTTCAAAATTCAACCAAGTGCTTACAATCTTGAGTTTTGCGGTCAAGTAATAAACCGTGCAGTCAAGGTGTAATATGCACAGCGGAAGTTTTCGATGGAAGTAAGGTAGAGTTGTTTATGACAAAATCTCTAACACCAGAACTCACGGTCAACCTAGTTGCGGTCAAGTGAGTCCGGTCAAGATAAGTGCGGTCAAATAGAAATGCGGTCAAGAGATTTGTGGTCAAATGGTTGAGAAATTGAAAGTTGTTGTCTTAGAAGTTTTGGCAAAATATAAGTTAGTCAGATTTTAACTTAGGCAATGTGGAGAACAAACAAACACAATTCACAATACGTTTGAATATCTGTAAGATCAAACACTAAACGACAAACAAAGTTAGTATGAACAATGAAGAACAAGATGAACAATACTTGAAAGTAAATTTGCAGAAAGTAAAATGACACAAGTATTTGGAAAGGTTCGATCTGTTGAAAAGATCTACGTCCTTTACCAAGATGGTCAGTCTTGGATTTTGAATGGAGGTATATATTGATTCTTGAGTGTACAGATTACAGAGATGAAGTATTGAATCAACACCTACTTTCTATGAAGAACAAATCCTAGACTTAGACCAGTGTATCCCTTTTGATTCAATCTAAGTGATTGATCAATTGGGGTGAGTGTGTGTAAGAGTCTGAAGCTCTTTGAAATCTATATGATTTAGAGCCTAAAGAATCTTAAGTGTTACAAGGCTTGAGATGACTTGAATGTTGCTGGAGATCTTTGAAGGTTTGAAGGTGAGTTCTTTGAAGATTCAAAGGATTCTGGAAATCTTGAGTATGATCTTCAATCACCAAGTATTTCAACAGCAATTTCTCTCTTAGAATCTCAGCTCTGTTCAATGAAGAACTTAAGGGCTATTTATAGCATTGAATGAGAAAATAGCTGTTGGATTTACTTGGGCTCCAAGTTGAAGGACAATGAGCTGTTGAATTCTGATTGGAGCTCATTCTGAGTTTGTCCTTTTGCAGATAAGAGGTGGTCCCACATAGATGAATTCAAATTTGAATTACTTGGGATCCAAGTTCTGCAACGTTCTAAACTAACCATAGTTTGACCATGGTTAAGTTTGAACAAACTTGGGTTCTTGGACAACTTCATCATTTGCGGTCGAGACTCGCGGTCGAGTGGTTTGCGGTCGAGGGGTCAAATGTGACTTGTCAAGATATGCCACAAAGCTCACGGTCACTGACTTCCGGTCAAGTGAATCACGGTCAAGGTCTTGACCACTAAAATTCCAGACTTAGAAAATTTTCAGCCTATCAATCTAAAGCCTATACTATCAAAGTGGACTATTCTAAAAATGAAGTTTAACACTTCTTTACAATATATTCTAAAGTCCACAAAAGATAAAATTAGGTTATGGGATCAATCAAATCTAGGTAATAGGAGTGGTTTATAATAAGCATACCCAACAATCTCCCCCTATTTGATTGAGACCATTACCTACTATAACAAAGGCTAATTCATTGTACTTGGTAATAACATGTTTTCAAGAAAATAATATTTTATTAATTTCATGCCCCAAGTCAATGCACACTCTAAGCCAGTGTCATAGATTTCTATCAGCCTAAAAGGATAAAAAAATACTAATCCTAGCAAGATAGACATATAAGGTTTGAAAGCATTTTTAGAGAGAATAACAATAAGTAAGCAAATGCATCAAACAAACATTCAAAAGGCACTCCACAAAAATATAACCATTGAAGTGAGGAGTGCAGACAAAAGAGAGATTAAAGTTTTACAACCCCAAATAAAAGAAACAGAAATAAAAATTGTTTTGAGACAAACATCAACAAATTGTTTCAAAGACCACACACGGTCAGTTCAAATGATACAGTTAATCAAAGTATGGATCTCCTTCAAAGTAGCCGAATTTCTTTGATAGACCAACTCCAGGAATGATGATGGGGTCCTTAAGGTCGTTGATCTCTAGGAAATCTTTGTTCACGGTCGGAAATTCAAAACTATCTTCGCCTTCATCTTCTTTTTCTCTAGCAATCCTGCTTCCATGCCCGGTTGCTTGATTTTGAGAGGAGCCTTGAGAGCTAGCAAGGTTGTCCACGGTTAATTGTAGGGTAGAAATCTTGCTAATCACTTCCTGCACATTAGTGTTAGAAATTTCATAAACCCTATCAATTTTGAGGTTTGACCTTCTAGTCTTTGAGTGTGGACTTGTATGGCTTGCCTCATAGCTTCTATCTTTGGTACAAACTTATCAGCGACCGATAGCAATCCTACAGAAATACAGGCATTGATTTCTGCCTTGAGAGAGGATTTTACTTTATCCATTTTCTCAAACAAAAAATTCTTATCATGGGACATAGCCTTGGTCAGCTCCAATCCAGCTCCTTCAATGATCTTGACCACAGAACGGTCAATAGCGGAAGATTGTGACTTGAGCTCTTCCTTTAGATCAGCATGGTTAATAGGAGCGGTTGAGGAGGATGCGGTCGAGGCAGTGTTGGGGTTCACGGTAGCTAGGCTTTCAAGAATAGCCTTTGTAATATTCTGACTCTCCCCCTTAATGGTCTCAACAACCGAAGCCTTGAGCAGATCAACCTCATCCTGTAACTTAACTTGGTTTGCAGCAAGCTTTGCAACCTCACTCTGAGTATCAAGATTGATTTGCGTTAAAGTTTCAACTGCGGTCAGTAGATGAGCCAAAGGATCGACCGAGCTATCAGATGCGGTCGTGGCTTGAGTAGTTCTAGGAGGAGAGAGAGCAGGAGATTTAACTAACACGTCATCATCATGATCACTGGGTACACGGTCGCCATCATGACCGTGACCCTGAAACTCAGCTTTACCAACAGTTTGGTCATCAACCTTTTTGTCACTGAAATCAGGACTATCAACATCAACAGTTTTCTCAGCATTTTTACCAACACTAGCTTCAATATCTACACCAGCCTCAACATCTTGATTACCAGATTCACACTTGATTCTATCAATTCTACATCATCTGGTTCATCAACTAACTCAAGAGTTTGCTTGACCCTTTGACGTTGCGGTTGAGTAGAAGCTATTTCAACATCATCATCACGGTCACTCTGCATAGGTGAACCGGATAGAGTGAATACTGGAGATGCGGTTGGAGGAGGTGGTCTTGCAACCTTGGATTTCTTGGAGGTTTGGATGGGACTGAGTGAAAGATCCCTTTTCTTGGATTTCTCCCCTTGAGACGAAGCGGGGAGTGCAGAAGACTTTGACTTGAAGGATTTGGAAGGAGCGGTCGGAGAGGACACGGTTGGTTTGGAGACTGTTGATTTGGAGATGGGAGCAGTAGACTTGGTTTTCAATGGTACAGTAGGAGGAATATTGGAAGGAGACTTATCGGTTGAAGGTTCCTTGATGACAACTCCAGTCAATGGTCTTGGTTTGGGAGGGGCGGTCGATGCACTGGCAATTCCTTTGCCTTTAACCTTTCTTCTAGATTCTTCCTCGTCCTCAGCTTCTTCATCATCATCATCATCATGGACAGATGAGGACTTCCTTGGTGCGTCAAGTCCTAAGGCTATTCTGGCAGCTTTGGTGTAGGCAGGAGGGATGTATTTTTCTCTTTTGTGCTCAGGTTCACGATTTCTGTATTCCTGGTATTGATCATCACCAAAACGGTTACGGTAGGTAGATCTCATAGTCTTGATATCAAAGACCTTGGATAGAGAGATGTGAACTTTGGCATCTGTATCTCGGTTGATATCCCTTCTGAGTTCAGGAATGAATTTAAACAACAGAGAAAGGAACCGTGAGTTTTTCTTGTATTTGGTGGCGGCCTTTTCAGACATCAGCTTCTTATAATCAGAAATGTGATCTAACAGGAGATCATATAGAATCTTGGGCCAGTTCATCTTCCTGCCCAGATAGATTGCAGTAGACAGCCTCCATTGAGTGGTATTGAAATTGCCATGGTTGCCACTCTTGCAGAGCAGACCGTGGCCAACCAAGTGACCAATGTAATACATCACCTCTGGAAAGGTTTTCCGGTAGGGCTTGCACACGTCAGTAGATCCAATCAATCTCATTGCCAATCCATCATATTCTTCGTCAGATAGAGAGATAGGAGCCTCATTGTCAATGTCAAGACCAAGAGTGGAGGCAATATCAGTGTAGTCAATCTCTATCTTGTGACCGTAAACTTCTGCAGCAATCCAGTTAAGAGAGTTGTTTTGCTCATCTCTTCCTTTGATTTCCTTCGCGGTAGAATAAAATTCTCCGACTGCGGCAAGGTAGTGACTGGTTTGATTCATAGTGAAATAATGAAGTATGTCTGATTTCTTCATTCTTTTTATCAAATGCCTCCCAATAGCATCCTTCTGGAGGTCTTTATAATCAATAACGCAGCCGGGGAATAAATGATTGCTCTTCCTACAAAATCGAGAAAGTTAGCAATAGTGATGCGGTCAACCAATGTGCGGTCGAAGGATTGATGATGCGGTCGACAGGCACACGGTAGACAGAGAGCGGTTGACAAAAACACTTAGAAATATTTCAATGATAATTAAAAAACACGCACAAACAACATATTACTATGTGTAAATGAATTTAAGGATCAAAAAGTGATGCTCTCAAGAACATGAAGAACACCATAAGAACACCAAGAACACTATTCATGTCGAAAACCCAGAAAATGATTCAGAGCATGAAAAATCAATAAAAATTATATCAATGTGAGCATAAAAAACCGATTACACGCATAAATAACATCAATTTTAACATCAAAAACATATTAAACTCAGAATATGAAAGGGCATAGTTAACCAAAAAGCTTCAAAACATTTATGGCATAAATAGATATAATAAGCCAGATACGAATCTAAACATGTTAGAGAAATCGAAATCATCAAAGTAACAAGTTATAAGCATAATCAGAACCAAAATGGCCAGGAATATAAAGAATTTAGACAAACATATCAAATGGGTTTAACCCGCCAAAACTAAGACATAGAACTCAAAAAATGTAAAGTTTTGGGTCAAGAAATCATACCATTGTGTCTTCAGAGATTTGTTCTTGTGATTTCTTAGAAGATTCGTTGGTTGTGTTGATTTTGGTGCCATTTATAGAGAAAATGAGAGTGAAATGATGAAGGAATGGAGAGAGGGTGAACTGGGTTTATAGAGAGAGAGTAGAGAGAGACAGTGTAGAGAGAGAAAGTGAGGAAGGGGTTCTGAAAAAGTGTTTTTGCAGAGAGGTGGAGGTTAAGGAAGTAGTGGAGCCGTTTGTGCAGAGAAGTGGAGGTTAACTCTGCAAATTCAGAGATTTGACCAATGATGTCCTTTCGCCATAAATGCATGGATAGTGACGGCGGACATAAATAAGGGAATAAAATTAATTGCAAATGATTTGAATTAAATGAAAACGAGGGAAAAGAGGAAATTACAAAATTACCCCTTAGGATGACTAGGAGGATCCTAAAAATTGCTAAGTTAGAAACACTTACCTGATCACCAAACTATTGCGGTCAGGTGATTGACCGTGAGTATTTGCGGTCAAGAATGTTACCTTGACCTATGAATGCTTCTTTAAAGCAGTGAACGAATATCATCCTTGTATGCGGTTAATGGGGCGGTTGGCATATGAGCGGTTGACATTTATGCGGTCAGCATTGATGAGATCAGTAGGCTTTGATAGATTTTATGCTTCGGCCGGACTTTTCTTGACCTGTGAGATGGTAATCGACCGTGATTGATTTACCGGTAAGAGTGTTGACCGTGACCTACTAGTTTTTGAACTTGGATAAAACATAAGACATTAGCACAATCAAAGTATATGGACAAGTAATTAAAGTTCTAGCATACCCATCTCTCCTCTAAGATACCTAAACCTCTTGGAATCCAGAGCCTTGGTGAGAATATCTGCAATTTGATTGTCAGTACTCACATACTCTAGATGGATATTACCTTTTTCCACATGATCCTTGAGAAAGTGGTATTTGATATCAATGTGTTTGGTTTTTGAATATATGACAGGGTTGTTGGAGACAGCAATGGTAGATGTATTGTCACAAAAGATTGGACAATTTTCTTCGTTGATTCCGTAGTCAACCAATTGTTGCTTCATCCACAGCACTTGGCAGCAGCAGCTTCCAACAGCTATATATTCAGCTTCTGTGGTAGATACAGAGACTGAGGCTTGTTTCTTGCTTGCCCATGAAACGAGTCGATTTCCAAGGAAATGACAAGTTCCACTTGTGCTTTTCCTGTCGATGGTACATGCTGCATAATCTGCATCTGAGTAACCTATAAGATCAAAATTTGAATCTTTGGAGTACCAAAGTCCAAGGTTAATAGTCCCAGATAGATATCGAATTATTCGTTTAACAGCAATAAGATGTGCTTCTCTAGGATCAGCTTGATAGCGAGCACAAACGCAAACACTAAACATGATATCTGGCCTACTAGCAGTTAAGTATAGGAGAGAGCCAATCATACCTCGATACAAGGTTTGATCAACCTTCTTACCTTTTAAGTATTTGTCTAGCTTGTTACCAGTAGTCATAGGAGTGTCGTATGCCTTTGCATTTTCAAGTCCAAATTTCTTGATGAGATCTCTTGTGTACTTTGCTTGATTGAGGAAGATGCCTTCAGCACATTGTTTAATTTGAAGCCCAAGGAAGAATGTAATTCTCCCATCATGCTCATCTCAAATTTGCTTTTCATTAGCTTCTCAAATCGCTTACACAACAATTCATTAGTAGAACCAAAAATAATATCATCTACATATATTTGAACGAGTAAAGTATGATCATGATATTTAGCAATGAATAAGTTGTGTCGATCTTACCACGCTTAAAGCCTTTCTCTAGGAGAAATTTGGATAGAGTATCATACCATGCACGTGGAGCTTGTTTGAGTCCATATAAAGCTTTACGGAGTTTGTAGACATGATTTGGAAATTTGGGGTCTTCAAATCCGGGCGGTTGAGCAACAAAGACTGTTTCTTGAAGTTCTCCGTTGAGAAATGCACTCTTCACATCCATTTGATATAGCTTGAATATTTTTGTAAGAGGCATAAGCTAAGAATATCCTTATACGCTTCGAGTCTTGCAACGGGGGCAAACGTTTCATCATAATCAATGCCTTCTTCTTGTCTATATCCTTGTGAAACCAACCTAGCTTTGTTCCTTGTGATGCTTCCATTCTCATCCATCTTGTTTCGGAACACCCACTTTGTACCAATCACTCCTTGATCTTGTGGCCTTGGAACTAAGGTCCAAACTTTGCATCTTTCAAATTGGTTGAGCTCTTCTTGCATAGCAACAACCCAACTTGAGTCTTGGAGTGCTTCATCAACTTTCTTGGGTTCAACTTGAGATATGAATGCTGTAAGTGCATCGTAGTTTGATCTTCTTGTTCGAACACCAGAATGCAAAGTCACCAATGATATTCTGAATTGGGTGATCTCTAACCTCACGAACTTCTTGAGGTATATCTGGTTGAGTTGATGGTGGTTGTAAGTCTTCTAGTGGTACATCATATGTGCCATCCCAATCGTAAGTAATTGAGGGATAGGTTCTTCCACATTGATGGGTGTTTCAATTTCAACTCCATTTGAGGTAGCAGCAGATGTGGTAGTTTCTGGTGCTTCATATGAGGTAGATGGAGGTGCAGTTGAGGTAGATGGGTTTCCTTGAGTTGATTGATTTTGTGGTTGATTTGTACCTGTCTCATTAAGCTCAACAAAATCATCAGCAACATTTGGAGCCATATGTGGCTCAAGGAGAGAATGTTCATCAAAAGTAACATGGACAGATTCAACTATCTTAAGAGTGGTTTTATTAAATACACGAAAATCTTTTGAGTGTTAGCATACCCAATAAATATACCTTCATCGGCCTTAGGAGCAAATTTACCTCGATGTTCTTTACCATTGTAGAGTATGAAGCATTTGCATCCAAATATCTTGAAGTATGCTATGTTGGGGTTCTTCCTCTCCATAGTTCATAAGGAGTTTTGTTGTAGGTCTTGTTGATGAGGGATCTATTCTGAGTGAAGCATGCTGTATTGACGGCTTCAGCCCAAAAGTATTGAGGTAGCTTTGCTTCAGCAATCATTGTTTTTTCTGGCCTCTATCAACGTTCTATTCTTTCTTTCCACAACACCGTTTTGTTGTGGAACTCCAGCAGCAGAGAAGTTGTGGTCAATACCATGATCGTCACAGTATTGAGCTACACCGTTGTTCTTGAATTCTGTACCGTTGTCGGATCGAACACTAACGATGTCATCTCTTTTTGTGTTTGGAGCTGTCTAAAGAGTGCGGTCAAAATGTCATAACAATCATCTTTGGAGCTCATCATCTCGACCCACGTATATCTTGAGTAGTCATCTACCACAACTAAGGAATATCTGTTTCCTCCAATACTTGCGGTAGAAACAGGTCCAAAAAGGTCCATATGTAGTAGTTGCAAACATCTAGAAGTTGAAGGTGTCGTCTTGCTGGAGAAAGACGCTTTTGGTTGTTTGCCTAGTTGACATGCTGTGCACTTCTCATCGTGGTGATCAGCTACTTTGGGTAGACCACGAACTAGATTTTCTCTACCAATCTTGGAGAGATACTTGAAGTTTAAGTGACTTAGTCTTTTATGCCACAGCCAACTATTCTCACTAACATTCTTTGCTATAAAACAGAGATTAGAAGAAATGCAAGATGAATTAAAATCAACAACATAAACATTTTTCTTACGAATCCCTTTGAGCAAAGTGACGCCGGATATGCCTTCTTTGATGAGACAGAAATTTGAAGTGAAGTGACATTGCAATCCTTTGTCGCAGAACTGAGATATTGAGAGTAGATTGTGTTGTAGACCAGTAACTAGAGAGACTTCTTGGATGGTGATTTTTCCTTTTTGGATGACTCCATATCCTACAGTCTTTCCTTTGTTATTATCTCCGAAGGTTACTGATGGCCCTTTTTCTTCACGGACATCTTCCAATAAATTGATATCTCCGGTCATGTGCCTTGAGCAGCCACTATCGAGATACCATAAACTTGATTTATCCTTGAAGTGTCCAGCCATTAAGCAGAGGGCCTATAAAATAAACATTTAAGAACAAGGTCCCCTTTTTATTCTTTTGGGTCCAAAGGGTTAGCAACTTTTGACAACCCACACTTGCCTCACAGAAGGAGGGTTACTCTTTCTGGGATTAGGTGTGAATCTCAAAAGACATTCAGCAGCCTTGTGACCATAACCATCACACACAGAACAATGGTGGAAGCCACCCAACTGAGGGTTAACAAACTTCGTTGAAGTCTTGAGCACAACATTGTTTACTGGTATGGATGATGTCTCCTTAACAAAATTCATCCTCTTGAACTTTGCTGCCTTGCCGCTACTTGCGGTCGCCGGCTTCCAGGATGCGGTCGTCAGCTTCCTAGGTGCGGTCGACTGACCTCGCGGTAAGTACATGCGGTCGGGACTTAGCAACCTTGCTGGTGCTTGCCGCAGCAGCAGGTTCATCCATGGCAATACCTTTTAACTTTGCCTTGCCAGTTTGTTTCTTAGGGTAGACATAATTAAACACTAGTTTCTTCTTTGGTTCTTGTCCTATACCCTTTGAAACATGATGTTTAGCCTTTGACTCTTCCAAAGTTTGCTGGGTAAATTTCTCATCTCTTTCACAACAAGATGCACATTTAAAGTTGTCACTAGTTTGGAATCCAAGCCTTCCTTATCACCACTAGACTTTTGGGATTCTAAGATTTGTTCCATAGTGACACGAGAATTGGTCCACTCATTTGTGATCCTTTTCAGGTCTTTTATCTCAGCAACCAATTCTTCATTTTTAACTTTAAATATAGCATTTTGTTCTTCTAAGAAACGGTTTCGATCAGTAAGAGGAGTCAAACTCTTGATCTGCTCCTTAAGGAGGGTGATTTCAGATCTTAGTAGAGATTTCTCCGTCTTAAGCTGGGAAATTTCTTCAGTTGAAAGTGCTAAAGCTTCCTTCATGCCAGAGAATTTACTAATTACCTGTTCAGCTTTTGCAAACATCTTTTCTTGTTCATCGGGGGAAATGTCAAATTTGACTTGTGGTGTGGTAGACAGAACTCCTTTACTTTGGGGTTTAGTAGATCCTTCTTTGCTGCACTTACATCACATCTTGAAAATAGAAGATCACCATTCTTTTGAACCGGAGTTAGGAATCCCTTTTCTGCAAGTTCATCGGCCGTATAACTTATCCGTTTAGGTTTTGCATTTGGTGAGCGACGACTTTTATTATCATCCTCATCATCGGATGAACGACCAAACAGATGTGACCTTCTTCAGAATCCTCATCGCTTTCATCAGAATCTGACTCTATCCAGGTAGCTAACTCTTTTGTGGTAGAGTCCTCTTCAGCAATCATCCCCTTTTGCTTTGAGTATCTTGGATTGAAGTTGTTTTTCTTCTTCATATACTCATACTTGGGAATTGGGCATTCTGATGCGAAATGACCGGGTTTCCTGCAATTAAAACAAACGAGATCCTCTTTCTTCTTGGAGAAGTTGAAGTTCTCTTTCTTCTTTGAAGGGCTGCTCCTTGAAAACCTTGTTGGAGCTTTGCTTGTTGATCCGGGTCTTGCTGTCTTTCTGAACTTTTGGAATCTTTTCACGAACATAGCAAAATCATCATCATCCATATCAAGTAAATCTGATGTGGAGATTTTTGGATCTTCTTCCTCGATCACTTCTTCCTTTGTGCAACCAACGATAAGCTCTTTGTTTTTCCTTCCATTTCAGCGATGTTGTTAAGCTTGATATCAAAGACCTTGAGGTTGGCATAGAGGCTTCTGAGAGACATGTCATCTAGTAGCTTGGTATCTTCAAGAGTGTTTCCTTTGTGTAGATATTGCGAACCAAGAGCGGCAAGAAAATTAACATTGATTTCTTTCTTGGTAAGCTTCTTTCCGAGTGCTGTATAAGTACTTACGATCTCACAATAACGATCATAAGTGGCTCTTAGTGATTCACCGGGGATCTTAGCAAAGTTGTTGAATCTTCTTTGAATTGCAAACTTTTTGCTTTCCTTGCAAGCTTGATCTCCTTCGATGTAATCTTCAATTGCATCCCAGAGTTCTTTTGCAGTAGAACATTCCATGATCTGTCGACGCTGTGACGTACTCAAGGTACTTAGAAGTATGCTTTTTGCTTTCACATCCATTCCAACTAGTCTTTTCTCTTCATCGGTCCATTCAGCTTTTGGTTTCTTGATAGTTGGATTTGCACCATTGGTTTCTGGATCCGGATTAGCTTTCATTGGGAAGTATGGTCCAATGGTAAGACAGTCACCAAGTTGCTCGTCCATGGAGTAGAACTGAGTTAGAATGCTGTGCTTCCATACGTCAAAATTATCTTCGTCGAACGCTGGAACGTGAGTGAAGTTAACCGTTGCCATAGTTTTTCTGACTTGCCATTTCGAATCGGCACCCAAGCTGTTAAGCTTGAAAAAACAGAAGTTTTATAAAGGTGTTTGCTCTGATACCACTTGTTGGTCCCAAAGACACAACAAGGGTATGAAAGGAGGCTAGAGGGGGGGGGTGAATAGCCTACTTAAAATTTCAACCCTTTTTCAAAATTCAACCAAGTGCTTACAATCTTGAGTTTTGCGGTCAAGTAATAAACCGTGCAGTCAAGGTGTAATATGCACAGCGGAAGTTTTCGATGGAAGTAAGGTAGAGTTGTTTATGACAAAATCTCTAACACCAGAACTCACGGTCAACCCAGTTGCGGTCAAGTGAGTCCGGTCAAGATAAGTGCGGTCAAATAGAAATGCGTCAAGAGATTGTGGTCAGATGGTTGAGAAATTGAAAGTTGTTGTCTTAGAAGTTTTGGCAAAATATAAGTTAGTCAGATTTTAACTTAGGCAATGTGGAGAACAAACAAACACAATTCACAATACGTTTGAATATCTGTAAGATCAAACACTAAACGACAAACAAAGTTAGTATGAACAATGAAGAACAAGATGAACAATACTTGAAAGTAAATTTGCAGAAAGTAAAATGACACAAGTATTTGGAAAGGTTCGATCTGTTGAAAAGATCTACGTCCTTTACCAAGATGGTCAGTCTTGGATTTTGAATGGAGGTATATATTGATTCTTGAGTGTACAGATTACAGAGATGAAGTATTGAATCAACACCTACTTTCTATGAAGAACAAATCCTAGACTTAGACCAGTGTATCCCTTTTGATTCAATCTAAGTGATTGATCAATTGGGGTGAGTGTGTGTAAGAGTCTGAAGCTCTTTGAAATCTATATGATTTAGAGCCTAAAGAATCTTAAGTGTTACAAGGCTTGAGATGACTTGAATGTTGCTGGAGATCTTTGAAGGTTTGAAGGTGAGTTCTTTGAAGATTCAAAGGATTCTGGAAATCTTGAGTATGATCTTCAATCACCAAGTATTTCAACAGCAATTTCTCTCTTAGAATCTCAGCTCTGTTCAATGAAGAACTTAAGGGCTATTTATAGCCTTGAATGAGAAAATAGCTGTTGGATTTACTTGGGCTCCAAGTTGAAGGACAATGAGCTGTTGAATTCTGATTGGAGCTCATTCTGAGTTTGTCCTTTTTGCAGATAAGAGGTGGTCCCACATAGATGAATTCAAATTTGAATTACTTGGGATCCAAGTTCTGCAACGTTCTAAACTAACCATAGTTTGACCATGGTTAAGTTTGAACAAACTTGGGTTCTTGGACAACTTCATCATTTGCGGTCGAGACTCGCGGTCGAGTGGTTTGCGGTCGAGGGGTCAAATGTGACTTGTCAAGATATGCCACAAAGCTCACGGTCACTGACTTCCGGTCAAGTGAATCACGGTCAAGGTCTTGACCACTAAAATTCCAGACTTAGAAAATTTTCAGCCTATCAATCTAAAGCCTATACTATCAAAGTGGACTATTCTAAAAATGAAGTTTAACACTTCTTTACAATATATTCTAAAGTCCACAAAAGATAAAATTAGGTTATGGGATCAATCAAATCTAGGTAATAGGAGTGGTTTATAATAAGCATACCCAACAGGTCTGACTTTCTGAGTCTACCTCTCTAGAGTATATCTCTAAGAATCTACCTTACAGAGTCTACCTCTCAAGATTCTACCTTCTTAGACTTCTCAAGAATCCACTTATTCGAGAGTCTATCTCATGAGAATTTATCTGATTCTCCTGACTCTACCATTAAAGAGTCTATCATTTTAAGAATCTATCCCTTCAGATTCTATTTCTCGAGAGTCTATTTTTTGAGATTTAATTTTCAAGAGATCTGCCTTTTCAGATTCACAAGTCCGCCTCATCAGAGTTTATTTCTCAAGATTATTTTCCTTTAGAAATCTATCTTTTGAAATTATGACTCTCTTGACTATTCTTATTGAAAGTCTACCTTTTCAGGATCTATCTTTCAAAAGTTTTCTTCTATAGATTCATATTTCAATATTTCCTTTTTAAGGACCAATTTGCAACCCAACGGTTAGCATCACGGAGGAAGATCAAACAACTTCCAAATATTGTACATATGATTAACTATCCATTTAACTGTTAATAATTTTCTTTAACAGTTTGCATTTAATTTTCTACCATAGAAAAATAAGGATCAAAAGACTATTTTCCTTTGTCCACCAACTGTGCCTAGGTTCGTCTTTTTTAAGATGATCTATTTGCACTTACATATGTTCTCTTGCTAGAACTCATTTATTTCATCCAATGACATATGGTTTTAAAGGAATATCTAATTCCTTATCGTTGGCTTAAGTACTTTTAGCCCGTACCCCCACACTTGAGGTGTACCCCCACACTCAAGGTGTACCCCCATACTTAAAGTATTTCTAAAACATCTTACGATTATTACATAATTCGTAAGGAGTTTTATCAATTCCTTTCTTGGGTATCTTACTAAGAATATAGTCGTACGGAGTATTGCTTCACCCCCTTACAATTTTTCTGAGTAAGCCTGACCATTGCATTTATCATCTCCTTAAGAGTATGAATCTTGCATTCAGCTACTTCGTTTAGACGAACGTGTAAATGGTGCTGTCGTTTGGTAGATTATGCCGGATTTACAACATAAGTTTTCAAACGAAGCAACATATTCTCCTCCTCTATATTTTGAATCTTCTTAATCTTTACATTAAGTTGATTCTCAACTTCATTAAAAGATATTCAAAGCAATATCTTGTGTCATTGTTTATAAAGTAATTAAATACTTTTACCTCACCTCGAGTTTGCACTAAATCAAGAGGTGCTGTGTTTCTTCGTAATTTCCGCTTACACGCAAATTTCACACATGTCAGATGAATCAAATTATTAAAGGTAATTAATTCTTGACTCACTAACGTCTTAATTGTGTTGAAATTCATGTAACCTAATTTATCAAGCCATAAATTAGAACCTTCCATAAGAAACACCAATGTCCTTCCATCCAGGCAAGGTACCCTTTTCCAAGAAACAAACCTTTCTTGGTCAGTATAACTTTATTAGACTTGAACACTAGTCTAAATCCAGCCTTGCTGAACAGCAATCTGAAAACTATGTTCTTGTGAATGTCCGGGACATGTAGCACATTCCCGAGAGTCAGTTCTTTGTCTGAAGTCATCTTCAGTACAACTTTCCAAGTCCCACGACTTTGGAAGTAGTAGAGTTTCTCATGTACAACTTCTTTCCAATTAAAGGAGTGTATGATGAGAAGCTCTCCCTATCAGCACATATATGGCGGGTAGTCCTATCGTCTATCCACCATTCTTTTGGGTTGACCTTCAACTTGCTAAGTTGGCTTCAAACCCCATTAATGCTCAATCAAGCCTATTCAACCTTTCGTTGATGTTTGGCTTTGATTCACGTTGTCCATTTCCTTTCAAGGAATATGACAAACTCTGCTAAGTGAACAAGTTTACCAAATCTGTACCATATCTTGAACTGGTTTCTTGAACCTTAAAGGTTCGTATCAAAAGGTTCCACAACTCTTTGTCTGTCCCTACGAGACATTTCGCTAGGTAACGGCATCACTTAGCCTACTCAATATGTACATTCGACATATGAGAATTTTATTATCCATGTCTTTGCGGATCATGGCTCATCATCCCGGATAGTCGGGTTATCTTCTTCCATGAACTTCTTTAGACAGAGGGTGGTTATCTTGGATAATCGGGTTATCTTTTTCCATGAACTTCTTTAGACAGAAGGTGGTTATCCCGGATAGCCATTTATTCTTCTTCTACAAATTTCTTGTAAGTCCACTCCATGTTGTCAACAATGTCTTTGGAATCTCTTGTGTGAATATTTTTTCCCTTCTCGTTATCTTTAAAGCTCTTCTAGTTATCCTTCCTTGGAAACCGTCATAATTCTCGTTAAATCTCTAACGATAACGTCCTTCGGTTGTCCATCATCATTGGCTCGCATTTGTCAAAAAACATTCAAGAAAACGTAAATATCTTCTTGCGATTGTTAGTTAAATTGTATATAACAATAGTAAAGGTTTTCTTGAACTTTAACGATAATGACAAATAAATAAATGAACCAAAATAAACTTAACGGGGCAGAAAATAAAGATAAACTATAAATGCAAATATTAAATCAAACCGGGCAATAAATGAAGTCGAGTCTTGTGTTGGACACAATCTCCGCCAGAAGATATTGCCCCGCACTGGTGCTAACGGTCTGCGGCAATCTTCTCTCAAGATGAAACGACTTTACAATCGTTAATAGAAGCACTTCAAATTAACGATTTCGGCGAACATAACAGTGTTTGACACTTCCAGACATTGAAGGAACTTATGTAACAAGATGATTCTATCTTCTAACCGATGCCTTGAGAATTCCTTTGAATTCTAACAGAATTCCATCGAATTCAGTTAAGTATTTAACCGAGTTCGTTAACTCAGTTAAATATGTGCTCCTCTACTTTTGATATGAAGAGAGAGTGATTTGAGTGCTATACAATTGTGATTGAATGACTTGGTGAAGAATGTCAATCCTGGTGGGGAGTATATATAGTTAATGAAGAGATAGGGTGCCTTTTGGGAATAGACACAAATTGCACCTGGTGGAATCTCAGCCATTGGATCAGATCTTGGATGGAGGGATGTGATTATCTGGATCGACCCAGAACTCCCGACCCGACTATTTGAACAGGCGGGTCGCCCAACCCGAACCATCACGACCCATGGTCCTAATCCCAACCGATCCGCTACAGACCATATGGGTTTCGGCCGAGGCTCATCAGCCCAAGCCCACGAACCCAACGTTCTGGACCGAGCCGCCTTGACTCGAACCATGCCATGGGACGGACCAATATCGAGCCCATCTTTGCCAAAAATTTAAGCTCCACAGCTCCCAGCGACCGATGCGTACGTGCGAAGTGCAAAGTGCGCCCTAAACCGCCCATTCCGCCCTTCACGCGCTTCGCGGGTCATAGGTCTATTTTTGGGCAAGCCCAAAATTAACTTATAAATGGAGAGGGTGGTTAAGCGCAAATATCCAATTCTCATGTAAATCAAATTCCTCCAGCATTATTTTCTTTGGTGTTGTCAGTAAACATGATTGTTTAAATTGAAAAAGAAAGACAACCTTCCACAAAACAAGGAATTGATTTTGAAGACCAAAGACCAAGCATTGAAGATATCCATTGACTAAGCCAAACGGCTACTTCATTTTCCCCTATAAATTGAACCCAAATTCCCCATTTACTAGCGTGTGCATCCCACACCAAAATTACCCTCCCCAGAATGCTTTCACCTAGTGTGCAATAAACACCAATTGCACACACTAAGGTTACACCCCAATAACCTAACCCTTTAACCCTTCACCATTTATCCACTATTGTGTTTGCACCACCATATCCCTCCTACCCAAGTGAGCAATATACACCAATTGCCACATTATCTTTTAACCCTTTACCATTTATTCCCTCACCTTTTTAAACCTTTGAACATCAACCCAACCAAACCTTGCAAACATTAAGGGGGAACACCGAGCTAAAGCATCGCTTCCATCCGACAACTCTAGTGTCAATCCAAGGAAGAACTACATTGATATTCACACTTGTGATTTTTATTTTTCTTTTTCGCTTTGGAAGAAGCAACCTTAATTGATGAGTCAATTAAGTAGAGGGGGTTCGAGGAACTTGCCTTATCAATTCTTGTAACTCTTGTAGAAGAGAATATTATAGTGAATTGATCTCACTTGTCAGAGACAGTGGGGGTGGATGTAGGAGATGGGTTTTGCCTCCAAACCACTTGAAAAATTCTCGCCTCTTGTCTCTTTTTATTTCTTGTCTTGCACTTTAATTTTCAATTTCATTTATATTTCTTGCTTTAATATATTATTACTTGATCACATAGACAAGATAAAATTGACAAAGAAATTAAGAATATATATGTTAGACAACAACTATAAGGCTTAAGAAAATATCTATTCCGCTGCGCATATTTCTCTATCTTTTTGGCCTTAAGAGTGTTTTGATAAAAACTGGGAGCTTTCAAAGTTGTATGTAGAAACCTTTATCATATGCTCAAAACAATATTTCAATGAGATGATTTTATTTTCTTTCTAAAACTGCAATCCTTATCCAAATGTATGTTTTCCAAAGGATAATCCTAAACTTAAATCTTAACATGGAAAGTGCATGGATAGAGACATCCAAAGTTTGGAACATAAAACGTATGCAAATTTGGAATTTCAATAATTGTCCGAAAACTCATTAATATGCCAAAAATGATCCTCAAATTAGTCTATATATATATACAACCCTAGTTTGTTCCTTTTTGCTCAAACCACCAAGATGTGCAATTCAAAGCATATTCCAACTAGGATTCTTATATACATCTTCGTTCTCATCCCATTTGGGTTTGATAAATTGGGAAATCCTGTTAAGGGAAGTTACATGGTCCTTGTTCATTTCATTTCAGTCTTCATCAATGTCATGATCGATAAAATCCAAGTTAGGACGGAACACACCGGTTCCTGTTGTACAAATGTGACTGTCAAAATCATGGTCAGACCATGAGCCGTATGCGGGTCCTTCCGTGTTCCTTGTACAAGTGTGGTTGTCAAAATCTTCATCGGATTGCAAAACAATCCAAATTATATGTAATTTGTCTTATTACAAAATGTAACTCTTGTACTATAATATTTAATCATTGTTAATAAAACTAAAATATTATGGGAATTCATAATACTAGAAATTTCCTCAACTAAGATTAAGACTGAAAAGGCCTTCAATAAAGTTTTCTAATTTGCCAATTTACTCAAATAATTCCTAGAGATATTTTAGGCTACATCAATAAAAAAATCAAATGTGTGTTAACTTGGAGTGGTTACCGCCGTATGACACTTTTCTTAAATTCAATGTTTTTGGATATTTCAACAAGATTACATGCAATGGTGGATGTGGGAGAGTAATCAGAAATTCATCGAGCGTTTATATAGGGATTGTTCTCGATTCCTTTAAATGTTACAGATTTCAACAATGTAGTCTTAGAAGGAATATGTCATGCTATTGAAATATGAATAAAAGCAGGGTGGGGGTATTAGGTTTAAGAACGAAATTGAGTGTGATGCATGTCTTCCAATCATGTGAATCACATATAGCTCTTCAAGGCTGTTAGGTCCTAACAAAGTGTTTTGATGAATATTGATCATTTAATTGGACAAAGTTAAATGGTCTAAAGTGTCAAGAATGAAAGTTCAAAAAGTTACACAATAGCCACTCCAAGTTTTTCAACAAATATTTTTACATCTTAAAGGAGTCCTAAAATATTATATATTGGACTCTTTGGAAAGGACATTTAAAGATGAACAAGAATATGCAATCGGATTTTGCATTCAACCTCCCGTCAAAAAGTTATATCCAAATTACTAGAAGGGTGAAACAACGATAATGAAAGTCAAGGGTGTGCTAAGTGAAAGTTTCATTATTCATGGCATAAGCAGGAAGAAGTTTACAGATTATTTTCAAATGATGAATAGTGGTCTTATCCATTTCCCAACATTGACTCAACATTGAAGACTACCAATTAAATCTTGACCAAACCCAACGGCTATTTCATTCTTACCCTTATAAATTAAACCCAAACTCACCCATTTCAAGTGTGAAGTCAGCACCATTTATCCCCCTTCCTTTCAAAGCATTAGTGTGTGCAATAAACACCAATTGCACACACTAATACTCTTACCTATGAAACCAACCCAAACCTTTGATAGTTGACCCATGGTATGTGTAACCAAAATGTACACCTATTCATATACTACACCAAATATACTTCAAACCTTCCAAACATTGAGGGGGAACCGAGGACCTAAGAAGTGCTTCCTTTCGACAAATTCAAGTGTCACTCTAAGGAAGAACTACATCACATTTGTGAACAATTTTATTTTTTCTTTTATGCTATGCAACTAGCATGCTTAATTAGTGAGACTAATTAAGTTGGAAAATTCCGAGGGGATTTTCTAAACAATTCATGAATTGCTCGAGTGAAGGGATTATAGTGGATTGTTTCCCATTGTTGAGGATAATGGGGGTGGACGTAGAAGGTGTTGCTATACTCCGAACCACGTTAAAAATTCTTGTCTCTTGTCTCTTTTAATTTCTTGTCTTGCATTTTATTTTCTATCATATCACTTATGCTTTAATGTTTTAATATTTTATTGTGTGATCACTTAGACAAGATAATTGAGAATTGCCATAGGAATATCTATGTTAGACAACAACTATAAGGCCATAGAAACGATCTATTTCGTTGCGCATAATTCCTATTCATTTTGGCCTTTAGAGTGCAAGAGAAAATAGTGACCTTTCAAGATAGTTGACCTATATCTCAGAGATAGTGGACCTTTCTCAAAGATAGTTGACCTATCTCAAAGATAGTCGACCTTGTTATCTCATTCCTTTTTAAATATCAAGTGTCATTTTCTTACATCAGGTTCTTTCAAAGGCTTTGGCGACTTTGGAAATATTTTAATTCTATCGACTTTGGAGACATCGTTGATATTCATATTCAACTGATTCACAAGAAAGAAAATGGTTTTGCAAAAGTGTTAGCAAAGTAACGGGAAACAAGGCAAAAATCCCCTAAAGGCGTGGTGGTGCAATGAATGAAGATTGCAGATATATAGTTCTACGTGTTTTGCATTGTAATGTCTGCTATCTGTGTCGCCTTGGCATTACTGTCGTCCAATATGCACTATTATATTGGAGTACTATTATCTTGGATCACTTAATAAAATCATTTTGTTGTCGAGCAAAAAAAAAAAGAAAATTAGAGGAATAGATATGAAGCAAAATAGGAGAAAGAAATTATATTAAACGAGTGAATTGAAGTGACTCAATCCTCTAAAGCCATGTGTCTACTATCTTATAATTAGGCTGATTTAGCATGGCTCTGGCATAAGAGAATGGCTCACTTGAATCTCAAAAGTATAGTCAAATTTGCATCCTCCAAACTTGTCAAAGGACTTCCAAAGATATCCTTCAAAAAGGATAAACTGTGCAATGCTTGTCAGTGTGGAAAGCAACAAATGACTTCTTTTAAAGACAAAAATAGATTGGATACAAAAAGACCAATTGAACTTATTCATATGGACTTATTTGGACCAATCAGAACTAGAAGCCTTGGAGGAAAAATATACTCACTTGTGATAGTTGATGACTTTACAAGATTCTCTTGGATTATTCTCTTAGAATCCAAGTCAGAAACCCTTGGTCAACTAGTCAAATTGATAAATCAAGTTCAAAATCTCAAAAACATCAAAGTGGTCAGAATAAGGTCAGATCATGGTACTGAATTTGAAAATACTGGTGTTGAAGAATTTTGCAATCAACAAGGAATAAGTCACAACTTCACAGCCCCTAAAACTCCTCAACAAAATGGAGTTGCTGAGAGAAAGAACAGAACAATTTGTGAAGCTGCTAGGACCATCTTATCTGAAAACAACCTTCCTAAGTATTTTTGGGGAGAAGCTGTTACAACTGCAGTATATGTTCAGAACAAGACTTTGATAAACAAATATCACATGAAGACTCCCTATGAACTGTGGAATGAAAGAACTCCAACAATCTCTTACTTTCATGCCTTTAGAAGTAAATGTTTCATTCACAATAATGGGAAGAACAATTTAGACAAATTTGAGTCTAACAGTGATGAAAGAATATTCCTTGGCTACTCTGCAACAAGCAAGCCATATAGAGTTTATAATAGAAGAAGAATGGTGGTTGAAGAGTCCATTCATGTGGATTTTGATGAATCTCCCAGCGCCTGGGATTTGAAAATTAATGAGTTTGATGAAACTCTTGGAAATGTTGATTCTCTGCCTGAACCATCACCCATTACCTCTCAAAATTCCAAAAATGACCAACTCGACTATATTCCTTACAATCTACCTAAAATCACCTCTGAATCCTTTCCTCCCTTCAGCAACCTTAAAATCAATGACAATCAACCTTTACCACCAGTTGCTCAGCCTGGAACTACCATCATTTACCCAATTCTCACTAATGATAGTAGACCTACCAATGATAGTAGACCTACTACTGATAATAGACCTATCGCTGAGAACAGAATTGGGAACAATAGTGAACCAAGCTCATCCACTCAAGAACCATTAATTCCCAATCAATATAGATCCATTCCTATCTCTAACATTTACATTGATCTCCCCATATCCAGAAACATCAACAATAACCATCCAGAGTCTTTAGTTATTGGTGACATTACCAGTGGAGTTCAAACAAGGTCAAACATTGAAGATGAAGCCTTGTATAGTGCTTTCATATCTCAGATGGAGCCAAAGAAGATCAATGAAGCTCTACTTGATGCAGATTGGATAGAAGCAATGGAGGAAGAGCTTGAATAGTTTGAAAGGAACAAAGTATGGAAGCTTGTTCCTAAACCTAAAAATCAAACTGTAATTGGAACTAGATGGGTGTTCAGAAATAAGATGAATGAAGATGGTACAATTACATAAAAAAAATCAAGATTGGTAGCTCAAGGATATAGACAAGAAGAAGGAATTGACTATGATGAGACCTATGCTCCAGTTGCTAGACTTGAAGCAATTATGCTGTTTCTTGCCTACTCATCATCCAAGAATATGACTGTATATCATATGGATGTTAAAAGTGCATTCCTGAATGGGACTTTTCATGAAAAAGTGTTTTTTACACACCCCCTGGGTTTGAATCCCATAAATTTCCTGATCATGTCTATAAATTGGATAAAGCATTGTATGGACTCAAACAAGCCCCTAGAGCTTGGTATGAGACTTTGTCCAACTTTCTACTTGAAAAGGGATTTACAAAAGGGAAAATTGATAAGACCTTGTTCATTAAAAAGTCTAACCAAGATATTTTACTCATTCAAATTTATGTAGATGATATTATATTTGGTTTAACTAATGATGAATTGTGCACGGAATTTGGATCAACTATGCAAGAGAAGTTTGAAATGAGCATGATAGGAGAGCTCACATTCTTTTTGGGTCTACAAGTCAAACAGTTACCCAATGGAATTTTCATAAATTAAGGGAAATATACTAGAGATATGTTGAAGAAATTTGATATGCAGAATGTATCCACAGCCAAAACTCCTCTATCAACAACTGTAAAATTACATGCAGATCCTGAAGGCCAGAGTGTGAATCAAACTTTGTACAGAAGTTTTATTGGATCTCTTTTCTATGTCACTGCTTCAAGACCTGACATCATGTTCAGTGTTTGCTTATGTGTAAGGTTTCAAGCATACCCTAAAGAATCACACCTAGTAGTAGTTAAAAGGATTCTAAGAAATCTTAAAGGGACTCCTGATTATGGGATTTGGTACCCTAAAGAATCTCTTTTATCTCTCATTGGATATACTGATTCAGACTATGCTGGATGCAACTTGGATAGGAAATCCACCAGTGGTAGTTGTCAGTTTTTGGGCTTAAGAATTGTGAGTTGGTGCAGCAAAAAGCAAACTTCAGTTTCTACATCAACTGCAGAAGCAGAATATGTTGCTGCTGGACTATGTTGTTCATAAGTCCTTTATCTAAGAAATCAACTAGAAGAATTTGGAATTTATCAAGATCACATTCCTATCTTCTGTGATAACACCAGTGCAATAGCAATGACTGAAAATCCAGTTCAGCACTCCAAAACAAAGCATATTAAAGTAAGGCATCACTTCTTAAGGGAAAGGGTAGGAAAGACAAAGGACCCAAGATAGTGGACCTTGATGATGAAACAGCTAACCTTGAACCCTTAGCCAAAATCCTTCCTCCCTTGCTTATTGAATCTGCTCCTCCCTCTAATCTTGGTCCAAGCAATATCCCTACTCCATCTCTCTCCTCCAAAATTGCCTGTGTGTATAAAAGATCAAGGACCAAATCTAAACCTTCACCTTCAAAAACACCTCTTCCCAAACCTACCAGAAAATCCAAAAGACTCCAAAAGGACAATGAACCTATCATACTTGATGAGGTTCCACAAGTATCAGTTATTCCTCTGAGCAAGAAAAGGAAAGTCATTATCCTTGAGGAAGAATCTCCACCCTAATCTCCCTCTCTTTCACCACCTGAACCCTTTCACTTTGACCCTAACCCTCAAATCTCATCCTCTGAGACACTTAGTCCAGGAGCTAAAGAAGCTGCTGAAGCCCTTAAAACCCTAACTAAATCTCAAAGCAAAAAGGTTTCCTCACCCCCAGCTCACACTCCTATATCATCAGGTCCTCTATCTTCCTCATTCATGCTCACTCCTGGTCTTAACACAAATTGAGGATGTATCTATTGAAACTGATAGGGGGAATGATATTCTTGCTGAGATTGAGCCCTTAGTTGTAAGAGAAAGGGGGAATGACTTTGTTGAAATTGTTTAGGAACAGATAGTAGACCCTGGTGTGAAACTAGGTCCATGATAGCTGACCTTGCCCAAACAATTCCAAGCTCACTAAAATCTATTCCTTCCACCCAATTAACCATTGAGAGTCCTGTTCAACCCTCCCCCTCCCTTCCTATCTCATCTGGAAATGGAAAAGCAATCTTAGTTGAGGAGAACCCCTTTGATAAAGAAGCTTATTCTGCCTTATCTGATATGGGTAAAATTGCCAAGTTCCATGAACTTGAAAAAAAGCTTGGTTTTGAGGTCACTTGGAAAAGACTTGGTTTGGACAAAGCTCCCCCTGCTGGTCAATCATCCTCCTCCACTCACTCTTCCATAGTTGATGATCCTAACATTCATCCCAATTCCTCTTTTGAAGTCATCACTCCTGGCCCTTATAATCCATCAACAGATCCTTTCTTCTCTAATCATTTTATCCATCTGTACTATACTCCCCCACCTTAGTTCATCTCTCATCCTATTGATCTCTCCATTCCATCCATTCTCCCTCTTGTTCTTTCTTTTGAACACCTTGAGTTTCCACAAGAAATTCTTAACTCTGCTATTTCCAGTCAATATTGGACCTACTCAAAAGCCCAACTTAAAATGACTGCTAGAGAGCTTGCTGGGAGAATCTTATATATACATAATGAGTGGAAAATTTTCAGACTGGCCTTGAATCAATTCTATATCCATGAGACTAGTCTTGTTCCCTCAAGCCTTAATGGAGGCAAAATGGTCTAATGGGAAAAGTTCTTCTCCAAATGGTTGACTCCTAATCTCAATGAAGCTCTTCATATGCAATCTAGAGTGGTTCTGACCAAGTGCATTGACCTTATCAAAGTTATTTATTGGAGGCTTCTTTCTGAAAAGATTTTTGGATTTTGTGCCATCAAGAGATTATTTGGAGGAATTCTTCCCAGCTCCTCTATCTTCCCAAATAAACCATCTCTGCAAGAGCCATTCCATTAGTACTCATGTCCTCTCATTCCTGATCCAATTGCTTCTGCATATCCATCCATATTTCCTGCTGTAACTCATGAAGACATCAATGCAGTTATGAATTATGTGAGAGCTCAAATGAAGGGACTCAGACTTGACTTGACAAAAATGGTCCAAGATACACTTGCAAGAAAGATAGCAGACCATACTGAGGCCATATCTCAACCAAAAAATTTTAGGGAGTTCTCTCAGCCTCAATAAATCTTCACCCAAGATCAACCATCATCAAGAGGACTATCTTCAACAAGACAACTCCTACATGGTCCTGCCCCTACAGTTTCAAGAAATCTGGGAAAGAAGGAGCCATTGCTAAAGAAGAGCTAACTTATCAACCATGGCATTCAGTATGATAATAGGATAAATCTTACTTGGAACAACAAGCAATACTACTTCAGATTCAACAAGAAGCAACTCCATCTACTGAATCTTGAAAGAGAAAGACATCTGACTGCAGTAGACCTTGGAGAAGCACAACCAGAACCAGATTACCAAAGTGAAGATAGTATTGAAGCCTTATTTCACTAAGTCCTTTTATCTCAAACTTTGTTTTGTTGTTCTTGAACAAATTTATTCTATGTTTAACTTTGTGATCTAACTTTGTTTTGTTTCCATTATAGATTGATTTTTCCTTACAGATTATGCTCTACTTCTTTTCTTAATTATTTCCCAAAACGGGGGAAATTGTTAGAACCCTAATTTCTTAACTAAGTGTTATGATAAATAATTAAAGAACTCATCATGGATTATCAAGAAGTAAACTGGAAATCATCAAGTCTTCATAGGTCCACTATTTTGACATATCGAGATAACAGACCTTCAAGATAGCAGACCTTAACACCCTTGCCAACTCACATCTCAGTTAAAGTCAAACCTGAATTAACACTGTTCACAAACTTTATTCCAG
This sequence comes from Campanula takesimana, assembly GCA_026119855.1. Classification (NCBI taxonomy): domain Eukaryota; kingdom Viridiplantae; phylum Streptophyta; class Magnoliopsida; order Asterales; family Campanulaceae; genus Campanula; species Campanula takesimana. The sequence goes on from JAOWBW010000894.1 coordinate 211,986, forward strand.
TCAAAGATTAATGACTGACATGTGCATTTCCAAGATGTTCAAGACCGTTGGAACTCAAATGGATATATACTTAAGACCTATAAAAAGAGCTCTACACTATTGAAGACAACACCCTCTATCTTGGCCATTTTTCATACAACTTGATTAAAGCTTTTAAGCAACTCGATTGTAAAACACTCTTGAAATTTATAAATCTGTGCTAAAATAAATAAGCAAAAACAGATCTCATATAGCTACATAAGAGCCATCTTAGAGATCACCAAAACCCTCACATTTGTTAAAACTTTTTCTTTTCTTTTTTCTGTGCTTTGAAACAAGTACAAAGCTTAGTTAGTGAGGCTAATTAGGTTGGAAAATTATAAGGGAATTTTCCATACAATTTATTGTAATTTCTTGATGAAGTATTATAGTGGATTGTCTCTTCACTGTTGAGGACAGTGAAGCATGGATGTAGGAGAGTTGCATTACTCTGAACCACGTTATATCATTGTGTTTGTGTCTCATTTACTTACACTTATTCACACACTAATCACTTTTCATTTAATCATTTATTTCTTCTATTTACTTTATTATTATTCCGCTGCATAACTTAACATACACACACTGCATCTCAAGATAGTCAACCTACTCTGCCAAGATAGTTGACCTCTTGTGAACTAATATTTACCTGTTTTAAGTGCATAAGAGGAACAGGTTCTTTCAGGGCCATTGGGGACAAAAGTGGGAGACCGCACAGGTTAGAGTGTGCGGCCGCACAAGGTGTCGGGAACCTGGGCTGGGCCAAATTCGACTGATTTTAGGATTCCTTCTTTGACTAGGGTTTGGACTTATTCTAGGTTATATATATAAGTAGGGTTCCACCCCATAACTCATTGTAACTCCATATTTACATATTATAGTGCAAGATCCTGACTTGGTAGTGCCCCAGATATTGACGAACTGGGTAAACAATTCTTTGTCTCTTTACTGTTTTTGCTTCTTTTATCGTTCTTGCTTGTTGGGTTTGCACATTATATTCTTGCGATCTCTTAAGTTTGGAAGGTCTATACCACAACAACTGGCATCAGAGCTTTGGTTAGACGGGCCAAGGGTTTATTCAAGCAGTCAAGAATGGACAATGATATAACTATTTAGAAGTTTAATTATAACATCATGACCATGACATAAACCTTATAGTTGGGTCATGTCCAGTATGTGTTCACTAACACATACCCATAAGTTTAACTTGTATCCCATACATATGATCATCACATAATCATCGAATTAAAATTATACTAGTTCTTCATAAGTACTAGGGACGGGGTGTTGGGGTGTCAACCCAAGTCCCACATTGGCAATTGAATGAAGAATTGCCTAGTATATAAAGGTGTCCACCCACTCCATTAGTATGAGGCCTTTTGGGAGATGACCCAAAAAAAAAATCCGTGCGGGCTGGGCCCAAAGCGGACAATATCATACTAATGTGGAGTGGTGGGGTGGTCGCGGTCCCAACAACTGGTATCAGAGCCTGGTTGGTTGATGGGCCCGACACGATGTGGACCGCGTGTGTGAGATATGTGGTATTTTCTGTGGTGTGACCTCGTGAGTAGAGCACAATGTGTGCCTCGTGTCGAAAGTCTTCTCGATATTGGTGATCGGGCGGCGTGTCCCGCAGATAGTGTTAGAGGCGGTACAAGTTTCGCTGGAGGTACTTGGTTTGAGTGGAGGATTATTGGGGTGTCAACCCAAGTCCCATATTGGCAATTGAATGAAGAATTACCTAGTATATAAATGTGTCCACACACTCCACAAGTATGAGGCATTTTGGGAGATGACCCAAAAACAAATCCGTGCGGGCTGGGCTCAAAGCGGACAATATCATACTAGTGTGGAGTGGTAGGGTGGTCGTGGTCCCAACAACTGGTATCAGAGCCCAGGTTGATGGATGGACCCTGCGCGATGTGAACCACGTGTGTGAGTTGTGGGATTTCCTCTGGTGTGACCTCGTGAATAACATGATGGTGTGCCTTGTGTTGAAAGTCTTCCTGATAAAGGTAATCAGGCGGCGTGTCCCACGGGTGGTGGATAGCGGCGGTACAAGTAAAAATTCGCTGGAGGTGGTCCTTGGTTTGAGGGGAGGATTGTTGGGGTGTCAACCCAAGTCCCATATTGGCAATTGAATGACGAATTTCCTAGTATATAAAGGTGTCCACACACTCTATTAGTATGAGGCCTTTTGGGAGATGACCCAAAAACAAATCCGTACAGGTTGGGCCCAAAGCGGACAATATCATACTAGTGTGGAGTGGTGGGGTGGTCACGGTCCCAACCACCCCACCACTCCACACTAGTATGATATTGTCCACTTTGGGCCCAGCCCGTACGGATTTGTTTTTGGGTCATCTCCCAAAAGGCCTCATACTAATGGAGTGTGTGGACACCTTTATTTACTAGGCGATTCTTCATTCAATTGCCAATGTGGGACTTGGGTTGACACCCCAACAATCCTCCCCTCAAACCAAGGACCACCTCCAGTGAATTTTTACTTGTACCGCCGCTATCCACCACCCGCGGGACACGCCGTCTGATTACCTTTATCAGGAAGACTTTCGACACAAGGCACACCATCATGCTATTCGCGAGGTCACACCAGAGTAAATCCCACAACTCACACACGCATTCCACATCGCGCCGGGCCCATCCACCAACCTGAGCTCTGATACCAGTTGTTGGGAGCGCGACCACCCCACCACTCCACACTAGTATGATATTGTCCGCTTTGGGCCCAGCCCGCACGGATTTGTTTTTGGGTCATTTCCCAAAAGGCCTCATACTTGTGGAATGTGTGGACACCTTTATATACTAGGAAATTCTTCATTCAATTGCCAATGTGGGACTTGGGTTGACACCCCAACATGAGGATTACTATAACAAAGTATGCAACAATAAATAATAATCCAAAACATCTCTTTATATAAATGAAAAAGTGATAACAAACATTGTCAAACAATGTGCTAATAACATGCCTAGGGAAAATACACCAACACTTGTATGGTAAGGATCTCTATAAACCTCTATTGGGAGTCAACCAGAAGGCGAAAAACTGGAAGATTGGGATATCCTGAATAGGAAGATCCTAGGGGTGATTAGATGTACTTTATCGAAGTGGTTCGCTAATACTACCAAGAAGGCTAAGACCACGAGGGAGCTACTTCATTATCTTACTAAGAGATTTGAAACACCATCTGCAGTCAACAATGTTGATTGAATTTGCAAGATGGGGAATCTCAAGGTGCAAGAGGGATGATCATTAGCTAAACACATCTATGAGTATATGGACGTTATAGACTCATTGGCTGCGTTGGAGATTACTTTCGGTGATGAAGTTTATGCTTTGGTTTTGCTAGTATCCTTACCAGCGAGTTAGAGTGGGACGGTGACTGCGTTAAGTGCTTTAGCGGGTAAGAATAAATTAAAGTTTGATGATACCAAGGATCTACTTCTCAGCAAAGAGAATCGTATGAAGAAGTTGGGGACACCGTCTACTTTGGGAAAGGCCTTGGTTATGACTAGTAGGGGAAGGCCGGGTTCTAGCAACAAAGGGAGAACGAAATCAAGGGAAAGCGTATACAGTGGTAAGGGTAAAGTCGTGGAGAACAAAGAAATACCAATGTTCGCAAGAGGATCGGTTGAGTGCTATCATTGTAAGGAGTTAGGACACTATAAGAGGGATTGTCCCAGGCAAGGGGATACATAGGCAAATGTGGCAACTGAAGGTGAAGATGTACTGATTCTGAGTGTTAGCATTGCGCTAAAATCATGGGTGCTGGATTCGGGGCATCATTCCACTCATGCGGGCATGCAGAGGAGGTGGAAAATTATACTTTCGGTGACTTCAGAAAAGTCTATCTGGCGGATGGCGAGCCTTTGGAAATCAAGGGTAAGGGGGATTTCAGAATAGGAGCATCGGACGGGAAGGTCCTACATCTACACAGGATCAGACACATTCCGGGTTTGAAAAAGAACTTGTTATCAGTTGGGCAGTTGGATGAAGAAGGTTACACGGTAACTTTTAGCTACAGAAACTGGGTTATTACCAAGGGAGATTCTGAGATCGCTCGAGGTAAAAAGGAGGGTACATTGTATTTGGCGAACAACACCAAGGATAGTATCGCGGCAGCGTTAGATAAGGGTGATACAGATTTGTGGAACTGTCGATTGGGTCACATGAGTGAGAAGGGGATGCAGGTACTTTGCTCAAAGGGAAGACTACCGGGTTTGAAGACAATCTACGTGGGTATTTGCGAAGACTGTGTGTTTGGCAAACAGGCGAGGAGTAATTTCTCGAGGACATGTAGGGATTTGAGGGAAGCAAAGTTAGAATTGGTTCACACGGATTTGTGGGGACCGGCCCCGGTAACTTCTCTAGGTGGTGCGTCATATTACATGACCTTCATTGATGATTCTATAAGGAAGGTCTGAGTTTACTTCTTTAAAGGGAAAGATGAAGCTTTCGGGGTGTTTAAGAAGCAGAAGGCCTTGGTAGAGACACAGACGGGACTCAAGGTTAAATGCTTGAGGTCTGATAATGGTGGAGAGTATGAGCTCGGGGAGTTCAAGGAATACTGTGATGCGAATGAGATTCGCATGGATATTCCAGACTCGGGTGGGAGCAGGACGGTTCATGATGACCAAGATCAAGGGGTCACTGGAGATGAACCATATACTCCAGGACCGGATATTCCGCTGCGCAGATCTAACAGAGAGTGTGGATCGGCTGGTAAAGCTCTATGTATCTCAAGCAAGGAGAAGTTGAAGCTATGTATAGCTTCAATGGGGCTTTGAGAATAGGAGAGGAGGACGGTACTACCATGATCGAGGTGAGCACTAGAAGACACTAAGGATGAGTTGAATACGGATACATGGCTTATATGCGGTTGATCTCTAGGTGGGAGATTGTTGGAGTAGAGGACCAACCGGACTAGCGATCAAAGTGAAAGGAAGAAATTAGACGACCACCAGGTGAAGTGGGTGGCCGCCCAAAATGGGCTGTGCCGGCGCCCAAACCATCAGGTTTGAATTAGGGCCACTGGGGACAAAAGTGGGCGACCGCACAGGTTAGAGTGCGCGGCCGCACAAGGTGTCAGAAACCTGGGTGGGCCAAATTCGACTGATTTTAGGATTCCTTCTTTGACTAGGGTTTGGACTTATTCTAGGTTGTGTATATAAGTAGGGTTCCGCCCCATTGCTCATTGTAGCTCCATATTTACATATTATAGTGCAAGATCCTTGCTTGGTAGTGCCCCCAAACGTAGTAAAAAATATTGACGAACTGGGTAAACAATTCTTTGTGTCTCTTTACTGTTTTTGCTTCTTTTATCGTTCTTGCTTGTTGGGTTTGCACATTATATTCTTGCGATCTGTTTGGTTTAGAGGGTCTATACCACAACAAAATGGTTTTGCAAAAGTGTTAGAAAAGCAACAGGAAACAAGGAAAAAATCCCCTAAAGGCGTGGTGGTGCAATGAATGAAGATTGCAGATATATAGTTCTATGTCTTTTGCATGGAACTATTCCTTTAGGGCCCCTGATCTGAGATTTTATTACAAATAAGGAGAGGCTGAGATTAAATGCCAGATAAGGAATTGATTTGAGATGAAAATTCCCCAGACACCCCTAAGTTCCTTTGACCAGTCAAATCCAGTCAAATAAAAGTCCTAAATACCCAAACTACCCCCACCCCACCCCCAACAAAACCCTCCCATCTTCCCCCTCCCCCTCAAGTCGCACCAGATCTCACACACCCACTCTCTCTCTCTCCCCTCTCTCCCTCTCACACACACACACACACACACACACACACACACACTCTCTCTAAAAAAACGACGCCGGCGCTCATCTTCTCAGGCGAAGCTTCGTCTCCGGCGAAGCTCCGTCCGCCCAGATCTATCCGAAAACCTCATCCAGAGTGTGCTCCAGATCTGTCGGTCTCTCCAGATCTCTCTCTCTCTCTCTCCCTCTTTCACCAGATCGGCCATATTTGGTCGGAATAATCTAGATCTCGCTAAGACAACGCCAGCCAACCATCTGCCTTCCTCCTTGCTGTCAACAACAACTCCGGTTGGCCTTCACTGTTTGCAATCTAGACTTGAAACCCTAGCTGAGTTGGAAAGTCTGCTCGCCGGAGCTCCGATCGATGCTTGGTGTTGGTACAAAAAGAATCAAGGTAAAAATTTCACTTGACTTTTTTTTTTCTCGTGTAGCAGAAAGCAGAAGATATTTTTATCGATACATTACTCAGAAAGTAGAAATAATATTGATGCCTTTGAATCAAACTAGGCGAGTACTAGTTTTAGTCAATGTATTTTTTATTTTTTTTTCAGTTTCAAAGCAACCTTTTTGTTATACTAGGTTTTGTCAATGTAATGCTACTATTGTATTTTTTATTTCATTTTCAGTGGAACTAACATCTGAATTTTGTAAATTACACTCGACATGCGTTATGTATTTGTTATTGGATTGGTCAATAAACTAGAGTAAGTATTTGATTGTAATTTGGAATTGTTTTGAGTTCATATTACATATTCCTAGATGAATGATTCTGCAGTGTACACACCTGAGCTATAGGCTATGAAGTTTAACTGGATGCATCTATAAGACTTATTTTATTTTTATGAAAAATAGGTCCACTGACTAAAAAAAAAGTCTTATAATATGAAAAAATTAAAATTGATTCTTAGTCTTATACGAGTAATATATAAGACTCTACACTATTAATATATAAGATTTTTTGCTCGAACAAGACTGAAAAGTCTCATGAACATGGTCTGAACCTGATCATAAGACTAAAGTCTTATTGAACCGATTTGATACAATGAACATGTTTTAATGAGATTGAAAAGTCTTGTGAACACAGGTTCAAATGAACATGTTTTAATGAGACTGAAAATAGCTCTTATAATACACATTATTATTCATAAGAGCAAAGTATTATGAACAGGTTCAATAAGACTTTAGTCTTATGAACATGTTCACAAGACTTTTGACTCTTATATGTTAATTATGTGTTAGTTATAAGAGTTTGACTGTTATTTGACAAAGTTTGACCAAATTTGACCCAAAAAAATTACTCCCTCCGTCCCACCGAAAATTGCAAAACTTACCAAAATGGGCGTCCCATAGAAATTGCACATTCCATAAATGGAAAGTTTTTAATACTTTTTAATTAGTGGGTCCCACTTCTCATACTCACATCCACTAACCCACTAACTATTCTCTACCCCACTTTCTCTCTCCCACTCAACTATCAACACTCACAACACATCACCTTTTTCACTTTTTCCCTTAATTCTTGTGCCATAATTTTTTTTTGAAGTTTCCGGCGGGACGGAGGGAGTATTATTTTTTGGTAAAAAAATGAAAAAAGTATTTTTTGTAAATCTTATATGATAATTATGTGTAAGTAATAAGAGTTTAACTGCTGCTTGACCAACTTTGACCAACAAATTTTGTTATTTTTTTTGTAAAAAAAAATGGAAAAAGTGATTTTTTTTTTACTCTTATGTGTTAGTTATAAGAGTTTGACTGCTGTTTGACTAAGTTTGATCAAAAAATTTATTTTTTTTGTTAAAAATGGAAAAAGTGAAAATTTTGACTCTTTTGTGTTAGGTATAAGAGTTTGACTGCTGTTTGACTAAGTTTGACAAAAAAAAAAAATTATTTTTTTCGTAAAAAAAATGGAAAAAGTGAAATTTTTGACTCTTATGTGTTAGTTATAAGAGTTTGACTGCTGTTTGACCAAATTTGACCCAAAAAAATTATTTTTTTTTGTAAAAAATTGAAAAAAATAATTTTTTAAAACTCTTATATGATAATTATGTGTAAGTTATAAGAGTTGACTAAAATTTGACTAAAAAAGTAAAGTTGGGAAGAGATATGAGGGTATTTTAGTCTTCTTACATCATTTTGCTAGTGAGGAGAGGAATTTTTCATCTGAATTTTCCTTATTTGGGTTTGAATCTGGGCTCAGGGGCCCTAGAGTCCAAGGCCCCTTTTGCATTGTATTGTCTGCATATCTGTGTCGCCTTGGCATTACTGTCATCCAATATGTACTATTATATTGGAGTACTATTATCTTGGATCAATTAATAAAATCATTTTGTTGCCGAGCAAAAAAAAAATAAAAAAAAAATCAGAGGAATAGATATGAAACAAAAGAGGAGAAAAAAATAAAATTAAACGGGTGATTTGAAATTGTGAAATCTTTTCAAAAGAAATTCCTAAGTGGCGATTTTTTTTTTTTTTTTTTAAACAAAAATAATGAAAAAATCTCGTACCATTTAATAAACATTGTTCTTATTGCTAAAGCTTGACCAAAAGTTCCCCCTCATGACTCATATATACACTTGATAAAAGTATTCCCTAAAGTTTACAACGATAAACAAATTACTCTCTTGAAATGATATTTTCATTTGCCATCTTTATTATCCCCAAAAGTTCTCCTCATTTCTATAATTTGAGCTTAAATCTGCTTAAACACAACATGGCTAGTAAAACAAATGTTCATATATTTAAAAAGTCTGAATAGTCAATTTTGAATATCATTTTGGGACGAAAAGAATATGTATATCTCAATATGAAAAAGTCTTATTTTCATTTTCTTTGTAAATTTTCTTAAATATGTATATCTCCATATGAAATTCTAATTTTATCTTTAGTACACCATTAAATATTTTATCAATTCACTTTTTATTTTATATTTTTTTAAAAAAGTAATTAAATGCTGTGTAAAATATTTTCAAAAATGGCCATTAACAAAATGTTATAACTAAGACATAAATAGGATGGTGAGTAAAGGGTAAAATAGGAAGAGTGCCCAAAAGAGTCCAATAGCCTCTCCTATAATTACCACAGATAATCCATCCTCATTTCAAACCCTAAATATTTGAAAATTTTGAAACCCTAGCCGCTCTCTCTGTACATCCAGCCGCCGCCGCTCTCTCTCTCTGTACATCCAGCCGCCGCCGCTCTCTCTCTCTCTGTACATCCAGCCGCCGCCGGTCTCTCTCATCAGCATTGATGGATGATTCCGAAGATGATGATTTTTGCATGTGAGTTCTTGATTTTCCATCTTAAAAACCCTGTTTCATTTTACAGATGAGTTTGGAAAATTTTCTTTATTACCCTAAGCTCTCATTAACCTCTTTTTTAAGTTCTGTTTGATTACTTATTAAAGAGTTGTTGCTTTCTGTTTAGAAATGTTGATCTTTTATTTAGTCTTTATGCTCAGTTTAAATTAGATGGAATCCGGCAAATCACTTTTAACTGAATTGGTAAAAATGACTTATGGATGTTATTGTAATAATGAACAAGGTGAACCACTTTATGCTGAACAAGAAAGATCTAACCAAATCTGCAACTTTTTTAAATTTATCCGGATAACCATCAATTGTTTTCTGCTCAATGTAAATGACATGGATTCTCACTTGGTTGCTGATGAACAGTGGAACTTTTCATGTGGCACAGCATAGTACATGATCGTTGTTCGTGGTATATCGTTTGCAGGGCACTGCCCCAGCAAGGTTTGACATTTTTCTGTTTACTAATTTTAGACTTGTTTATATTGGTGTATACAAATTTTGCATTTCATGAGTGAGCTTTCAAATGAAGTATGTGTTCATATTTAATTAAAATTCTTTCATTGCCGGTTAGAGGATGAATTCAATATTTTTGGTTAGCAATTTCATTTTCTTACTTTTTCCCTTCAAATAATTTAAAATATTAAGCAACTAATTTAACCTTTGGTTTTATGAACAATGGTGCATTTCACGTGTCATAATACACAATCGGTATCCGCGGTATTTCAGTCACCGTGCATGGTTTCAGATTTTTTATTTTATTTTTTTTGTTCTTGTTGAGCTTGCATTAGATATGGATGTTCATTCATATTTAAAACTTCCGCTCCAACTGGTTTTTCTTTATTGAGGCGAAGGAAATAGTTTTAGATCTTTAGATTTGTAATAACGTCCTCCTCGCTCCGATACATGCTTTCTCACTTTTATGATGTATATGTCCTCTACTTTGTTCTTTTGGGGCTCCTGACAAAGTTTACTTCTATTAATGTCAGGTAATAAACAACTCTTCCTGGGGCTTGCCTTGACGAAGTCAACAGGTTGAGGTAGGTTGGTGTCCAAATTTAAGGTCTCCAGATTTGGACAACAACCGATCAAGTAGGCAAGTCCAGGCAGTTCTTGTTTGGTCACAGAAATTCTTAATCTCAAATTCCTGAGATTCTAGAATTCTAGGGAAACTGCAAGGGAAGATTATCCCTAGAGCAGGATCTGGATGCCTCCATTTCACGAAAACATCTGCATAAACCAATTTTATTGCATTTTTTATCGAGGAGCTTATCAGATGATGTCTGGTAGTTGTAAGAGTCACCAAGCTTGGTGCAATTATATCTACGGGGAATGATCGATGCTGAAGAGTAGGAAATGCAGTTTATGAAAAAACAAATCCGTGATCTTCAATTCTTCCTCACATATCAAAAAGCCACTTGGAAAGAGAACCCTTTTCTAACTCCAGAACCTCCAAAAGAGGACATATATATAAAGAGTGTCTCAGAGATTCGGCACCCATATATTTCGACGTCAATTAAAGTCAATCGTTGAAGGGAGTTAAAAGATGCAAAGACATCCATTTCAAAAATGCAGCCTGACCAAAGTCAAAGTTGAGCATTTCTGGTGCAAATAAGTTCTTCTTAAATTTGGTACTAGTGATGATGCAATTGGTATAAATAGCACCATGTTCGAGACATATTGAAGAAACATGAAAAAATGATGCAAGATCTGTAGAAGTTGCCAGTGACAAGGCCATAGTTACAGGGAATATATATATTTTATTTGCATTCCAGTATGATTTTCTAAAAGGTGTACTCCCTCCGTTTCATGTGAATTGAGACTTATTCCTTTTTCGTCCGTTCCACATCAATTGAGACTGCCCAAAATGGCAAATAATCTTTACTATTTCTCCCACTCATTCTCTCTCCTACTTTACTTTTACACTCACATACACCAATCAACTTACTATACCTCCCATTCATTCTCTCTCCTATTTAATTTTTCACACTCACAAACACCTCCTCCCCCATTTCTCTCTCTTACTTTTCCTTGGTTTGTGTTCCAAAAATTTTGGTCTCAATTCACATGAAACGGAGTGAGTATTTACTATGTTTCCAGATTGTTAAGTTGTTGTAGACTTGTAGTCAGAGGTGTGTGTTTTGCCTATCAAATATAGTTGAGCCCGGATTCAATTTCCACTTGTGTCATTGTGTTAATTTGTGGACCCACTTTGATTTTTGTCTTAGATTCGCCGTTGTTTCTGACATAGTGTACTAGAGCAGCAAATGTAAACAGATCACTCTAAACATTAGTTGCGATTTTTTCAAGTGTCAAAACAAATTATTTTAGACAGCGTTGTACACTTTCCTTGTAAATGTTATGTTGCAGAACAATATGGCCAACCATTAGTCTCCGCTGGTTTAACGTCATCATTTTATCAGCATGTTAATCAACACTTCCTTTTCGTTAGCCTAATAGTTGACATATTAGGAATATCATTCATTATATTGACCTTATTCCCTGGATGCGTAATTGTTGACACATTAAAAGTCTGTTTGTTTGGGCTAAATGAGGTCTCTATGGACCACAAGTGCTGTCATTTGAGTTATTCAGATGTCTAATTCAGCCCAGACAATCAAACCATAAGAATGTGATTCAATTTAATGACCACAATGTGGATAGATATCTGAAGGACTGTGGTCGTTAGGGGAATTACTTGAAAGATTGGAAATCTTTTCTTCTTTTTTTTATGAAAGTAAAGATTGGAAATCTTATCAAGTCGCCGGTAATGAAAAAAATATCTTAAAGACAATTGTTATCATATGCTCACAACAAGATCTTATTAAGATGACTTACTTTATTTCTTAAACTACAATCCTTATCCAGTGATCGTTATAAGGATAATCCTAAGCATTTAGCCATACCGTGCTCCACGGGACAAGTTAACTATATAATTAATTGAGTAAAATTGGAAACATATTAATTTGTGAAACTAAAATCTTAACATGGAAAGTGTGTGGTAAGAACAACTACTTTTTGGAACACAAAACTTATACGAATTCGGTTTTCATTAATTTCCGAGAACTCAATGCTTTACCAAAAATGATCCTCGTATCAGGCGATATATACCCCCCCTAGTTTGCTCCTCTTTGCTCACACCTCCCACTAGCCAAGATGTGCAGTCCAGAACATCTTCCAATTGGGATAGTTATACACACTTTCCTCCTCACACCATTCGGGGTTCCTATATTGGGAAATTGTTTTAATGGAAGTTACATGGTCCTTGTTCATTTCATTTCATTCTTTATAGATGTCACTGTCAATAAGAACCAAATTTAAGGTCTCCAGTTTTGGACACCAGCCAATCAAGTAGGCAATTCCACACAGTTCTTATTTGGCCATAGAAATTCTTTATCTCAAATTCCTGAGATTCTAGAATTTTGGTGGCAACTGCAAGGAAAAATTATCCCTAGAGCAGGATCTGGATGCCTCCATTCACGCAAACTTCTGCGTTAAACAATTTTTTTTGCATTTTTTATCGAGGAGCTTGACAGACGATGTTCGGAAATTGTCAGTCACCAAGCTCGGTGCAATTATGTTTATGGGGAATGTTGTCGCGTTGATCAAAAAACAAATCCGTGATCTTCAGTTCTTCCTCGCATATCATGAAGTCATTTGGAAAGAGAACCTTTTTCAAATTCAGAGCCTCCAAAAGAGGACATATAGAGTATCTCACAAATTCGGCGCCCATATATTTCGACGTCAATTGAAGTCAATCGTTGAAGGGAATTAAAAGATGCAAAGACATCCATTTAAAAAATGCAGCCTACCAAAGTCAAAGACTTGATCATTTTTGGTGCAAACAAGTTCTACTTGAATTTGGTACTAGTGATGCTGCAATACAAATAGCACCATGTTCAAGACAAATTGAAGAAACATGTGAAAAAGATGTAAGATCCGTAGAAGTTGCCAGTGACAAGGACATAATTTTAGAGAAAATATATTATTCGCGTTCAAATATGACTTTCTAAAAGGTGTGCTTGCTATTATTCCAGTATGTTAAAGTTGTTGTAGTATAGTGGTTTGTGTTTTGCCTATCAAATAACTGACCCTAGTTCAATTTCCACTAGTGGTTTATTTTCCCATTTTGCGCATCTTTTAATTATTATTTTTATTGTTACGTATTAATATATGCACTTGCACCATACAACACTTCTTACGAGTGTATCAATTTGTGCACTCACTTTGATTTTTGTCTAGAATCGCTAGTTAATTAAACATTGTTCTTGAGCATCAAAAGTGAACACGGATCCTTGTAAACTTTAGATACGGTTTTTTTAAGTGCCACAAATTTTTTTAGTAGGCATTGTAAACTTTTCCTTGTATATTATATTTTGTAGAGTGCAGACCAATATAGGCAACCATGAGCCTTGGATGCTTTATCATCATACTATCATTGTCGTTTAGCCTAATAGTTGACAAATTAAGAATATCATTCAATTTGCAGAGCTAATTGAACTACACATAAAGAATCGCAGAATAGTACACATCAACTTGTCCAGCAACCTGCAACTCAACAGCAACAATATATTGATCATTAACACGTGATTTATTTGCAGGTAAATTTATCCCTATTTTTCAGGTAGCCATTGCGGAAATCGTGGGCATGATCGAACAAAGCGTGACTTAGTTGAAGACTGAGTCAAGGAACTAGGCGGATCATCTTAAAGCTGGATAAACCTTAACCAACTCTCCGAGATATAAGGCTCATTTATTCAGTTTTTGATGTAAATTATTTTGTTATAAATAGCAAGCACGAACAATGTAACACACACACTCACGAGATAGAGCTTTTACTTTTGTTCTTCGTATTCCATTAAAACTCGAAAGGCAATACTAACGAAGTTTCTTCCCCGAGGTTTTATGCCGGCGAACAAGTTGTTCAAGGGCTTTCCTCGTTAAAATTCTCGTGTTCATTTCTATCCTTAAGTTTCTTTGCAATTATATTCCATTGTGCCCAATAATCTTACTTAGAAGTTGAATTGAGAAATTTGACCAAAACAATTTGGCGCCGTCTGTGGGAAACTTTGGTCTTTTAATTGTTAAAAGAACTTGAGATGTCGACAGCAATGTCCTCAGCCATGACTTCGGTTGGTGCGAGCTCAACGGTGAGCACAAACCCAGCTTCATCAACGGTGATACCTTCAACTCAGCACATCGGTGGTGTTTCACAGCCAATTCAGATCCGTGATGGAGTTCCCGTTACTACAACCCAGGAAGTCACAATTGACATAGCCTCCAACTTGACCGCCATGCTGCGTGAAGTGAAGAACCAGATCCTAGTTCAGAATGATACTTCTACCATGCTGATGAATCACGTCGCCAGGTTGCAGAATGAAGTATCTTCTCTTCGTGGGGAAACGCCAATGGTGCAACAGACCAGCTTCCCTAGCATCTTCCAGTCTGTTACTCCTAGTGCGCCTTCCAACCTGTACTCTCCTTACCAACCTCGGAGACTTACTTTTGAGGGAGACACTGCTGGACCCTCTGGATTTGGTGGATTCACACCGGTAGCCAGCCTGACCAATAGTACCGTTGTTAATCCTGAAGCTATTGCTCCAACCTCAACAACGTTGCTGACCACTTCAACAGCGGCGGCAGGCGGTTTAAACCCTCTACCTGATTTCAATCATTTTAATAATTATCAATTTGCTGTTCCTAACAATGATGCAGGTAGCCTGCTTAGCCGTCAAATGCAGGAGTTGAGAGAGTTAGTCATGAACGTACCAGGGATGACCATGCCATACAACCAGGCATCTCCAACATGCTACAATGAATCACGCTTCGCTCCAGCCATAGCCAACGTGGTCATACCGAAGAAGTTCAGCCCGCCTCATATGAAGCAATATGACGGAACAACGGATCCAGCCGAACATGTTGCACTATACCAGGAGAAGATGGATGTTGTCCATATTCCACCTCAATACAAGGAAGCATGCTTTTGCAGGGGTTTTGGTTCTACTCTCACAGGGGCAGCTTTGAGATGGCTCATTAGCCAACCTTTGGGTTCTATTGGATCATACGCTCAGCTTATTAACATGTTCACTAATCAGTTTTCATGCAACAGGGTGTTTGAAAGCTAACAAGTGATCTTTATAGGGTGGTCCAACAACCTGATGAGCTCCTGAAGGACTATCTGAGCAGATTCAACAGGGAGGCAGTGAACATACCCAACCTGGACACTGTGACTGCAATTGAAGCCTTCAGGATGGGGCTCAAGAAAGACTCTCCGTATTATGATGATTTGGTGATGACGCCATGCAGAAGGCTGGATGAGATCAGAACTAGAGCTTCCAAATTCATCAGGTTGGAGGAGGACAAGTTGCTCCAGGATAAAACAACCAAGAAGAATACAACACCAGACCCTCCTAGTGGCAGAGCTGATCCATCCCATTCTGGCGGCAAGATGGAAACATCTCACTCCAGATCTAATAGGGGCAAACCCTACTCTAAACCCGACTCTTCTAAAGTTCATATTGTTGATGATAATGATGAGGATGATGATTCTTCTTATCCAAGAATTGATGACTATTGTTTTTCCGTTGATATTGCAGGATTAATCAATGCCTTGGACAACCTGGGTGAGAAAGCAAGGTGGCCCAAGAAAGCTGACAAGCCTTCAATTTGGAAAGACAAGTCCAAGTGGTGCGCCTATCATGAAGATTTTGGGCACACCACGGAAAATTGTATTGCACTCAGGAAGGAGATCAGCCACTTGTTATCCAAAGGACTCCTCAAAGAGCTACTTGGCCGAAGGCGTGGACGTGTTGAAGATCGTGCGGGTGACCAAGAAAAACAACCTGAGGGTCCACCATCCCACCCACCTCCAACCAGAGTGGTCAACATGATCATTGGAGGTTCAGATATCTGTGGCACAACCTATTCGGCAGCCAAACGTCGTGCTGCAGAGGCAAAGGAGGACAGGTCCTATCTGCCCTCAAGGTCGGTCGGAAAGGACAAGGGTCAAGAAATTTCCTTTGATGAAGATGATAGGGTCACCATCCAGGATCCACATCATGATGCCTTGGTCGTAAGCTTACAAGTTGCAAACTGTTTGGTGAGGCGCATCTTGATAGATAATGGAAGTTCAGTAAATATCGTAACAACAGATGGCTTGAAAGGAATGGGCATCCCGCTTGAGAATGTGACTAAGAGTTCCTCAGTCTTGGTTGGATTCAGTGGGGAGACGAAGCATACTTTTGGAGAAATTACTTTCCCGGTCTATGTTGAAGGAATTAACTCCATGGAGAAGTTCTGCGTAATAGAATGTCAGTCATCCTATAACATCATAATGGGTAGACCCTGGATTCACAATGTAAAGGCCGTACCCTCAACTTACCACCAGTGTTTCAAGTTGCCAACACCTTGGGGAGTAGTCAAGGTGTCAGGAGATCAGCAAGCTGCTAAAGAATGTTACAAGGTGTCCATGAAGGCAGCCAGCAGTCCCAGGCAAGCATAGCAATTACAGAGAAAGGCCCGGGATGTACTTGAAACGGCAGAGTTTGATATCAAGGAGGTGCATCTTGATCCTTCTAATCCCGATATCAAAGTCCATATAGGTGCAGACTTACCTCCTAATGTAGAGGAGCAGATCATTCAATTTCTAAGGAGCAGGATGAATTGCTTTGCTTGGAAGCATGAAGATATGACTGGAATCAGCAAGGATGTTATAACCCACAAGTTGAACGTGGACCCAAATGCCAAACCTGTTCACCAAAAGAGAAGGAAGTTCGCTCATGAACGTAATCAGATTATCAGGGAAGAAGTAGAGAGGTTACTAAAGTCCAAGATGATCAGAGAGGTTGAATACCCCAAGTGGTTGGCCAACGTGGTGGTCGTAGAAAAGAAGAATGGGAAGTGGCGAGTCTGTGTGGATTTTACAGACCTGAATAAAGCATGCCCTAAGGATCCTTTTCCTTTGCCTCATATTGATGCCCTGGTTGACGCGACAGCTGGACATGAGGTCTTGACATTTATGGATGCCTATTCAGGATTTCAACAAATTCAGATGGAGCCTTCGGATCAAGAAGATACGGCGTTTATCACTCCAGAGGGTATATACTGCTTCATCGTCATGCCCTTTGGGTTAAGGAATGCAGGGGCAACCTATCAGAGACTGGTCAACATGATGTTCAAGGACCAGCTTGGGAAGACTGTGGAAGTGTACATTGACGACATGGTGGTGAAGTCCAAGTGTATTGAAGACCATGCCTGAGATCTAAAGGAAGCTTTTGACATCCTGGAAGCTTTCAACATGAAGCTCAACCCTTCAAAATGCAACTTTGGTGTTAAGGCAGGAAAATTCCTTGGCTACATGGTAACCAAGAGAGGCATTGAAGCAAGTCCAGAACAGATAAAGGCCATTATCAACCTGAAGTCCCCAAAGAATATTAAGGAAGTGCAAAGGCTCACAGGCAAGGTGGCAGCCCTGACCAGGTTCATCTCCAAATCATCAGACAGGTGCAGGTTGTTCTATGAAGTGTTGAGGAAAAACAAATTGTTCCAGTGGACAGAAGAGCACGAAGCAGCCTTCAACCAGCTTAAAGACTATTTAACAACACCTCCTCTACTTTCCAAACCTGAAATCGGTGAAGCTTTGTACCTCTACCTTTCAGTATCAGAAAATGCAGTCAGTGCAGTCCTAGCAAGGGAACAAGATGGTACTCAATTTCCCGTTTATTATGTAAGTAAATCTCTTCTAGATGCCGAAACCAGGTACTCCCATCTTGAGAAACTTGTTCTTGCTTTAATAACTGCTTCTATTAAGTTGCGCCACTATTTTGAAGTTCATCCTATTATTGTGAGGACTAACTATCCTATCAGGAACGTAATGAGAAAACCTGAGATGTCAGGAAGGATGGCAAAATGGTCCGTGCAGCTTAGTACCTATGATATTCAGTATGAAGCAAGGACCGCAATCAAGTCACAAGCCCTAGCTGACTTCGTAGCAGATTTCAGCCCTGACCTTCAACCTGAAGTTGAACTAGAAATCCAACAACTTGAAGGTTCAGGCTGTACCAGGTTTTGGACACTTTATACGGATGGAGCATCAAATGCAAGGGGCATAGGTTTGGGCATAGTCTTGAGATCCCCCCAAGGAGAACTAATTCCACAGGCTGTAGCTTGTGAATTCCAAGCTACAAATAACGAGGCTGAATATGAAGCCCTCATCATGGGTTTGGTTACTGCTTTAAGTTTAAATGTTAAATATCTCAATGTTTATAGTGATTCCTTGTTATTGGTTAACCATTTTAACGGGTCCTATACAGCAAAGCATAAAAGGATGTTAAGTTATTTGCAACATGTCAAATCCTTGTCGGGACAATTTGAAGAACTTACATTCCAACAAATCCCAAGGGAAGAAAATGCTGAAGCTGACGCGTTAGCCAACCTTGGATCAAGTTGCAGGAGCATGTTGAACAATTCTATACCTATAATTCACATCCTACATCCTGCAATACACCATCCAGAAACCAACCAAGTTGATGATCAACCAGAGACATTGAACGATACCTCCAACAGAGAGACATCTTGGACACTGCCCATAATAACATTTCTGCAGGATGGGACAGTGCCACAAGGTGTCAAAAATACGAAAGCTTTCAGGATGAAGGTATCTAGATTTGTATTAATTGATAACATCCTATTTCGTAAGTCTTTTACAGGTTTGTACATGAGATGCCTGGATCAACAACAAGCTAAACAAGTTTTGAGAGAGCTGCATGAAGGTGAATGTGGCAATCATTCTGGGGGCAAGTTACTATCTTCTAAGGCATTAAGAACAGGGTACTATTGGCCGACTATGCGTCAGGATGCCGCCAATTACGTTCAGAAATGTGATTCTTGTCAGAGACATAGCAATATCCTGCATCAACCTGCTGAACCTCTCCACCCTATTTTATCACCGTGGCCCTTCATGCAATGGGGGATGGACATTGTTGGAAAGTTTCCTAAAGCACCTGGGGGCAAAGTGTTCATGTTAGCCATGACTGATTACTTCTCAAAATGGATAGAGGCCGAAGCTTTTGTTCAAGTTAGAGA
The DNA here is from genome assembly GCA_026119855.1 of Campanula takesimana. Classification (NCBI taxonomy): domain Eukaryota; kingdom Viridiplantae; phylum Streptophyta; class Magnoliopsida; order Asterales; family Campanulaceae; genus Campanula; species Campanula takesimana. The sequence goes on from JAOWBW010000894.1 coordinate 231,184, forward strand.
TAAAGAAGTGATTTCATTCCTAAAAAGGAACATCATCAGTAGGTTTGGTGTCCCTTCAGAAATTGTTTGTGACAATGGTTCACAATTCATCAGTAAGAAGACTCAAGATTTCTGTACAAGATGGGGAATCAAGTTGATTACTTCAACACCGATACATCCTCAAGCCAACGGCCAAGCAGAATCCAGCAACAAGTTGATTGTGAACAACCTGAAAAAACGTCTTGATCAGAAGAAAGGAAGATGGGCCGAAGAATTGCCACTAGTATTATGGGCAGATAGAACAACCCCAAAAAATGCAACAGGACAAACTCCTTTCTCTCTAGTTTATGGAACTGAAGCTGTTATTCCAGTAGAATTTTCCATCCCAACAGCAAGATACGGCTTAATAACCCCAGAAGACAACCAGATTATACTTGCTGAAGATCTTGATACTATTGATGAACTAAGAGATTTGGCCAAGATCAGGATGGCAGCTTATCAACAGAGAATTGCCAAGTCTTACAACAAGAATGTACGCATTAGGAGATTTCAAGTTGGAGACATGGTACTCCGAAAGGTCTTTCAGAACACAAGGGAATTGAACGCTGGCAAACTTGCAGCCAAGTGGGAAGGTCCCTACCTTGTGGATGCAGAGGCTGGTAAAGGGGCATATTGGCTCTCCACCTTGGACGAGGTTAGAATACCAAGAAGTTGGAATGCAATCCACCTTAAAGCATATTATATGTAAGTTGTAGCTTGTCCATTCCGTTTCAAGAATCAGGTATGATTTAATTAAGTTTTGTTTTAGTATTTTTATTTCCAGCTTATTTATTTCAAACACATACTGACTTAAGCATCGGAGGGGTGTTAGCCAAGCTAACACCCACCCCTAACATATGTTTGTTTTGTAAGGATACATGAAATTCTAACCTGGATCGATGTGATCAACATGTGAGTTTGCTAGGATTAACAACTTGAGTTGTTCAGATTCAAGGATTCCAACTTGCTCAACGAAATACTGGAAAGGGGTGTCATTGTTCACCTAAGCCAGTAAGTTCTTTGATGATAAATCTTATACATTTTTGATTACAAATCTGCACTCAGGATTAAAAGTTTTCACTTTTCAAAGGTTTAAAGATTGTACATCTTTCACAAGATTAAAGGTTCATACACCTTCGCCCGTGCGCACGTTTTTCACATTTGTGTAAGTTGTAAGGTGGCCAGTGTAACTCGTTACATATTGATTACCATCTTGCACTTAGACAACTTGTGAACTAAAGTCATTTACAGTTGGTTGTAGCATTAACATGTTACCAAGAACAAATTTTTTAAAGATTGAAACATCTTCTCATTCACAAGTACAGTATTTACATGTTTCATTCTTCTTTTCTTAAAGGCCAACTTTAACAAGTTGCATTTACACTGTCACCTTAAATTACAAATAGCATCATAAAGAAAGTCAATCAGTACCAAAGTAAGGATCATACATCCTGAAACTGTTCAAACTAAACTTAACATCCAAAAAGTCAAACTCATGCTAGCAGCATGACATGAGTTGACTACAACTAAAACATAAAACTTGTCCAAACTAAAACGATTACATCCTAAGATTATCTAATTGTTTACGAGGACATCCCCCTCGTTGATAAAACTAAATTACTTAAAGCCTAAAAGAAATTGTTTTAGTCACTAACGCCTTGCAGGAACAAAGAAATAACTTACCTTTCAAGCATCCGCCTTGACATCTACATTCTCGTCAAACTGCTCAGCAGCGGCATCCTGGGGCTTAGAACTAACCTCTCCAGCTTCTTCATCCTTGATCCCCTTCAGTGCAGCCTGTTCATCGTCAAGGTTCCATTCTGTATGCTTCCCAGCTTGATATTCTTCTATCATCTGAATTCTAGCTTCAAACACCATCTTGCCCGCTTCTTTGGTCAACCTTTCTTCCAAAGCCTCTAGACCCTCTCTATTCAGTCTGTTCAACTCGGCCATCCTCATTGTCCACTCCCTAATCTCTTTTTCCATGGCTACGATCTTAGAATCCTTTTCCAGCAACTTTTCCTCAGCATCTTGTTTGGCTTGCAAGGATTCCTCTGCTTTACCCCTCCAAAGTTGGACTTCATTTGTCAACAAGTTTGTGGCATCCAGAACCTGAAGTATTAGAATTAGGTGGATGTTGATTGAAGAACATATTAGCATAAACGTTTAAGAAACTTACCTTCTTAGCAAGCTTTTTCTCAAAAGGTTCTGAGGCATCCAACTCAATTAAATCAGCCTTTCTCTTCTTGAAAGCCACCATGTCCCCTATCATCAACTTGGGTTTAGAACTCTCAGTCTTTGGAGGTTTGGCATCTCCAATTTTTGGCTTCTTGAACCTTGCAATCAAGTTGCTAACGCCACCTAAACTCACTTGCGAAGGAGTAGCTACAACCAAGATAGTATACAGAGTTAGTAAGAGCATCTTATATCAACTTGATGGAAAAATAGAATCTTACCAGATAACATCCCTGGACCAGCTTGTAGACTTTTGCTTGAACTCTTTTCTTCTTCAACTTCACCTTGATCAGACGGAGTAACAGGACGGACAAACCTGCGCTTCTTTGGGGATAATGCACATATAGCCTCAACAACCTTCAGTGTGTCTTTTCGCCTCGGAAATAAATCATCAAGCTTCAGAACTGCAAGAAGTCAAGTTGTTACATACCTAAATTGAAAACCTATGTCATTGAAGAAAGAGAATCAATTCAACACTACCTTCATCCAACCAGTATGAATTGAACCTGCCAACCCCTTCCAGACTAGACCTCTTCACATAGAAAAACCTATTTTTCCACTTTCTATCCTTATCAGTTGACTCTGTAACCAAACTATTAGCCTTAGTTTTAACCCTAAACCCAAACCTTTTGCTCCCGTGAGATCTTAGATCATAACAGAAACCTAATTCCTCTAAATCAACCTTCAAGCCCAAATCAACACTTAACCTTTCCAGAGTTATCAAAAGCCTCCACCCAACTGGCATCAACTGGGTAAAGGCTAAACCTGTGATTTCGAAAAAACGCCCAATACAAGGAGGAAAAGGGAATGTAAGGCCAATCAAGAAGGGATACTCTAAAAAGCCAAGCCATTCATTAGAAACATAGTCAGAGGTCATAAGAGCATTAGGTTCCAGAAATTCGGCACCTTTTGGAAAAGATTTCTTCATATCTTCAATATCGGCCGGTGCGAATTCACACCTTTCATCATCGGGGTGATCTATGAACCCTAAGCAAGCGAAACCCTCAGGAAGACCCTCCATCACTAAACACGAAAATATGAGAATTTGAGAAGGAAATAATAGAAACTCACCAAAAACTGACGAGGAAAACGGTGGAACCCTCAAGAAGCTTTTCTTTCTGACGAAGTTGAAGAGGAGGCCCTCTTTTAAGAACCCCTAGCAGTTATAGACTCCTAGGAGGAGTTATAGCCCTATTATCTCTCTGCAACCGCCACTTCTCCTCCTATAAGCACAATAGTGGTTGCCAGCAATTTTGAATTTTTTGACTTCTTAACTTCCTTTTTAAAATTCAAAAAATTCAGGGAAAATTGTTTGGGGATAAAAATTTGCTCTGTTTCTCTACATCCTGAAAGTCCTGAGCCATCTTGAACACATCAACTTGTCCAGCAACCTGCAACTCAACAGCAACAATATATTGATCATTAACACGTGATTTATTTGCAGGTAAATTTATCCCTATTTTTCAGGTAGCCATTGCGGAAATCGTGGGCATGATCGAACAAAGCGTGACTTAGTTGAAGACTGAGTCAAGGAACTAGGCGGATCATCTTAAAGCTGGATAAACCTTAACCAACTCTCCGAGATATAAGGCTCATTTATTCAGTTTTTGATGTAAATTATTTTGTTATAAATAGCAAGCACGAACAATGTAACACACACACTCACGAGATAGAGCTTTTACTTTTGTTCTTCGTATTCCATTAAAACTCGAAAGGCAATACTAACGAAGTTTCTTCCCCGAGGTTTTATGCCGGCGAACAAGTTGTTCAAGGGCTTTCCTCGTTAAAATTCTCGTGTTCATTTCTATCCTTAAGTTTCTTTGCAATTATATTCCATTGTGCCCAATAATCTTACTTAGAAGTTGAATTGAGAAATTTGACCAAAACATAGGTCAAGATCAAATAACGAAATAATTTCATGCAAACAAAATGAGTGAACAATGAAAAAATATGGGAAGTAAGCGCATTTCTTATCTACATCCTGACTCCTTTTCTTCTTGACTAGACAAAGGTGATTTGACAGAAATATAACTCTACAAAAACGTCCTCATTGTACAAAACATGGAAAAGAGGACTACCCAAAAGTTTTCCCACGTACTCCCAACAAACACAGCTCACTCGCCTGTCTGCGATGGACCTACTACGTCCTTGCGAGCTAAGGAAAACAAAATAAAGGAAGGGGTGAGTCAAAGACTCAATAAGCTACTATCATGCAGCTACATGACACGCCAGAATGCAATATATATAGCATAGGCAACTGAATAGCTGAATCATATAACAATATAACTGAATAACAGATATCACATAACAAGGGAGGCTCCCTGTCACCAAATGTCCCATACCAATTGGAAACAACGACCAACTCATCATGCATATCACTGTACAACTGGTTAAACACATATAAAAGGATATATGATCGAGAACATCTCCGATCAACCGCACCCCTAGCTCCATCTTGATCAACATGAGCTCATAACTGGATAATTGTATGTTGTATAGGTGTGCACAAAGACATATGTAAGAGCAGTCCCTAAAACCTACTGTTACACTGTTAAGACCCATCTCGGCTAGCAAGAGATGTTCCAAGCCCCGTTACGGCCAATAACAGGGGACACGTGACAGATTAAAAACCAACAACAACCGTACACTAGCACTCCGCCCTCATGTACAGTCGATGGTTCATAACACCACGAGTACACGTATCACTATCACTGTATCATTGTATAATTGTATAACTGAATCACTGAATCACTGTATAACATGAAATTAAAAATCACTGTATAACATGAAATTAAACACATTGCAAGTAACAACGAGTATCTACCACAGAGCCAAAACCCATAACAGATGACTACGACGACGTCGTACCACAATATCAATGACGGGTTTGCTAATTAACTCATTCTAGTTACTAAGTTACTTTATTTGATCCCTAGCCTCGTAGGAACTAGCATCTCGATTTTTAACATTTTTATAAATGTTGTTCAAAACTGTACAACCGTCCTAATCGGACACAATATCATATACTCCCTCCGTCCCACCCGAATTAGGATTTTTTGGTTGGGCACGGAGATTAAGGAAAATGTGTTAGTGGAGTAGGTGTTGTGAGTATGAAAAGTGAAGTAGGAGAGAGAAAATGGGGTAGAGAATAATGAGGGAAAAGTTGTTGTGAGTGTGAATGTGGGTCTCATTAAATAAAACACTTTCATTTTTGGGTTGTCCTAATTCGAATGGGACACCCAAAATGGAAAATTTTCCTAATTCGAGTGGGACGGAGGGAGTACTACATATTAATGCATTCAAATAATTCTATAATCTCCAAATAAGGTCATCTAATTAACAAGACAACAATTTTTAGGAACGGTGAAACGCACTACATAAATATGTAGTTAATTAACATAATTAAAAAGGGATAATAGCTTACCCACTTACGGAAATTACACCGTCCAAAATAATTTTTGATCTGATATAACTGACCACCTTAACTCCAATAGCAACTGTTAGAGTAAGTGACTTTGAAAGAAGTTGTGAAATCAAGAAGAAGACAGAAATTGGCCTGTGCACGAGTCGTGCAAAGGAGAAACCAGCTAAAGAACTCGTGACACGAGTGCTACACGAGTCTGGAAGTGAACTATGGCTACACGACTCGTGTACACGAGTCGTGTAAGATGGTAGGTTTTGTCCAAACTTGGCGGAGAAGGCAGAAAACGTGTGAATTAATTAGATTCTTTTTTGGGTTTAATTAAGGACTCCTATTGTCTTTAGGGTAAGGTCTCTAGCAATATAAATACTAGTCATAAACTAGTAGCCTCCATGTGATTGACAAACATTGAGAGTAAATAAGAGATCAATAATTCTAGATCTAAGGTTTTGCATAGCTAGGAACTTTGTGATCAAAGTTCATGCAAACATAGATTAGTGTGATCATCTTCTTATAATTGTTTCTCCACCATATAATATACGTTTCCCTTTGCCCATGGATGTAGCCAATAGGTTGTTGGTGAACCACATAAATTCCCTGTTGTTGATTTACGTTCATTATTATCTGCTATCTCTTTGGGTCTGATTTACTAACAATTGGCACCATAGCCTGGTTAGGTGAGAAAGATCAGGGTATTCCACTGCAAATAGAAGAGATGGATTCTGGGATGGACCAGAAAATTGACAAGTTTGATGGGAAGAACAGTTTCAATTTATGGCAGATCAAGATGAGAGCCATGTTGCGAAGACAAAGCTTGTGGGCTCTGGTAGCTGCTGCAATCAGGGATTAGAAGGATCCAAAAGGCAAGGCAAAATTCTTTCCCACAGCTGAAGATTAAAAAAGGTTACAGACATGTTAGTATTAGATGAGAAGGCTCATTCAATGATTATCATGAGTCTTGATGATGATATCCTAGCGGATGTAGCAGATCAGGAAACAACATGAGGCTTGTGGCTGACGTTAGAGAATATGTTCTTGATGAAGTCTCTTACCAATAAGCTCTATATGAAGAAGAAATTATTTACTTTCCATATGTCTTAAGGTACGCCTATTAAGGATCACCTAGATCGATTTTCTGCTTTATCACTTGAATTACGTAATATAGAGGTTAAAATCGATGATGAAGATGATGCTCTTATTTTGTTGGTGTATCTACCGATTTTGTATGAGTCATATTTTGATTCATGTATAAAAAGGAGACAATTACTCTGGAGCAAGTAAAGTCTGGTCTAAAGACCAGAGAACTGTGTCGAAAGGCGAGTGGTGCTAGTACAGAATCTCAGTCGTCAGGTTTGGCTGCAGAAAGCAGCAGGGGGCATGGTAGAAGGAACAGAGGTTCTAGACAGGGTCCGAGACCTAGAGATATCTATAGATATTGCAAGGAGAAGGGGCACTGGAAATCTGAATGACCCAAGAAGAAGAAAGAGCAGCAGGGAAAATCTGAATCGATTGCTATGGCAGCAAGCAATGACAATCTGGATGAGGATTGTGATTATCCCCTAGTGACTGAAAAAGAAGCGTGCAAGGAAGTTGCTGTTGGTGTTGTATGCTCTAGGCACGTTATGAGAACGATTAATGTTATCTATTGATTATGTTTTAATAAAGATATTTAATGTTTGATTATTATATCATTTGCATGTTTATTATAATAATCCCCATCTCTGATAATTATGATTAATTGTTAGTATAAGTTTAATAGATAATAATATAATGATTATGGTGTATGGGATACAATTAAATTTATGGGTATTTGTTGGAGACCAAATACTGGACCGACCCGTATAAGATTTATGTCATGGTCACAATGTCATAATTAAGTCTCATATAGTTATATTACTGGAATCTTTAGACTTGAGGTTATTACAGTCTTCCACTTGATGAACATTATGTTTGACATATTCAAACGTTACCCCTAACTGGGTAGTTATAAAGAATATGATTGGCATAATCGGAATCATGTAGGGAAGAGTAATAAGCCAAGAAAGGATTTGTTCCTCGTCAAGAGAGATGTCAAGCTTTGTCCACTCGATGAATGGTATTGATGAAATGCATGGCCGTGCTCAAATAAGATTTGTCTTATCAATACATTCGGGATCGAGAAAGCATTGGACTATGTAAGTTGACCATTGACCATGGCTTACGTTCAATAGACATCTTGAAACAAAGAGATTGTAATATGTTCTATAACGGATTAACAAACTTTAACAAGTTATATCATTTGGGTAATCATGATGGCCTGCTAGGGTCCGCTCATGATTTATGAGACAAAGTATGTTTGGTCTCATTGCCAACTTGATATAATCCTATGGGGTCACACACAAGAGAACGAATTGAAAAAAAGGGAAAAACGGCTGTGTTTTGGTCTGGCACTGCCGTGCTCTTTAGAAGACACGACTGTGCCATTAATCGCCAAAGGCAAGTGGCTGGCCCACCATTTGGCACGACCATGCCAAAATATCAAGCACGACCGTGCTGAGCTCGGCACGACCGTGCAAGATACAAAGCACGACCGTGCCAATATTGGGCGGCTGGGAAGGTTGCCTCGAAGGCATTGGCACGACCGTGCCAGTCTTAGGGCACGACCGTGCCAGTCATGTCGGCCAGGAAAATCTTGCAGCACAAATAGATACGGGATTTATGTTTCCTAATTCCTTAAGGGTTAAGGACTTATACCCATATAAATATCTCAGTCCCAGCCATTGTATATGATTGATTCACTTGTTTGGAGAAACATTATTATTGATTGAGATTGAGATTGAGAATCAAATATCAATAATACATAAAATCATATAGTTCCTTTTGATCTAGCAGTCAAGATTAAGAAAGAGTTCTAAATATTCGTTCGCGTGTGGATATCCATAGAGGGTGATTCCGTTATCATCTTCGTGTTCGTGTTCCTGCATTCGTGATTTGAAAGCCACGAAGAACCCAAGACTTAAAGATCAAGAAATCAAGAAACGCTTCAAGGGTTAGTATTCTTATATTCATAGTAGATATGTTTGTCATAATCATATGAATGGATCTATAGGCTTTGAGTTTCATAAATTTTAAATGCTTAATTCCGCTGCGCATGTTACTACGAAACCCAACAGTGGTATCAGGGCCCCATTCATGTTGATTATTTCAATACATAATCATGTTGTGTGGATATAAATTTTTTATGTGCCTAGCATGATTTGAATATTGGGATTTTGATGTTTATGTGTTATATGCGTTTTATGTGGTTTATTGTTTCATAAACTTTAATCGCACTATTCAATCGCAATAAAAAATTATGTTGGATTCAAAATTGTTGGGTTATCAATTTTTGATTTGATCAAAGTTTTGATAATCTAAAGATTCATGAATAAATTGTTTATTCAAGGTTTTGATGATCATGGTGATTGGATCACCAAGAACACCAAATCCTAACTGAATCGGGAAAAACAATTTGGGACAAATTTTGAAACTTTAAAAATTGGATTTTTCGAAGGGTCCGACCGGACCTAGTAGGCGACCCGGCCAGACCTCCGGGTCTTGTGCGGATGCATCCTTTGGGTCGCGGGTGTGGATCTTGCGGTTTGAATTTCCTATTTGTTTTAGTCTGTTGAATTCTGAGATTGGTTCAAGGTTTGGATGGCTAGCCTACGTTCTCGAGACTGTGTTTCCCAAACTTGATCATAATCAAAGATTCAAAGATAAAACGAAGTTAGAATTATGAAGAGTTAATAATTGCTAAAATTGAGAAACAAAGTTCTTGATTCGAAGATTGGAGATCCATGTGGAATTGTGAATGCAATTGGCCTACGTTCATCGAGACCATCTATTGCTTAGTTTCGGTCACATGGACTTCTTTCTTGGTTTCTTGGATTAGTGCGGAATTGTGGTTGCCTTATGGCTTAGTTCGGCCGCATTTTGTTGTCTTGATTTGGAGATAATAACCAAAGTTCAAATAGTCTCATCCTCATAATTATAGAGAAACTAATGACACATAATGTCATGCTTAAATTAATAGAGATTAATTTAATGACTAAACTTGATGTATAACATGTTTATCTTATGTGATCATAAATGTGTTATATGCTGTATGTTGTGAACCTTCAATTAAAATTTTAAGTTTCGTGCCGACCCATGATTAAATCACTTGGGATTACATGGGTACTTTCATGCGCGCTCTAACCATCGCGAGGTGCATTGATTTTATTCATGTATGAACAAAATGAGTGAAAGAGTGGTTCCTATGCGTTTAAAGTGGGTTGACTTAATTAGGCTATCAAAAGAATTTTGGGCCTAAGGCACAGATGAGATTAAAACATGCATGACATATGATGTCTTGATATAATCTCATAAAAGATCTAAGAGTCATATATGATATGATTGATAAGGAGTTATCTACCTAAATAGTTTAATTTTATGCATCTTTCCATCGCGGGCGTAAAATTAAATGAAATATGGATCTTAGCCCAGTTAAATTATATTATACATTGGATGTATATGAAGGTTATATAATTTAGTGGGAGTATTTGTGAAATACTAATATTTTGTAATATCTTTAAAAATAAGTTGGTACTTATATATGATTATATGTTTTCATAATTGTAGATAATGGCTCAAAATTCAAGTTCTTTATCATTGCGATCTATCATTGAGAAGGAAAAACGTCAAGAAAATGGATCTAACTTCACGGATTGGATCCGAAGCCTTAGAATTGTTCTAAAGCATGAAGATAAGCTCTATATTCTTGATGAGCCCGTTCTTGAGGATGAACCTTAATCATCTGCCCCCAAGGATGAGAAAAACGCCTACAAGAAGCACAAGAGTGATTCTCGTGAGGTGGGTTGTCTCATGCTTGCATCCATGTGTTCTGAGCTTCAGAAGACTCTTGAACACTTGGAGGCATATGACCTTGCTGTTGAGTTGAAAGACATGTTTCAAGAACAGGCAAGGCAAGAAAGGTTCGACACTATAGCTGCCATTGTCTCATGCAAGATGAGTGATGGGAAGGCTGTGGGCCCTCATGTTCTAAAGATGAAGGCTCACTTTGAGCATCTAGAGAGGCTTGGCCATCCCATTGAGGTTGAGTTGGCCACTGATTTTATTTTTAATTCATTGCCCAAAAGCTATAATCAGTTTGTAATGAACTTTAATATGCATGGGATGGATAAGTCCCTGTCTGAGTTGCATGGGATGCTAAAGACAGCGGGAAAAAAAATCGGTAAAGAAGCTTCTCCTGTGCTCATAGTGTCAAAGGAAGGAAAGGGACAGAAAGGCAAAGGAAAAGGGGGTAAGACAAAAGTTGTCAAACCTAAGATTGGCAAGGCAATTGTTGCCAATGCTAATATGGCTAAACCTGCTTCCCAAAAGGATGCAATTTGTTTCCACTGCAATGAGATTAGTTATTGGAAACGGAATTTCAAGGTTTACAAGGAAGAAATGAAGAAGAAGAAAAGCAGTGGGACTGCCTCTACTTCAGGTATCTATGTTATAGATGTTCTTCTTTCTACCTCTAGCTCCTGGGTATTAGATACCGGATGTGGATCTCACATTTGTTTAAATGTGCAGGGACTAAGAAATAAAATGCTACTTAAAGATGGTGAAGTGGACCTACGTGTGGGGAATGGAGCAAGAGTTGCTGCATTAGCCGTAGGAACATATGATGTCATTTTACCTAGCGGATTAATTCTTGTTTTGAACAATTGTTATTACGTTCCCGGATTTAAGTAGAAATATTATTTCAGTTTCTTGTTTTGATAATGAAGGTTATAGTTTTCTTATTAAAAATAAGAAGTTTTCTATTTATTTAAATGAGATGCTTTATTGTACTGCATGTTCATTTAATGGCCTTTATGTTCTTGATGTTGAAAGTAGAAATAATGAGAATATTTATAATGTAAATAAAAAATCCAAGCCTAATGATGTAAATCATACTTATTTGTGGCATTGCCGTCTTGGTCATATTAATGAGAAGTGTATCTCAAAACTCCATGGGGACGGACTTTTAGATTCACATGATTTTGAATCATATGAAACTTGTGAGTCTTGTTTACTTGGAAAGATTACAAAGACACCTTTTATTAAGAGTAGTGAAAGGGCTAGTGACATATTGGGACTCATACATACGGATGGGTGTGGACCAATGAGCAGCAGTGCTAGGGGAGGATATCAGTACTTCATAACATTCACTGACGATTTTAGTAGATATGGTTATGTCTACTTAATAAAACATAAAAGTGAGGCTTTTGAGATATTTAGAATATTTCAAAATGAAGTGCAAAATCAACTTGACAAAAATATTAAAGCACTTCGATCTGATCGTGGTGGAGAATATTTAAGCCAAGAATTTGACAATCATCTTAAAGATTGTGGAATTGTTTCACAATTAACTCCACCCGGAACACCACAATGGAATGGTGTGTCTGAGCGGATAAATAGGACTTTATTAGATATGGTCCGCTCCATGATGAGTCAAGTTAATATTCCTTTATCCTTTTGGGGACATGCACTAGAAACTGCTGCTCTTACACTAAATAATGTTCCAACAAAATCTGTTCCTAAAACACCATATGAGATGTGGAAAGGAAAGAAGCCTAATCTTTCTTTTATGAAGATTTGGGGTTGTGAGGCATATGTCAAGAGACTAATCTCTGACAAACTCGCACACAAGTATGATAAATGTAATTTCGTGAGATATCCTAAGGAAACTAAAGGATACTACTTTTACAACCGCATGGACAACAAAGTGTTTGTTGCACGAGATGGTGCTTTTCTAGAGAAAGAGTTTCTCTCTAAATGAACTAGTGGGAGTAAAATTAGTCTTGAAGAAGTTCAAGAAGCCGAAAGTTACATGGAACAGAATGTTGGATCTGATCAAGTTTCACAAGTAGTTGTGAAACCTAATCAGAAGTTCCTCGCAGAACTGGTAGGGTGCGATCCGAACCTGCGAGATATGGATTTCTCATGATGGATAGCAATGAAGTAGAAGTCATAGTTGATGACGAACCTACTTCCTACCAAGAAGCGATGTCCGCTCCTGATTCAGATAAATGGCTTGGAGCCATGGAATCTAAAATTAAGTCTATGTATGATAATCAAGTTTGGAACTTGATTGATGCGCCCGAAGGTGTAAAAACCATAGGATGCAAGTGGGTTTTCAAAAAGAAAACTGACATGGATGGAAAGGTGCATACTTATAAAGCTAGACTTGTAGCGAAAGGCTATAGGAAGATTCATGGAATCGACTATGATGAAACCTTTTCGCCCATAGCAATGATCAAGTCTATAAGAATTTTACTTGCCATAGCCGCATATTTTGACTATGAGATATGGCAAATGGATGTCAAAACAGCGTTCCTTAACGGGAACTTACTTGAGGATGTTTATATGACACAACCTGAAGGTTTTGTAATTTCAGAAAATTCTAATAAAGTATGCAAGTTGAAAAGATCCATCTATGGATTGAAGCAAGCTTCAAGGAGTTTGAATCTTCGATTTGATGAATTGGTCAAAGAGTTTGGCTTCATCAAGAATGAAGATGAGCCTTGTGTATACAAGAAGATTAGTGGGAGCATAGTATTATTTCTAGTACTATATGTTGATGACATATTGCTCATTGGAAATGACATTCCTGCACTGCAGTCTGTAAAGACTTGGTTAGGAAAGTGTTTCTCAATGAAAGATATGGGAGAAGCCGCGTATATCCTTGGCATTAGAATCTATCGTGATAGATCTAAGAAATTGATTGGTTCAAGTCAAGATACATATATTGACAAAGTTCTTAAGAGATTCCGCATGGAAAACTCTAAGAGAGGAAATTTTCCAGTAGGCCATGGCATAACTCTAAGCAATAATCAGTGTCCTAAGATGACTGATGAGCGTGAGAGAATGATTGGGATTCCATATGCTTCGGCAATTGGATCAATCATGTATGCCATAATATGTACTAGACCCGATGTCTCATATGCTTTGAGCATGATGAGTAGATACCAATCAGATCCTGGTGAGAGTCACTGGATTACAGTCAAGACGATTCTTAAGTACTTGAGAAGGACTAAAGATTCGTTCTTGGTGTATGAAGGAATGGAAGATGATCTAGTTGTAAGTGGTTACACAGATGCAAGATTCCAAACCGACAAGGATGATTCAAGATCGCAATCGGGATTTGTATTTGTGCTAAATGGAGGTGCTGTTAGCTGGAAGAGTTCTAAGCAAAATACAGTCGCAGATTCTACAACGGAAGCTGAGTATATTGCTGCATCCAATGCTGCAGAAGAGGCTGTTTGGATCAAGAAGTTCATTGGTGAACTAGAAGTAGTTCCTAGAATTGCTAACCCAATAGACCTTTATTGTGATAATAATGGTGCTATTTCTCAAGCAAAGGAACCAAGATCACATCAGAAATCCAAACACATACTTAGGCGTTTTCATATCATTCGAGAGATCGTTGATAGATGAGACGTAAATATATGCAGAGTACCGACTGATGATAACATTTCCGACCCATAGACAAAGGGTCTTTCACAAGCAAAGCATGAAGGTCATGTTAGTTCTATGGGTATTCGATACATTAATTAGGCCTAGTGCAAGTGGGAGATTGTTGGTGTTGTATGCTCTAGGCACGTTATGAGAACGATTAATGTTATCTATTGATTATTTTTTAATAAAGATATTGAATGTTTGATTATTATATCCTTTGCATGTTTATTATAATAATCCCCATCCTGATAATTATGATTAATTGTTAGTATAAGTTTAATAGATAATCATATGATGATTATGGTGTATGGGATACAATTAAACTTATGGGTATTTGTTGGAGACCAAATACTGGACCGACCCGTATAAGATTTATATCATGGTCACAATGTCATAATTAAGTCTCATATAGTTATATTAATGGAATCTTTAGACTTGAGGTTATTACAGTCTTCCACTTGATGAACATTATGTTTGACATATTCAAACGTTACCCTAACTGGGTAGTTATAAAGAATATGATTGGCATAATCGGAATCATGTAGGGAAGAGTAATAAGCCAAGAAAGGATTTATTCCTCGTCAAGAGAGATGTCAAGCTTTGGCCACTCGATGAATGGTATTGATGAAATGCATGGCCGTGCTCAAATAAGATTTGTCTTATCAATACATTCGGGATCGAGAAAGCATTGGACTATGTAAGTTGATCATTGACCATGGCTTAAGTTGATCAATTTTTACAAGCTTAAGCTAAACATTGTGATAAACTGACAACAACGTTGTTCTAAACGTTGTAATACTTTTCAACAACATTTATATTAAATGTTGTAGATCTATTTCTACAACGTTTACATTTAACGTTGTAGATATGTTTCTACAATGTTTATATTAAACGCTGTAGATCTATTTCTACAACGTTTGTATTTAAGGTTGTAGATATCTTTCTACAACGTTTTTGTTAAACATTGTAGATCTCTTTCTACAACATTTACTCAAAATGTGGTAAATTTAAATAGGACAACGTTTTAAAATCGTTGTGATAGTCAAGAAAATAAAATAAAATAAAATAAAAATTTATTTTCCTTCCCACCACCTCTCCCGCCCCCGCGCCCCTGCCCCCACCCACCACCACCACTAATTTCAGTTGAAACCATAAAACAAATTGACAAATACCGAAAGACGACTTTCGGAGATAGAGAAATTTCATAAATAACATAAATTAAAAATAGTAGTTATACAACAAGCCAAATGTAAGAACCAAGAACTGATACTATGATAATACGTACTAACTGATTTGCAAGCATCAAAACAGTTTTGAGTGTGAACTTCCTATTACAATAGTTGAACAAGTCTTCTAAACTTGGTCCAATATAAAAATGCAAAGGAGCTCCATTTAGTTTCACCATAGACCTTAAATCCAAACAAGAACTAAAGGGGAGGGGAGAATGATGAACAGAGTAGATAAACTCACTGCCTCCCTGAAGAATCATGTATAATTTTGACTCATAGTGAAGTTGTGGGTACTTCTGGATTCTCTTTTTTCTAGAAAAGATAAAAGACTATTTAAATTAAAAGACATAAACTAAAACATGCATTAATGTTTTAGTAAGTTTATGAAACAATACCATTTCATCCTCTAGTCGAGCATACCCCTTCCTACTCATTGTATGTGGAGTTTGATTATTTTCCCTAATGTCCTTATACTTTGCACTCTTCACCTACACCATTTTTTATGCAAACAAGAGTATACATTACTAATTTTTTATGTAAAAAAGAATACTCCCTCCGTCCCATCTTAAACCTCAAAAATCTCCATTTTGGGTGTCCCATCTTAAACTTCAAAAATCCCAAAATCGAAAGTTTTTTTTTGTTTTTTTATTTTTAGGCCCCACATGTCATACTCACAACCATTACCACTAACTATTCTCTACCCCACTTTCTCTCTCTTATCAAACCATCCACACTCACAACCCATCAACTTTTTCTTAATTTTTGAACCCAAATTGTTTTTGAAGTTTAAGTTGGGACGGAGGGAGTATACATTACTAAATAATTATAAAAAACAAAGTGTACCTCAAATTCTGGAGATAGCTTTTCTACTATAAATTTGTTCCACTCTTCAGGATTTTCAATGTTACTTGGTTTAAGTGCTGCAAATTTTGCCTCCTTATCTCGCATTTTTGATGCATTTCTAATAGATGTTATTAGCCTTGATTTACACTCCCTCCAACGAAGGCCCATCACTTGAACAAAAAGCTTCTTATGCAAGTCATCAACAATGAATCTTGCCTGTACAATAGATAACATCACAAATAATGCAACATGTACAGTTGAATTTTTGTACACTCATTTAGGGACAGGAGTAAATAAAGATTACCTTTACGCATGTCCACAAATGATCCTTTTTTTCCTGCTCAACATTCCTCCAATCATCATAAGTGATCAGCACAAGCTCTCGTACTAACGTACCCAGGTATGAAGATAACCACTTAGAGTGCAAACCGATAGGTTGTCCCCTTTCATTAAATTCCACCTCTACGCATTCTTTAGCATTTAAGCTTAATGTTCTCATCTTTGTAGGACCTCTTTTTCTCTTTGCCAATCTTTCCTCATCTTCAATTTGTTGATCATCAGGAACTTCAGGAGAAGGCATCCTTTGCACATTAGAATGTTGGACAGGAGAGGGATTTGATCCTCTTTCAGAAACCCGAAGGCCTTCATTTCCTTGTTGCGAGATTGAAATTGCTGCTAATCTTAATTTCTTCGTGGGCTTCTTCCCAAGTTTTGAACTCTTTATAATTATTATTAAATCAGATTAATAAAAAATATATACATAACATGTGAAAAATTACAAATATATGAACATTGTTACACCCTGGATATGAAGCAGCTTTCTAACAATAAAAGAAAGAAATAAAAGTCCAGAAAAAAAAAAACTCCCTTCGTCCCAAAACAAACTTACCATTTATTCAAGGCAAGCACCTTTCTAACACTAAAAGAAACAAATAAAAGTCCCCAAAAAAATATATTCCCTCCATCCCAAAACAAACTTCTCATTTTTCCAATGCAAGCAGCTTTCTGGGACAGAGAGAGTATCTATTTTTTGATGATGATAAAATTTAAGTCTTACCTCTACATTGTCATTAACCAATATGATGATGTTAACAATTAACTAAGGTCCAGTGTTCTCAAGATCCACCTGTCATGATAAGAGTATACCATAAGAAATATGTTAGTACAAGCAATAAAATAATACATATGCTACACAACAAATAAATAAATATAAACAAATATGCATGTAAAAGTAAATAAGTAAACACCTATCTGCTAGTACAAGTAATGAAATATAAAAATATGCTATATTTTCAAAGTTCATTCATTTTCCAAACCCCAAAACTATAAACTGCTGTAAAAGCTAAAGTTATAAGACAAATATGCACTCTTTCTTATTCTGAAACTTTTTCCATTCAAACGTTCTCCGAAAATTAGTCAGAATGGACTCAAAAATCATGTCATTCCGATTAATAACGAACAAGTTATGATTTATTAAACTTTAACTAGATTTGTTAACTAGCAGGGACCAATCTGAATATTTTCCAAAACCAGAGATCAAACTGAATGTTTCACAAATACAGGGGTTAATTTCAAGCTTCATAGACAAAGGGATCAAATCAAAATTTATCCAATACCAGGGACAAAACTGAGAACATTACAAACCTAAACCTAAACTAAACTGGAAATTAACCCATGGACCAACTAGAACTATTACAAACTCATGGACCAAACTGAAAATTTTAATTGGGGCATCACATCCTCCCGACCTTAAAAGAATTCAGTCTCTGAATTCAAATACCCCGCGTATCCATTAATCAGGTAATTATTTATCGTAACACATCTGATTCCAAGTAGCCTCTTTCGCAAAAATGGCTCCACCATAGTAATGAAATAAACATATATACCATAAGTAATGAAATGAATAAGTATGGCAGTACAAGTAATAAATTAAAAGTATACTCATACCAATTTTCCATCACAACCCACTCTTGCGCAACTACTATCTTGGGGGTCACTGGTTTTATCAAGAAAAGATACATCCATTGGGTTATACGACAATTCATCGCTCTCATCCTCGTTGTTATCATAGATTTCCATATCATTATAACCTCTAGGTGGTGGTCTCACAACAACTTGCCAATTTGATGTATTGCTTTCTTTCCAGTAGAATACTTGTGAGGCTTGTGTTGCTAGTATAAAAAAATATCCTTTAAATTGATCTTGAAATTGATTGAAGTTGACTAATGTAAATCCATCTTCAACTTTCACTCCACGATAAAAATTCACCCAGTCGCACTTAAATAAAGGAATCTGAAAAATGTGATAGTCCAACACTATAATGTCACGCAAGATCCCATAGTGACCTATTGTGCTGCTACTACGTACTGTAGTTGCTTCAAGTGAAACACCACTATTCTGTGTGGACTTTTCAGTATCCTTGGTGCGAAATCGACGGCTTTTTATTATAAAGCCAGAATAGGAGATTGCTTGCCTACTAGGTCCATACGCTAACCACTTTATTGTTTCAGAAACTTCACATGTGGCCATTTTCTCTTTAACCTTATTTTTGAACCAATTAGAGAAAGTCTCTGAATGCAACTTTGCAAGATCATCATCAGACAGATTGGCATCTAACATCTTCAACTCTTCCATGCGCATCCTAAAATAAAGAATTTGTGAAAAAAAATTCTTAAGGTATAAAGTGGACAAAATTTCATTGAACTTAAACTTACTCTTCATATGGTTCAACTTCTGTCGTATTAAACAACACATTACGATGACCATTCAGCATGTCTTCCTCAGACAATATAGTATGTTCTCCTTTAGAAATTGGTCGCCCCTCAAATGTTTTTTCATCTTCATAATCTTCATTACGATCGTGGGTTTCACCAAGTGCACAAGCTTTCTTAATGTACTCACCACAAAATCTCAGGGACTTTTCCGCAAGATTGTTTTCACATATGCATCCTTCAGGACTAGCAGGATTTCTAACATATTCCTGGCATGTCTTCATAAATCTAAAAAGACTAAATACAAAATGTGAAGGAAGAATATATTTAAGGATACATAATCTCAAAGAAAAGATTAAAATACCTTTCAAACGGATACATCCAATGAAATGTATTTGGTCCACAAATACGTGTTTCTCGTCTTAAATTCATTGTCAAGTGAATCATAATATCGAAGAATGAAGGAGGAAAATATCTTTCAAGCATACACAACGTCTCAACTATGTCTTCTTCCGCGCCTTCAATTTTTTTGACATCAACCACTCTTTGGCTTATATCATAGAAAAATGAACACAAACGAAGCAATGCATTTCTTGGCCCTTTCGGTAAAATTCCTCTCAGTGCGACCGGCAATAATTGTTGCATCAATACATGGTAATCATGGGACTTAAGTCCAAGTATCTTGGCATCTTGTGCAAAACAAGTTGCAATATTTGAATTGTACCCGTCCGGAACCTTAAAATTTCTTAGTCGCCAATAAAATGTCTCAATCTCAGCATCTGTTAGCGTATGTTGGGCTGCTGGAAGAAATACTTTCCCATTGCCTTCAACCCTTGCGTGCAACTCAGGTCGAATTCTCATTTCTTCCAAATCTTTGCGAGCACTAGGACCATCTTTTGATTTTCCTTTAATATCAAGCAAAGTGCAAACTACACTCTCACCACAATTCTTTTCAACATGCATCAAATCTAAACAGTGGCGAACTGGCAGATGCTGAAAAGAAGAAGATTATATAACATTATTAACTAATAACTACATCATTATATTGAACGTATTATTGAAATTTAAAATTTATCATACCTCGTAATAAGGCAACTCAAAAAAGATTGTTTTTTTCTTCTACATGATGACCTTTACTTTCTTCTTTTTATTTGCCTTCTTCGTTTTCTTTCGTCCCTTACCCTTTCCCCGTCTATGTCATGTTTCTTCATCATTACTCATTTCATCCCATTTTCCAAAATCATTTTCAATCCCATTAACAACTTCTAAAACTTCTGAGCCACTCAATAAGGGAGGTTTCTCTCTCTTCTCATGGGTTCCATCAAACCAACTCTTCTTTTTTCAATAAGGATGATTGGGTGCAAGGAACCGCCGATTGCCCATATATGCACATTTACGGCTGTGACGTAGCCATATTGAACTAGTGTCAACACCAAAAATAGGACATGCCTTCTTACCTTTCGTCGTACACCCAGCTAGATTTCCATAAGCTGGAAAATCATTAGTTGTCCACATGAGAATGACCCTCAAATTAAACATGCTTTTCGTATAAGCATCGTACACCTCAACCCCACTTATCCATAACTCTTTGAAATCTTCAATCAATAGCCTCAAATATACATCGATATCATTTCCTGGTTGCTTTGGCCCAGGGATTAACAAAGTTAGCATCAAATTTTCCCTTTTCATGCATAACCAAGGGGGGAGGTTGTAGTTAACAAGCATCACATGCCAGCAACTATGTGTAGAACTTAGATTACGGTAAGGATTAAATCCATCCTTAGAAAGTCCAAGCCTAAGGTTCCGAGGATCAGATGAAAAACTAGGCCATTTACTATCAATAAACTGCCACTGAGGTGAGTCAACCGGATGTCGCATCTTGTTATCCTTACTACGATGACTGTTATGCCACAAAATTTGCTCAGAATTCCCAGATGATCTGAAGATCCTTCTAAATCTGGGAATTATAGGGAAGTATCTCAAGACCTTGCCTGGTACCCCCTCCTTGATTTTACGCTCATCTCCTTTTCCTACAATTTTCCACCTGGATTTTCCACACCTCGGGCAGCTGTCTAAAGCCAATTTTTTTTTAAATAGACAACAATCGTTAGGACATGCATGTATTTTTTTCATAACTCAAGTCAAAAGTCTTAAGTAACTTTTTAGCAGCATATGTAGAACTAGGAAGTTCATTCTTCTGTGGAAGCATGTCACCTAAGATTTTGAGAAGCTCGGTAAATGCTTTATCAGAAATACCATTAATAGCTTTATGTTTAAAAAGCACAACTGTGGCTGTCAACTTTGTATAGTCACTACAACCCGTATACAAGTGAGTTTCTGCATCTTCTAATAACTTTGAAAACTCCTCATCTCCCATTGCTCCATTATAATTTGGAATCTCTTCCTCGTCACGTGCATCAACGAACATCCGGTATGTATCCGATAATTCATCGCGATCACATGTCATTTTGGAGGAAGTGCTAGGACGTTCTTCCCCGTGAAAAATCCATACGTCGTATGTCTTATCCATCCCATACATCACCAAGTGTGAAACTACTTCATCACTAGTTTGATAATCCATATTTCTGCATCGAGTACAAGGACATCGAATTTTGGAAGGATTTCCTAGGTTTCCCAAAGTTACTGCTACAAATTTTATTACTCCTTCCATGTATGCCGGACTTGGCCTACAAACAAAAGTATATATATTACGTACATAGCTAGCACAAGACGACATATAAGTACCAAACCATTTTTGAACTTAGAATAAAACCTTGGCATATTCAACCAAGCTTTATCCATCGAATAGAATTACGAGTTCACCTAGAAAATGAGCAAGAACAAAGTCATAATTTGAGGGTGTGCAAAATGTCTTCTTGTATAGGCTGACAAAATTGATCACAAAGAACTCTGCGCCTTATCATTTCATTATGTTTACAGTTATAAGCACGATTTTTTTTGTTTTTTTAACTAGTTATAAGAAAGATAAAGAAGTGGAAACCCAATAATAATGAGCCAAATTGACTAATCCCTAAATCCTGCAAATTACATTAAACATTAACATTAACAGCTTAAGATTTAACAAACAGAACCAACATCTAGCTCATTCAGCTGATTTAAAATTAGTCCAGCACACTGATGCCGGGAATCAAGAAAAGAAACACTACAATCAGATAGATAGAGAGGCAAAATAAGGTAGAATACGGACAATTAATCAACTAATTAAACCAATTAAGCTTACATGGATAAAGTAAAATAGCTACTAAGAACCTGAAAAAAGAGCATTGATGAACTCCCACACTGAAATTACCAAAACAGAAGAAAAACCCCTTTTAATCGAATCAGTTCCCCAAATAAAAACATAGAAAAAAATTATAAACCCTCTGAAAAAGACTAAAACCCAGTTCACAAATTTACAGATCTAAAGCAAACCCTAGAAGAGACAATAGAGCAGAGAAAAGAGAAGGAAAGAAGAAGACGATCGACACTAACAATACCTGCTTGTTGGTTCTTCGTCGCTATGGAGAATCGCTGCCCACCTCCTTGTTGGTCCGTACTTTCCTTGTACACTTCGACTCTACACTTTTCGTTATGCAGAACCGGAGGTGCAAATCGATGCCCAAATCCTTGGTGGAATGGTTAGGGCACGACAGATAGAGAGAGAGGGGGGGTGCGCGTCTGTGTGGAATTTTTGGGGGAAGCCGGGAAGGGTTAATTTTATGGGGGAAGGGTTAGGGGGGCACGAGAGATAGTAAGAGAGAGGGAGAGACGGAGAGTACGGGAAGTAAGGGCCGCCGAGTGAAATTTTGGGCGCCCCTTTAAAATTTTCACTTTTAATTGTTTTTTATTTCTTTATTTTAAGTCAATTAAGAAACTTTGTATTAAATAAACTTTACAACTTTTAAAATAAACGTTGTAATATGAATTTTTACAACGTTTAATTTTGCAAAACGTTGTAAAATTTACAACGTTTGGTACAAAACGTTGTCTTTTTACCAATATTACAACGTTTAGTAAGCAAAACGTTGTTATTTAGGAAATTCAACAACGTTTAACAAAAAAACGTTGTAGTAGGACCCTATTACAACGTTTTTCCATAAATGTTGTAGAAAAAAACGTTGTAAATGACTGTTTTTGTTGTAGTGTGGGTGAGGGTGTTGACAAGAAGGTGGATAGCGTTTTACTCTAGGCGGGAGTGAACTGGGCAAGCCATGGCTAGAAGATCAACACACACCGGTTTTATCAGTCATGGTTAGCATGATCCAATGTCGACTAGATAGGCCACAACTGAATGACTGTTAGTTGCCCGTTGGGGCGATTCTGAGTGCCCATAGGTGTATGTCTGGGTGTCTAGTAGGATACATGCATGCAGAATATCTGATTGTCCAGAGGACAAAGTTGTTTGTCTGGTGAGGCAAATTCTGAGTGTCTTGAAGATACATGGCACGCGAAATATTTTGTTGTCCGGAGGACAAATCTAGTGTCTTTGACGAAAGATAGACTGAGGCAAAGGTGGAAAATCTGTTTCTGGTATGAGGGAGATTCAAATTCAAGGTGGAGATTGTTAGAGTAAGTGACTTTGAAAGAAGTCGTGAAATCAAGAAGAAGACAGAAATTAGGCTCGTGCACATGTGCACGAGTCGTGCAAAGGAGAAACCAGCTAAAGAACTCGTGACATGAGTGCTACACGAGTCTGGAAGTGAACTATGGCTACTCGACTCGTGTACACGAGTTGTGTAAGATGGCAGGTTTTTTCCAAACTTGGCGGAGGTTTTGTCCAGACTTGGCGGAGAAGGCAGAAAACGTGTGAATTAATTAGATTCCTTTTAGGGTTTAATTAAGGACTCCTATTGTCTTCAGGGTAAGGTCTTTAGCAATATAAATACTAGTCATAAACTAGCAGCCTCCGTGTTATTGACAAACATTGAGAGTAAATTAGAGATCAATAATTCTTGATCTAAGGTTTTGCATAGCTAGGAACTTTGTGATCAAAGTTCATGAAAACATAGATTAGTGTGATCATCTTCTTGTAATTGTTTCTCCACCATAATAATAGCTGTTTTCCTTTGCCCGTGGACGTAGCCAATAGGTTGTTGGTGAACCACGTAAATTATGTGCTGTTGATTTACGTTCATTATTATCTGCTATCTCTTTGGGTCTGATTTACTAACAACAACTTTATAAATTTGAACGAGTAAAAATCACGGCAGTAACAACGTTGGGGGTGAGAACCCTTCACAGAAATGAAGAACAATACGATGGGGTGTTTGGTGTTGGAATTTAATATGCAACGATCAGATTAATAGGGCAATCACGTAAGCATATAACAATATCAGATTAAGCCAAAAGCAGAAACGTACCCACAAGAACAGGATTCAGAAAATACAGAAACAAAAGAGAGTTAGAAAAACTTATCAGTTTAGATCGAGTCGCCTATAATAGACTCTCCTAAGAGAAACTATTGCCCCCTACTGGTGCGGCTGAGGGTTGCGGCAAATTCCTCCGAGGATGAAACGATCACAGGAACGTACCAGGAAATCTTCGCACGAACAGGTACCGAACCACTTGCGACTGCTGTCCCACTTCGCTGGAATCTTACTTCTCAGATCAACCACAGATTACGAATTTAGAGAGAGAACAGTTTCTTAGCAATTTTTAATTGCGTATGTAAAACTGATGTAGGGATCGTATACTTTATACTGGTATATAGTCGGTTTAGGTATTCTAGGAGGACTCCAAAACCTACCCGATTTACAGTGATTTATTCCTGAAGGAAAAGAAACTGTACTGTTAGAGTCCAGTTAGGAAACTAACTGACCTAACAGTTTCGTCAGGGACCATTCTGCAAATATTGGAAACTTCAAATAAACTTTGTCCAAAAAGATACGCCCACGAACCGAACCATTCGCCCTTATCCCGAGCCCGGCCCGGCCGAGCGAGCGCGTGTGTGGGGAAAGGTTCAAGTCCACCTCACATGTAACTTAAACATGAGACTATGATATGCCAAGTAATTTATGGCACATCAACTACCCATTCCAATTCCATGTGGGATGGTCCAAAAGCCTTTTATACTTCCAAGCAAAGGGAAGGTTTGCCTTTCCTTTCCCATGTGGGATGGCAACCAACCCATCTCATCCTTGGAAGCCAAAAAGTCTCTTTCAAAAGCTCATATTTGAAGTCTTAGAACTATGGATTTAATCCATCATTTGGCTTTCACCAAAACACCAATATTGTTCATGGTATAACATACTATAAGTATAAACATTGACCAAGTGTTAGTACCCGACCTGAAAATGAGTTTATTAGGACTTTCCCAAAAATACAAGGACTTTATAGGAATTAGAAACCTTGCAAAGACTTGTCCCGGATTCCCAAAATATCTCATTTATGACAAAATCTATCAAAATAGGTAACAAATGGTTTCCTTAAAACCATGCAGAAACCCTAGCTTAAGAATCAAGTCAGCCTGCAACCTTGGCCACGCGGCCAACATTGCTACGCGTTGATCTTGGCCACGCGGCCACTCTTGTCACCGGCTTCAACCATGGCCAGGCGGCCAACCTTGCGCTGGATGATCCTGACCATCAGATCTTCCCCTCAGTTTACTATATAAACCAATCCCATGCTATTGGTTTAGGGGCCGATTTGGAGAGCTCTAAGTCCGAATTTTGGAGTTCTTAAACACAATTTTCTCCCTAATTAAAGATTCAAACCTCCAAGAAGATCAAGGTTTATTTCTTGCCAACAAAGGTAAGTTTTCTAACTTTTTCTTCATGTTCTTGCATTATTTTTAATGTAGATCTTTTATATTCATGTTCGTACATGTTTATTCATAGTTTCTTCATATTCTTTGCATGCTCATTCATATGTTCATAATATGTTCTTCGCATGTTCTTCGTGTTCATAGATTAAAACCTTATTTATGCTATATTTAGGGTTGCAATCTTCATGTTTGCATGTTATTTCATAGCCGATGATGATCTAGGGTTCATCAACCCGAGGAAGATCTAGGAACTACTTCTAAACCCTAAACTTTAGGTAAATTCCCCCCTCATTATGCATGATCCCGATTCTTCTGCCTATTCTAAATTCTTCTCGAACTACGCTGACCTGAGCTTCTCACATTGAGAGGAACGTAGGCAATCTTCGGATCCGGTCTCAAACACTAACACATTACTAACACATTCATCATGATAGAAAGACCGATCATTCGGGCAATAGGAGTGATAACGTCCAATATTCTTCTCTTGTTGTAATTTGACCCCCGAACCCATTAAACATGCTTTTTCTCAATGTTTTGGCTATAACTAAAACGGCGTGGCGACTCTCATAATTTTAATGTTGCTATGAATATTCTCAAATTTAAACACACGTATTCACACCAAGGTCAAAGTCAACGGGACCCACCAATGGGACCCACTCAAAGTTGACCATTTCAAGCCAAATTTCCAACATTTGGTTCTATTTTCTTATGCTTATTGTGTTTTGTTTTGCGTAGCCTAGGATGTCATTTAGTTTATATATCAAAGAGGAAACTATATTTTAGTCTTTTTGGCTAACCAGGGCGGCCCATGCTTACTCATTTCATCTTTCTTGACAAAGCCACAACTGGAGACTTCTTTATAGTCTCTTGTTTGGTTATAGACTTTAAGTGACCAACACCTCCAGTGATTGCCCTTTAGCCAAAATCAAAGTGGGTCCCCATAATTGAGGTGGCAAGAAAACTATTAGCTAGTCAACTAATATCAAGTCAAAACACTCAAATCATACTAAGCATGAATAAGAGGACACATATCATGTACATGATACTTAAATGGTAAACAAACTTGTTTCTTACATCCCCATCCAAGATACAATGACCAATGAAGTATAAGTGAAATGAATGAGATGTCCAATTGTCATTGGTTGGTCAAAGAGTCAACATGCCTCAACTTATTATTCTAGTGGCTGAAATTCAGTCCATTTCAACAAATCACCTGGACTTTTCTATCTGTTCAAATTACACAAATAGTATGCCAATGGAAAGCCTTGCGTGTCTAGTTTGTAACTCAATTTTCGGTTTGTCAATCCGAATTTTCTACACAAAGTTATGCCCGTTTTATTAGGCAAGAATAAAGCATGAAGAAGAAGAAGAAGGGAGAAGAGACAACTTGGACTGATATCAAGAAAAGATGCTACACGGTTGATGGAGTTCACACACTCAACATGAGTTGTGTATTATGGTTATTAACTCATTATATAGATATTACAAAGGGAGTCCTAGTAGTATTGTTCTACAAGGATATTTAATCGGGAAATTTGCAATTCGGTCACCTAAGTTTGTTCCACTTTTGCAATCCCCAACCTAAGTTTGCAAATCTGCTAATTGGTTGCCTAAGTTTGTCAATTTCTTGCAATTCGCTGAAAAAACTAACTGGGTGTTAAGTTTTTGACGAAATCATAAGCATGTGTGACGCACATGAATTCTAAAGGGTTATTATTGTCATTTGCGTGAGCATATGTAAGGCACGTGCTGTTGCTTGTCTATGGCGGGATATACGCGTTCTTCTCCTTCATAAATACCGTCAACAACCATAGTTGGTAGTTGGTACCATTAATGGGAGAAATTACTCCCTTTATAACTACCCAATTTTCTCTCCCGTTCCTTCTCAAAATCGACATCAGCCATCTTCTTGACCCTTCCAGCCTTCAAAATTGTGTGTGCTCTCCTCCAAAATGTATTGTCGATGTGGATTTAAGGAAAGAGAACAAACTTCTTGGACCGATATAAACCCTGGTAGGAGGTTCGTGAATTGTCCAAACAATGGGGTAAGATCTAATTTTCAGTTGTATTTAAGAAGATTGCATTTTTTTTTAATTTTTTAAAACTTATAATGGTGAATTTTCTGGCAATTGCAGACACCGATTGACTGCAAGTATTTCAATTGGATAGATCCACCCATGTGTTTCAGATCTACTGTCATCATACCGGGTTTGCTTCGCAAGAAAAATGGTTTGGAGCTAACAGTTGCAAGACAAAGGAAGAAGATAGTTATTTTGTTGGTTCTGCTTGTACTGTCATGGTTGTACTTCTTGATTATTGACTGAGTTATGACCAATATAATCAACTATGGTTGTGTATTGGAATATGGTAATTTATCTAATATGATGTATTTTGGCTTAGTAATGTTATGGCATAATACTACATTTCAATGGAATGTGAATGCCTGACAAATACAAAAAAACAGAGGGCATTACCACAAAAACTGAGCCATAATAGATTAACCAAATAAATTTACAAAGACCAACATTCCATATATAACTTGCATCAATTGTCAGTGCAACAAAACATTCACAAAAGAAGAGTAACAAACAAGGAGCATGACCATAAACATTCACAAAAGCAGTCTTAAATAAAGTTTTGTACCAACCCCTCATACAAGAGCATTACTAAACCAATGACAAGTAAGAATACAATAATTAAATTTAATAGTGTTAATATGATTTCACCTGATTTAGTGTCTGATGTGCTAGTTGCACAGCTTCATTAACATCTTCAAAAGCAGTATCATCTTTATTTTGCACAGATTCATTCACAGCTCCAAAAGCTGCATCAACAGCATCCTGTTCTTTAGCAATTGGGCATCCCCTCTTATTGTGGCCAAGTTCCTTGCACACACTGCATCTAGTTGACTTGGTATAAACTCTCATATTCAACTTTTTTGTTCCATCTTCAAGCTCAGATGCTAGTTCCACAACTACACCATCAGTCTTCTCCTTTTCCTTATCCTTGTCAAATAATTACCTTCTTCTTAGCTTTTTGGGTCTACCTGGCATTTTTTTTTCACATTTGGAGGCTTTAAAGGCTCATACCTTGACTTAGACCACATATCTGAGCCATCCATGGGATTGATCAAAAACTTGTACACCATCTTGTATGTTTTCACCCAATAGCACTCTTCAACATAGTTTTCAGGATCTGCATGGGATACCTGATAAATCCCATTTTCTGCAAATGACAATAATGACCCTTTAAAAGTCATGTGCGTCGCACATGCTTATGATTTCGTCAAAAACATAACACCCAGTTAGTTTTTCATTGAATTGCAAGAAATTGACAAACTTAGGCAACCAATTAGCAGATTTGCAAACTTAGGTTGGGGATTGCAAAAGTGGAACAAACTTAGGTGACCGAATTGCAAATTGCCCTATTTAATCTAAGTAGGGAAAAGATAATAAAAAATAATCACAAATATTATCCTACCTAAAGAATAACTCTATTTACATAAATATATTCCGGATACACACCAAAGCTACGTATCCGGACTATATGCTAATACCCCCCCCCCTTCAGCCAAACGAAGGCACGTAGATGCAGCTTGAATTTAAATAACGTCCACATAATTGCAAGAATAAGGACGAGGCAAAAATCATGCCAAGGGGAAATATTGAAAGTAACCGATTAATGTTAAATAACATCTTTATGTAGAGTTGATCATCCCAAGGCTTATATTTCCATTCCTTTGGTGGATACAACGGGTAGCAATCGTCTTCATATGAACCTTCATCCTTAATGGTGGTGGAAGGTAGGAACAAAGAAAATGGGACATAGCTTTTATGGAAGATGGAATGCTTACTAGTCAAACTTGAAATCTGGACAGGAGGAGCAGAATCAATGCATAATGGTGTAATAGGAGCTGGAGTAGAATGGCTCAAAGGTTGAATTGCTGGAGCCTTTTCTGAGGATCTTGCTTGAATTTGACTACTTTGTTATATTCTTTTGTGCTAGATCACATATTTCAAAATTATATAATTAACGCAAGAAATGATATACCCAAATCATAAACACGTCAAATAGTAATAAATATAAATGCTACCTAAATGACATGCAAAAATGATGCAAAGCCCAAAAGAAAGTAAACGCGAACTAAGCTAAGCATGACGCTCGCTAGGTTCTTACATTACATCCATCGCAAAACTAAGAAGAGTTTTGGGTTGCTATATTGAATGGTAACAGTTCACTTTAAGGAAGACTTCCAATAATTACAATTTTGAATAAACTAACCATCACTTTTCTATTAAGTTTGAAATTGAATAGATTTATCTAATTTGAATACAAATGCAATTTTATATTTTTGGACAAATGTCACTCTTAAATTGGGAGTGAGTGGCCTTTTGGGAGGAAAGTGTGACAATGTGGTTAAACGAAAATATATACTCCACTACTAGCAAAAAGTTTGCTATATGTGGATTTTTCAATTGTAATCAAGAATTATAGTAAAAATTTCTTTGTGAAAATTTCTGTTAGTGCTTTGTGGTAATTGATCGATTGTGGTTACGTAGTTATCTACCGGAAATTACCAATGGAGGGAGATTCATTGGTAAAAACTAATTACATCAAGAGAAACAATTCATTTTTAAGAAACATTCTTCTTTAAAAGCAAACATTCTTCAAGCAAATTTGAAGTATTTATGACTGAATGCAGTAAATAAGTATCAAATCTAGTGGAAATAACCTCTTCCATTATTCTATTGATGTAGTACAACAAACAATAACAACCTTACAACAACAACAACAACAACAACAACAATAACTTGACTTTCATGGACTCCAACCCTTGACTTTCACGGTCAACCTCTCCAAGAACTTTAATGGGAGTAAATATTGACCAAAGACAAGCATCTTCTCCCCCACTAGATTCGCACAGGCACAGAAGATTCAAGAAGAACTTGGCCTTCACTCCTTGTCTCTCATCAATTTTCTTCAGCAATGAATCAATCTTCACCTCGTCAACTCTGTCTTTTGCAGTTGTATTTGTTGCAAGAGTTTTAGTTAAGGCTGAGATTGAGAAAGTCGGAGAAGTAGACGAGGCCTTCACCGGCGTATGCTCCACCAAATCATAATAATTATTATCTGTTGTGGGACATATAAATCAAGTGAGATTAGATTTGTCAAAAACCTGTCGCGTACATGCTTCAATGAAGGAACCACAACTAATTAATCAAGTGAGATTTAATCTCAGTTTTCCTTATTATAAACTAGGTTAGCATGTATCGAACCTTGTAATTTAATTTAAACAAATGAGAAACAATAAGAAGTGAAAAACCTAACCTTGCCGGAAGTATCCCCAGTGCTTGAAATGACATGAACAACGACCATTTGTGTTTTGCGGCAGGCAAAGTTCCACTGTTCATCATCATGCAAATATTAGAAAATATAAATGCAGAAAGTTCAAAATAAAAATAAGGAAAAGTCAAATATCAGCTCCCTCACATGAATAATTATAAGTAATTCAGCAAAAATCAAAGGAGTTTAAACCAAAAATAAAAAGAGATGGACTCTTATCCATCAAAACTGTTTTTTTTTTTCATATGCTTTACCAAAATTTGGTTTTTTGTTCTTGCCTACAGCTTCTTTGTTGGAGATTTTTTCACATAAGGAACTAACTCCCAATATAAAATCCTTTAAAACATTGTTTTATTTTACATTCCAATTTGACAAAACCGCAAATGATGAAATCAAACATCTTTAAACCAATCTAAATAAAACCTTAAGGAAATGATTTTATTTCTAAACCAAATCAAAACATTTTAAAACTATTTAGAAAAGACAAAGCTTTGAACTTACCAAATAAACTTGAAGATCTAAAGAATCAATGCAAAAAATTCAAATCTTGGAAAGCAATCAAACATCAGGTAGAACTCAAATAAAGAATCTAAGAAGCATAGACCTAACATTAATAACTTACTTTGCGGGGTCATCTTCCTCTTCCACAGCATCCATTTTGAGGCGGAGCAACGGCGGAGGGAGTTTTAAGAGAGGCGTTTAGGGTTTTGGATATTATTTTTAGCGGCTAAGTGTGTAGGGTTTTGAAGAGATGGAAGGATTATATGGTGACGGAGTTATCAATTTTTCTGGGTAGGGTTAGCTTGTGCGTTGTGGCTGTCTAGGCTGACCTAATGGGCTTGTGTCAATATGGACCCATTTAGACGTGAGGAAACTTAATCTCAAAAATAATTCCAAGAAAATTGATGGTAAGCTCAAGTAATTGATTAGTATTTCTAGTATGTGTTTTGTATTTTTTTTTTTTTTTTTTTTTTTTTTTGGACTACGGAGGAGAGGGGTATTGAACTCTTGATCTTCTTGAAGAACTCAGTCTCTAAATATTCTTTTACCAAAAAAATAAAATTACTAGTCGTCTTATACTTGGAAAACTAAATATTTAGAAATATAATTATAAGAATATATATATTAGACATTCATTTAGAGACAGATAGACTACTAGAAAGTGTAGTATTAAATTTTCATTGATGCAAAACTGAGAGTTTACAGTTACTTAATGAAGAAAAAGCAAAATAATAATGTAGCCGCTCAACATTTGGCAAAATGTGTTTGTTTTCTATTGCTAAAATATTTGGAGAACCCCTTGCTATTGACCAAGAACGACATCACTCACAAGACCTAGTGTTGCAAAGGTTTTCGTTCAAGTCGACCTTCAAAAAGCTTCCGTCTCGGATATTTATTAAATGTGGTGATGATGAAGGTTTTTACCAATATCTGGAATGATCTTCCCATGTACTACAAACATTGTTTAAGGTGGGTCACTCTATTGCTAATTGCCAATTTGCTAACAAAGTGTGGCGATATTCCGCAGCTGTTAAGGAATCCGCATAGGTTAAAAAATTGTTATTTGATTATTTAGGACTTATCTCTTTCCTTAGTTAGGATATTTCTGATACCTCTTAGCTTTCAGTAGTTGATTTACATTCTAACTCGTTTAGTATAAATATGAGGCGTATGGTCATTTATTACAAAGGCCATACACCTCATATTTTAGTAGTAAATCTTGTTCCCGCCGTCGCCTTATCACAACCACAAAGGTCGTAGCGTAATGTCCGTCGCAATTTTTTATGTTTCAAGTAGTGTTTATCCTTTGATGTCAACAAACTTTCACAATTCATATAGAATCCGACTGATGTCTACTGAGCTGCTCTTAATCGGGTGTTGTGTTATCTGGTTGGTACAAGCACACATGGTCTACTCCTTCGCCGTACCTCCTCTTCCACACTCCATGCTTTTACTGATACTGACTGGGCAGGAGATAAAGAGGATTACATCTCTATTACCAGTTACTTAGTTTATTTTGGCTCTAATCTCATCTCGTGGAGAGTTCTTGTAAACATCAAACTCTAGCTCGGTCTTCTACAAAAGCGGAGTATAGGGCTGTCGCTCTAACAGCTGCAGAAGTCTTATTGGTCCAAAATCTATTATGCGAGGTTCATGTTTCTACTCCTTTACTCCAGTTATCTATTATGAGAACATGGGTGCTACATACGTTGCTACAAATCCCAAGTTTCATTCCATGATGAAACACTTGCAGGCGTGTTGTTCGCGAACATGTTCAGGCTCACCACTTGCGTGTTGCTCACATCTTCTCTCTGTGTCGAAATGATATTCTCATTTGCCATCTTTCTTGTCCCAAAAAGTTCTTCTCGTTTCTACAATTTAAGTTAAAATGTGCATAAACACAACAGGGCTAGTGAAGCAAGTGTTCATATTTTTAAAAAGTTTGAATAGTCAAATTTTATTAGCATTTTGAGACGGAGGGAATATTATATTGAAATACACTCTCTTCATAATGATAGCTTGATAGATTGTCTTATTTTCATTTTCTTTGTAAATTTGCTTGAATATGTATATCTCTATATGAAAGTCTATTTTTTTTCTTTAGTACACCTGTTTTGGTAGAAAAAAAAACAATGAAATATAATTTGGATTGATAATTTGGGATCAAAATTAAGGAGGGTCAAATGAAATATAATATAGAGCTGCAGAATTCAAGATTGCACAAGGATGTAACGAGGAAAGCCCTTGAGACAATAATCTTGCCGGCACAAAACCTCGGGAGGTGATTAAGAGCACCTTCCTACCCAAACAATAGTATTAATCTTCTTGTTTTTGAACTGTGAAGGAGTACAGAGTAGTTTGTGTAAGCGTGTGTGTTCGTGTTCCTCCAAGCTCGGTTTAAATAGAACTACAAATTAGTGTCAAGGATGAGAGAAAGAGATAGTCGGAGCCAATCATACATGAGAGATATAATTGATATGAGAGACTAAAATAATATTGTATGAATGACTCAAGTATTATTGATACTAGCAATACATATTTATAGGAGTACAAAGAGAGTTCTAGAGTCCTAATCTAATTAGGAATACTAATACAATAAGGAAACTAATATTCTAGAATAATCTAACTTGGTGTACAAGATACAATCTCTATGTTTGGTAATTACAATATGTGCTAGGAATATATAATATTCCTTAATATGCCCCCGCAAGATGGACGTCCGATAGGAGAGTCCAATCTTGAAAGTAATGAAATGAACTGGGACGTGAATGACGTTGCCATGATCTTTACATTTGTACAAGTAGGGTTTGCACCCCTATGAAGTTTATGTCACAATGACGGGCTTGAGTTTTTACGTCGCGAGACGGTTCGGTTAAGTTGCGGTTTAGTTGAGTTGCGGTTTGGCAGAGTTGAGGTTTTAGGGTGTAGTTGAGGTGC
The DNA here is from genome assembly GCA_026119855.1 of Campanula takesimana. Classification (NCBI taxonomy): domain Eukaryota; kingdom Viridiplantae; phylum Streptophyta; class Magnoliopsida; order Asterales; family Campanulaceae; genus Campanula; species Campanula takesimana. Next base: position 265,696 of record JAOWBW010000894.1, read on the forward strand.
GGTTTGGGTCAGTTGCGGTTTTGGGAAAGTGCGATTTGGGAAGGGTGCGGTTTGGGGCAGTTGCGGTTTTGGGCAGGTGCGGTTTGGGAAGGGTGCGGTTTGGGGCAGCTTGGTGGGAAATTGCTACAGGGTTTCAGGCGGCACCAGATATTGAGGGCAGTAGGGAGAGGCGGCAGAGATGCCGGAAAAAAAAAAAGGTTGTTAAGCCAAGGTAAAAGGGATGTTAAGCCGAGGTAAAAGGGCTGTTAAGCCAGGGATAGGCGGCAGAAGCCGGAAAAAAAAAGAGGGCTGTGAAGCCGAGAAAGAAAAGGCTGTTAAGCCAGAGATAGGCGGTAGAGATGCCCGAAAAAAAAATGAGTGCTACTAAGGAAAAAATTGAGTGCTACTAAGGCAAAAAAACGGTTGCTACTAGGGCAAAAAATGAGTGCTACTAAGGCAAAGTTTTGGCTATTTTACGTCGCGAGACGGTCTTTGGCACTTTTACGTCGCCAGACGGTCTTTGGCACTTTTACGTCGCGAGACGGGGTAAGGCTTTTACGTCGCAAGACGGGTACGGGCATTTACGTCGCAAGACGGGTTCGGTCGGGTGTAGGGGTTTGTTCGGTCGGGTTTGGGTTATGGTTCGGACAAGCTGGACAAAAAGGAAATTGGGTTTTGCTGTAGCTTGGGGTATTCAAAAAACTGGAAAAAAATAAACGTAGGGAAAGTTTGTTTGATTTGGGTAGGGAGAGAAGGAGAGATGAAGGGAGTTGACCTTAAAGAAAAAAAAAAGTGACAGGAAGCAAAAAAAAAAAAAAAAGGTTGAGATTTTGGAGGAAGAGTTAGAGAGGGTGGTCGGGTAGTGAAGAAAAAAAAAAGGAGGAGACTTGTGGCCGCCATTATGTATAGTGATATACTGCAGAAAATAAATAGAAATAAAAATAGGGTTTTGACCGAAGTTTTTTTTTGGTTTTGGTGGTGGTGATATGGTGGCAATGGTTGGGGAAAGTTTTGCCGTGGTGGTTTTGTATGGTGGTTGGCGGAAACTTTGTGGTGGAGAAGTCCTTTTATGGATCATAGCTCTGATACCATGTCAAGGATGAGAGAAAGAGATAGTCGGAGTCAATCATACATGAGAGATATAATTGATATGAGAGACTCAAATAATATTGTATGAATGACTCAAGTATTATTGATACTAGCAATACGTATTTATAGAAATACAAAGAGAGTTCTAGAGCACTAATCTAATTAGGAATACTAATACAATAAGAAAACTAATATTCTAGAATAATCTAACTTGGTGTCCAAGATACAATCTCTATGTTTGGTAATTACAATATGTGCTAGGAATATATAATATTCCTTAATAACTAGAACCCTATCTCAAAAGAATAACAAACTATCCTAAAATCTCGGGTTCTATCTTCAAGCCATAGGAAACGTGGTTGATCATACCGTTTGAAGCTTGTTCTCCACCTTATACGCACGTGCTGATTATATCCATAACCTGCAAATATAATCAATAAAATAGAATTTATCAATTATAAAATATAACTGATTCTCAAGATGTCACAATCCTGAAGGTAAATGAAGATGGAAACGACTTGGAAATTTGCCCACAACAACACCATTAAATATTTTATCAATTCACTTTTTTATATTATTTTTTAAAATAATTAAATGATGTATAAAATATGAGTACTACTATTCACACCCGCGCAATTACTGAATAAACCCGCAATGAATATTCTTTCACAAATGCCATCAATCAAAATATCCATACTAACCCCCCCCCCCCCCCCTTTTTTTTTTACCCCTTTTTCAAATAAACGATATGTTTCCAAAACTACATCACGATGCAGCACTTACAGGTCTAATCCTTCTTTCATCATCACTATTGTCCCCAAACATAGCAGCCATCTTCGTAGCAAGCTTTGCAGTACCTTCTCTAGAAATCAAGCATCAACCTCATGCTGTCACGCATGCTCCCAATCTCAGACATTATCTATTCGAAATACTCTAGTTCAAATGGTTAACTCTCAACAGTGCAAAGCCTTGAATTGCACTGAAAATGAAGTGAGTTAGGAGAGATTGAGGAGAAATTGTGGAGGAGTGAGAGACTGAGAGTCTAGTCACACGCCGTTTCTTGTTTCTTGCTCTTGTTCGTGCGTGTTTGTGTGTGAGAATATAAATGGGTGTTTGGGTGTGTGGGTGTGTTTTACTAATTTAAGTGGGTGTATGATTATGAGTTTAAATGGGTAGAATAGGAAAAACAATGGTATAGTGAATAAGTGTTTAGGGTAGGCTAAGTATTGTAGGTTTATTTAGCAAATTGTGCGGGTGTGAACAGTAACACTCAAAAATATTTTCAAAAAGGGTTAATTGCAGTTTAGGGCCTGAACTCAGCATAGTGTTCCCCAAGGAGGGCTCCAACAAATTATTTCTGCAGACCAGGGCTCAATACATTTTTTCATCAATCTAGGGCTTTTTGACAAAAATCGTTAGAAATCTTGTTAAGTACCCATGTGCCGTGCACGTGATGTATGGAATGGATTTATTTGAAATAAATGTTAATTTTAAAGGGTTGAATGTAAATATCAAAAATAGAGGGGAATAGTGGAAAAAATAAATCTCCCTCTCCCATAAACAGCCCTGAAATCAACCCCACTTCACCCACCTCCACATCATGCCGCAAACCAGAACCTCCTCCGTCGCCCGACCGCCACCACCGCCGTCCAATCACTCCCTAAATTTGAGCAAAATCAGACCCAAATTGGAATGGAGTGGGCGGACTGACCCAGATCGATGAAGAGAGAGAAGGAGTTTGGTCGTTCTTGTTGAGGAGCCGACCTCGACGTGTATGGCAAACGGAGCAGGAAGGATTTATGGGGTGAGTAGCAGGGGAGGGAAGAGCTGGTGTTGCTGTTAAGGGAGGGATGCAGGAGAAGAGTTGGGGTGGGATTCGGTGGGTTAGTCACTCTTGTTGTTGAATTTGGGTTGAGAAGTGGGAGGGTAACCAAGGAATTCAGATTTGGAAGGGAGAGAAGAGTAGGTGGTTGGATAGAGTAAAGGAAGGAAGGAAGGTGGTGATGATTGTGGCGGGAGAAAGTGGCCGGACATGGGGAAGAAGAGTAATAAAAATTGAATTCATGCTATTTTAATGATGTAAAGTGTGCATAAAGATGTTGTACTATTTTTTTTTCAAAGTTGTTGTACCTTTGATTTAGGTGAAAGTTTCTTTTTTAGTTTTTTTTTTTTTTTTTTTTGGTGGCTGGAACTAGTGTAATTTGTTTAAAAATATTTCTTTACTAACTAAATTGTTTATAAAATATTTTTATTTATTTTTATAGAATACTATATTTTTTAATAATCTTAATATGTTACAAAGTGCATAAAAATTATATGCGGAGTACAATTTTCTAATGTATAATATCCGTGAAATTGAATTTAATATTAATTTTTCACAAAAAAAAATATTACTTTATTAATCTTCTTATAAAATTTTTATTTTTGAAATAATTAACATGATTTTTTGAAAGAATAAAAGGATTTTATAAATGATAAAGATTCATTTTTCAATGTTAAAAAAACAATTCATTTATTTATCCATTTAAATTTAAAATTTAAAAGTATATATCAATATAATAATTAATGCCAATATTTATTGTAATAATTATTAAATAAGTATTTACTGTAATTTACTTATAGTTTGATTAATTACTAATATTATTAATATTAAGATTTATTTGCTGAAAAAAACAAATCTCAACCCTTTATATATATGAATTTGCATTAAAACCCTTATAAAGTATTATGAACTTCAATCTAACCATTCCATCCATCACGTGCACGGCACATGGGTACTTAACAAGATTTCTAACGATTTCCGTCAAAAAGCCCTAGATTGATGAAAAAAAGATGTATTGAGCCCTGGTTTGCAGAAATAATTTATTGGAGCCCTCTTTGGGGAACACTATGCTGAGTTCAGGCCCTAAACTGCAATTAACCCTTTCAAAAATGGCCATTAACAAAATGCTATAACTAAGACGTAAATAGGCTGGTGAGTAAAGGGTAAAATAGGGAGAGAGCCCAAAAGAGTCCAATAGCCTCTCCTATAATTACTACAGATAATCCATCCTCATTTCAAACCCTAAATATTAGAAATTTTTGAAACCCTAGACGTCTCTCTCTACATTCCTCCGCCGCAGCCGCTGCTCTCTACATCCATCCGCTGCTACTCTCTCTACATCCAGTCGCCGCCGCTCTCTCATCAGCATTGATGGATGATTCCGAAGAGGATGATTTATGCCTGTGAGTTCTTGATTTTCCATCTTAATTCCCTGTTTTATTTTACAGATGAGTTAATGTTTCTTTAAATTCTGTTTGATAACTTATTAAAGAGTTGTTGCTTTCTGTTTAGAAATGTTTGATCATTTGTTTAATCTTTGTGCTCAGTTTAAATTAGATGGAACCTGTTAAACTTTTGTCCGGCGAATCACTTTTTACTTAATTGGTAAAAATGACTTATGGATGTATTGTACTAATGAACCAGGTAAACCACTTTATGCTGAACAAGAAATATATGACTAAATCTGCAACTTCTTAAAATTTATCCGGATAACCATCGATTGTTTTGTACTCAATGTAAATGACAGGGAAAGAATATATATATGTGTTGAATTGATTTCCTTGTGGGTGTCCTTATATATATATATATATATATATATATATATATATTATGTTTTCTTAATACTGCATTCTAACACTTGGGTGCTGATGAACAGTGAAATTTTTCATGTAGCACAGCACAGTACATGATCGTTGTTCATGGTATATCGTTTACAGGACACTGCTCCAGTAAGGTTTGGCATTTCGCTGTTTACTAATTTTAGACTTGTTTATATTGGTATACAAATGTTGCATTCCAGTGAGCTTTCAGATGAGATATGTGTTCATTTTCAATTAAAGTTCTTTCATTGCCGGTTGGAGGAAAATATTTTTGGTTACCAATTTCATTTTCCCCCCTTCAAATAATTTAAAATGTTAAGTAATTTAACCTTTGATTTTTATGAACAATGGTGGATTTCACGTGGCACAACACACAATCGGTATTCATAATATTTCAGTCACCGTGCATGGTTTCAGAATATTCTTTTTCTTTATTGAGCTTGCATTATATATAGGTGTTCATTCATATATACAGGGTTTTTAATAAAACATGAAAATTGAGGTATTTTATTGGACATGTGGAAAGCTTTTTATCTGGTGCTTGATTTAAGACTTCCGCTCCAACTAGTTTATCATTATTAAGGGGAAGGAAAAAGTTTTAGCTCTTCCGCTCCAAATTACCCTACAATATATTAAGCATCAAGCACTTGATGCTTGATGCACCAAACGCAACCTTAGTCACTTTTATGATGTATATGTCCTCTACTTGTTCTTTTGGGGCTTGCCTTGACTAATTTTACTTCTATTAATCACAGGTAATAAACAACTCTTCTTGGGTCTTGCCTTGACAAAGTCAACAGGTTGAGGTAGGTTGGTGTCCAAATTTAAGGTCTTTAGTTTTGGACAACAATCGATCAAGTAGGCAATTCCAGGCAGTTGTTGTTTAGCAGTAGAAATTCTTAATCTCAAATTCCTGAGATTCTGGAATTCTGGTGGCAACTGCAAGGGAAGATTATCCCTTGCAGTGGGACCGCAACTTTGCCGCCAAAGTTGCTGAGTTCACTGCTACATTCGAGAAGCAAGTTAACACCTTCAACATAATTAACAGTAAGCGAAAGAATGGGGAATTCAGATCAGAAGAGCAGTTGATGGTTTATCAGGCTCATGCGGCTTAACTTGCGGCTTGGATTCCCAAGCACATGGGAGGGGAAACAGCCATCCTAATCCTAGGACTTCTTGAATAATGAGGAGACAAAAAGTTTGTTCATAAATTAGTATCCCCTATTCTCTTTATAATTGTAAAATTAAATGTGTACAGAGAAGATTACATAGTGATTTTTAGATATGCCTTACAATGAAATTTGAACATTCATTTAGGGACGGAGTAGTCTTTAGCGAAATCACATTATAATAATAAAAATATTTATGAAAATATATCCCTACTAAAGTGAATTTCATATTTATTTTATTTTCGTTTGTAATAAATGTCGCATTTTTAACATTTGGAAAGAGTTTTATTTATGGGGCCAAAAAAATTGAGGAAATAAGACTACCATTTTAGATTGTGGTCAAGAAAATTGAGGAAATGAGAGTATCATTGACAGAGGTATTAAGAAATTAGTTTTTCCGTAAACATTTTAACTCTTAGCCCGCAATTCATCTATTAAGTGTATTCTACTTTTGTCTTACTTTAATTTATAAAAGTTGTCATTTTAAGTGTCACTTTAATCTATAAATCTTAAAAAAAAAAAAATTAAATAATCTTAAAATAATGAGACTCTCTTGTTATACTCATAAGAACTACTAATAAGAACTATCGACTAACTATTACTCCCTCCGTTTCAAAATACATGACGTTTTAAGAGTTAATTTTTCTTCCATAATACTTGACGTTTTATGATTACCAAGGAATATTTACTCTTGTTTACCTATTATACCCTTATTCATTAATTATGAGTTATCTCTTGTATTTGCATTTAAACTATTTAGGAAATTGGAGTCTGTTAGGGGTACATAAGTCTTTTTTATATGTATTAATTGTATTTCTTAATATGTGTGAAGAAGTCTAAAACGACATGTATTTTGAAACAGAGGGAGTATTTACCCTATTTTCTCTCTCTTTTCTAACTACTAGTTACTTACCCGTCTACCCGTCGATAATCGACGGGTATAGTTGGACAAACAATATACAAAATATAGCTGGAGATACGTATTTAAAAATGTAAGAAATAATTAAAAAATTTGTATTTTCATTACATATATTAAACAATCTTTTAGTTTAATTAAATTAAATAATTATTAACTTTTTTACTGACCATAATAGGCACCAACTCCCTGGCATCATAGAGATAGAGAAAAGCTAATGTTTATGTATCATAATTTTTCGAGTTCAAATATGAAAATCACTTTGCAAAAAACTTTCATTTCATGGCCACTTAATATAGATTCTACTTTTTTCAGCAAAAACAATATTTTAATGTAAGCAAATTTGATGATATAGAAAAGCGCAATACCCAAACAAAATAGTTACTCAATATTTAAGTTGAAAAAATGTTTTAGAAAAAATAGAATTGTTTTGAAGGTAAATTATGTCAAGTCAATTTATAATCTACATAAATGCAATGAACTAATTAAACTAGGCAATGAAAATATTATGTCTATGATTTGATTTGATTTATTTATTTTAAATTTACTTAAATTAATTGAAGAGTGATTTTTGTTGCTATATTTTAGTCATTCAAATTTTGAATTATGATGTAATGTCAACATAATTGTAGAAAGCCTATTGGGTGAAGATAAGTAGAATGTCACATGAAATTATGACATGGAATTCCATGTGGCATATTGTGAGAATAGATAAAAACTGTTAGTACCTCACTATGTTTAACTCACAATTAATCATAGTAAATATGTTTTGATAAATAAATATTCAAACCTAATTCATTATATGATGTATACAAAAGATCTGAGCACAGGCAGCCCTTCACAAAACCCAACAGCTAAGCTGCCCTGTTTCCACTCAAGCCAACAGTCAAGTCATTGCATAATCTACCTATCATCTATACATCCAACAAACTGAAGAACTACCTATTACAGACTCCCTCTACCTTAAATGAATTATCAAGATGATATATACAAACAAGCTTCAACAGCTAAGGCCCTACAAGCCCAACAGCTAAGCTCCCATGTTTCAACAGCTAAGACTGATCTTCTTCAACAGCTATCTCCACGTCATCAGATCCTTGAAGAATGATTATTTCAATATTACCAGTCATTGGAATAACTCATATTGAAGCTTGTTCAAGTGTTCATACACCTTCTCTACCCTTGACAACCTGTATACAGAGGAACAACAAACATTTAGTCAAAGTCAAAGAGAACCATTACTTCTCTGTACCTTTGTTCCCCAAACGGCTACTATTGTACTCTTGTCCCCCAACGGCTCTATCCCCTCCCTTATATAAAGGAGTATACTTGCATGTTGTCAAGTAACCCCTTAGACCCTTTCCAGACCCTCTACACCATTTTTACACCCTTATAATCCTTTGTAGTTTTACTGCATTCTCACTCTGCAATCTTAAATATTTGCATAGACCCCTGCAAATATTGTGCTATTTTGCACCCAGTTACAACCCTCTCCCAGCCAGCTTAAAGCCAAGCTATTTTGTAAACACACTTGTGATTATTTTTCTTTTTCTTTTTCTCACTTTGAAAGAAGCAACCTTAATTGAAGTGTCAATTAAGTAGAGGGGGTTCAAAGGAACTTGTCTTATCAATTCTTGTAACTCTTATTGAAAAGAATATTATAGTGGATTGATCTCACTGTTCCAACAGTGGGGGTGAATGTAAGAGAAGGGTTTTGCCTCTGAACCAATTTAAAATACTGTGTACACTCTTGTCTCTACACTAACACACACATACACCTTGTCCTTTAATTTATTCATTCATTTATATTCCGCTGCACATTTCTTTTATTTATTTATCTCTCAACATCTAACCTCAAACAGTTAGCTGTCCAAGTTTTAATTAATCTGTTCATTTAGTTAAACATGGCCTTTCAATTGGCATCAGATCTTGGATTCACCATATAGAGTCTAACAACTTCTGAAAGATCCATTCATCCCACCATGCCTCAACCAAGAAGAAACAATGAAAATGACATTCCACACATTGATGATTGTGGATCTTTTGAGATTTATTCATCAAAAATTAAAACCTATCTAGATGCTAATAGCATATGGAACTGGTATGTCTTAGAAAATGAAGTTGAACCTCCCACTCAAGCAGAAGCTAATGGAGGAGGAAGCAAAACCAAATCTCCTGAAGACTGGACTGATGCTCAAAGACAACTTATGACTGCTAACTTAAAAGTTAAAAATATTCTACAGAAAAGTGTGAATGACTCCCTAGCTCAAGAAATAGCTAAAGTACCAAGTGCTAAAGGAGCATGGGAACTAATTAACACCAAGTTCACTAAACACACCAGTGTTAGAACTCAGAATCTGTATAACTTATTAAGACAGTTAGACAACTTCAAATTCTATCCTGGAGAGAAAGTGAGTGCTGCAAGACCAAGATTTGAAGATCTTGTAAGAGCCATTTCAGACCATGGCAAAACCTTTGATCAATCTGATCTATGCTTAAAGATCTAGTCTAATCTCCCTCAAGAATATGGGAAAATAGCCCTTCCCATTAGAGAAGGTGCTGAATGGAGTAGTATGACCATAGAACAATACTTTGGTAAACTTGAAGCCTATGAACTAGAAGGAATTATCAAAATTCAAGCAGCATCCACAATATCTCAAACCCTTGCCCTTGTTGCTCAAGAGCAAACCCAGAAACAGTTCACCCAACAGGACATTGACACCCTTGTTATCAATGCTCTACAAAAACTGAACATAACCCCTAAACAAGAATCTAAACCTATCTCTCAAGAAGACATTCCAAGCCTTATCTCCATGGCTGTCAGAAATGCCATAAAACATCAAAAGAAAGCTTTTGATAGAAGATATAGCCCTTCACCATCCAACCCAACTCAAAAAATTGTTAAAAAGAACATTGAGTGTTACAACTGTGGTAAACCAGATCACTATGCTGCAGATTGTAAAGAACCTAAAAAATCAAGAAAAAATTCAAAAAGAATGACCTACTCTAAAGAAGTTATTCATAGCTCTAGGTGCAATTGCTACAATTGTGTCAAGGCTAAGAATGACAAAAATAAAGAACAAGTCATGCTTGCTGATTCATCTAGGTTTAGTGATGAAGAATTTGATTCATCTGACTCAGATAATGAGGAAGAAGAAGCACTACTGTGTTTGGTTGCACAGGAATGTGAAGACTCAGATAATGAAGAGGACCTTGAAGCCTTAGCTGCTGCTGAAGAACTTAAAGAGGTACATAATTTTAACTCTCTTAACATTGATGGTTTTAAAAATTTAGTTTGCACCCTCTTAATTCAAAAGAAGAAACAAGACTCTAGCTTTGCTGCCCTCATCACTGAAAGCCTTGAGCAATCAAAAACCATTGAAAATCTCAAATCCCTAAACACTAACCTTGAAACCACCAAAAAGATCTAGAGGACAAATGTCAAAAACTTGAAAATGACATACTTAGCTCAACAGCTAAGACTGACTGTTCTAAGTCCCAAAAGGATAATGAACAAGAAATTAGTACCTTGAAGGAAGAAAATAATGCTTTAAAAAGCAAAATTAACTCCTGGAACAAATCAAGCAATGCTTTATCCATGTATCACTTTAATCAAAGACATCCTGGGGACAGATCTGGAATAGGAGCAAATAATCCCACACTAAAAACCTACACTCCACCTACTGGTGATAGAGCTGTTGAGACTATGATTCTACAAAGTCTCAACACATTCTCTACCAAGAAACCATCTTACCCTATTCAAACAAAGGAAGGTGTGTATAAACAGAGAAGTAAGGAGAGTAAATTAAAAGTGGATTCTCCTAAAATTCCTAATTCTCAAGCTTCCACTAGCACTGATGATATTAAATCTCAAAAAAGAAGCAAGAACAGAAGCCTAGAAAGCCTAAACAAGCCAGAAAGCCAAGACAAGCTGAACAGCCAAGACAAGCTGAACAGTCAAGGTAAACTGGACAGCCAAAACGGGCTAGACAGCAGAGGCACTCTAGGCAACCTAGACAAAACTGGCAATATTCCAATGGGAAAAGCCATGCTTATCAGTCCCAAAATTCCTCTCCTAGATCATCATACTACTCACAAAACCCCAGACAGCAATCTCACTTTCATCAATCAAACTACAGAAATCAATGCCCATATAATACTGGACACCTTTATAACTCCCCTCAACCCTTCACATTGACACCTTACATGATGCAAATCATGTCCTACTATAACACCCTTAACTAGTTCTTCAAAAGAAGATCAGGTGGCAAGGCTAGGGTACCAAAGAAAGTCTAATCCTTTGGACCTAAAAAGAATAAAGGGTACCATAATTTTTAATTTTGTTTTGTAGGAATACAATAAAGGAATATGGTATTTAGATAGTGGATGTAGTAGACACATGACCTACAACAAGGAATGGCTTCAACAGCTAACACCAAAGAATGGTCCCAATATTACTTTTGGTGACAATTCTCAAGCAAGAGTCAAAGGATCAGGGAACCTAGTGACCAAGGAGATCATATTTACAGATGTATCCTATGTTGAAGGCCTTAAGCACAATTTGATATGAATGTCACTAATATTCCTATATTTTGTGAGAATTCAAGTACAATAGCTATGACTGCGAATCCTGTTCAACACTCTAAAACAAAACACATTGAAGTTAGACACCACTTCATTAGAGACCATGTTGAAAAAGGGAATATCAATTTAGCCAAAGTTGGTACTGAGGATAATGTCTCTGACATACTAACTAAAGCTATGGATGAAAAGAGGTTTGAACTTTTGAGAGTAATGTTAGGAATGATTTGTTGGTAGTGGTGCCCTAGGCACGTTTAATAAACGTTGTAATTGTTATCATTTATTTCATATCAATAAAGAGATGTTTTGATTATTATTGTTGTTCATGTTTACTTATAATAATCTCCGTCCCTAGTACTTGTTGGGCACTAGTATAAAGGCTAAATGATCATGGGATGATCATGTTAGATTTATGGGTACTTGTTTGGAACAAGGTACTGGACATGACCCGCTCTATGAGATTTATGTCATGGTCTATGTCATACATATATCTCATAATAGTTATGTCATTTGAATCCTTAGACATGAAGTTATTATAGTCTTCCACTTGATGAACATTATGTTTGACATATTCAAACGCTACTTTTAACCGAGTAGTTATAAAGGGTATGATTGGCATAATCGGATTCACGTAGGGAAGAATAATAAGCTAAATGGATTTGTCCCTCCTCGGAGAGATGTCAAGCTTGGGCCTCTCGTAGGAATGATGTTGATGAAATGTTCGGCCAGACTCAAATGAATTGATTGGATCAATGTCATTTGGATTATCAACATATTCGGAATCGAGAAAGTATTGAACAAAACAAGTTGACTCTTTGACCATGACTTGTGTTCAATGATATCGTGGACAAAAGGATTATGACATATTCTAAAAGGAATGCGAACTTGTATCTAGTTATACTAATTGGGTAGGTATGACGGTTTGCTAGAACCTAATCATATCTTATGGTTTCATGTTTGAACCTATTGCCAACTTAGTATAATCCTAGAGGGTCACACACAATAGAACGAATCTTTAAAAGGACTACATTGGAATTTTGGAAATTCTGGACTTTCTGGGGAAGTGGGCGACCGCACATAATGGACTGGGCGGCCGCACACTTAGCTCAGATTTGTACTAGTTTGTTTCAGATAGTTGTGCGACCGCACAGTGCATTCTGGGCAGCCGCACAGTACTGTCGGGTGGCAGATTCCTAATTTGATTAGGAAACGAATTTTGGACGGATTTTGACACAAGTTTCCTATTTGGAATAGGTCATACTTGTGTATAAAAGACCAAATTCGGCCAGCACTCTATGCTAATGATTTTGTGAGTCTCAAAGAGTTTGAGAGAGGGTTTATTTTGTTCCAAGACATTCTTGGTTGAAGAACAAAATAATACACAAAATAAATTCCATATAGTTCTTTTGATTGTGAAAAAGTGTTTCACAATTTGGTCTAGCAACCAAGATCAAAGAAGCTCCTTTGATATTCATTCGAAGTGTGGATACCGCTAGAGGGTGAAAATCATCATCTTCAAAGTTCGTGTTCAAGCTTTGTGATCGTGATCAAGTCTTCAAACCTCCACCAAAGACCAAGAGAATTTGATAGCCATCAAGGGTTAGTTTATTCCTTTATTCTTATGTCGTATTTGATTTAATCATATGAACGGATCCATGACTTTGGGTTTCAAAATGTTAAATGCTAAATTCCGCTGCGCATGTTTGATCGAAACCCAACATGATTAACTTGCCTAGGTAAAAGGGATTAACTGAAAATTCATGTCATAAACTTTAAACTAGTACCAAGAGCATGGTTAGCTGTTTACATTGTTTCAACAGCTAACCTAAACAGATCTCTATTCAAGGACAACCATATGATGGCCTGTTTACATCATATGATTTGAAACTATTCCTTAACCTATCTACCCCTGTGGAACTTGGTAGACCTACCCCTCTCAAAATTCCCTTCCAAATACAAAAACAAAAATAGTACAAAAACTTTTCCGCAACAGCTAACCAACTAACTTAGCTGTTCAACCCTGTTCCTCTCACAACACTTGCTTCCAAATTGATCCAGACCCCTTCCCAGATGCTTCCTGCCTCCTCTCCTCTCTATATGGCCTTGCAGGTACAGACTTACTTGTCTCTCTATACCTCTCCTCCCATACAGGATGCCTTTCAATGAAAAGATCAATGGCAGTGACTGAGTACTGCAAAGGTGGACCCATGGTTCTTGGCCACTACTCCTCAACAGCATCATAAGGAGGAAAGTCATCCAAGTGAGACATAAAGCTAAAGGTACCTGAGGTCTAGATGCTCTCATTGGCTATCATAGCCATGTGAGATGAAGGTCCACCATCATTGCCCTCATTGACTTGGACAGGACTACAACACCTCAAGTACTGCCTAAACAGCTGAGTGTGAGTAATTAATAGAGACTGCTGGACCCCATGAAAATCATCACCCCCTCCCTCCAGCACTGCCATGCTGATGGACAAAGAATCCCTTGTCACTGGGGCATAAACCCTTGGTTGTTCAGCAACAGGCACCTTTTTGGCCTGAACAGCTAACCTATCCTCCTGACTCATCAGCTCCCTCAATGTAAATGGCCTCAAGACCTGGTTTCCCTCAACAGCTTTCCTTCCAATGTCCTTCTCATAGACCTTTAAACCTCCCTTCATCATTAAGTCCCCAAGGGAATGGACCCTTTGGACTTCAGTTTGTGCAGCATTTGCTTTACTGCTCTCTCCTTCCCCTACTCTCATATTCTGACCAAACAACTTTATACTACCCTTCTCCTCTACCTGTTTCTCTTTTCCCTTTCCCTCAACTGGTCTAAGTTGAGCCACTCTCTCACTCTCTATCTTTTCTATAGCTTCCCTTTCACACTCCCAATCTCTTTTTCTCTTCTCTCTCTCCCTCACCTCTCTATACTTCAAAGGGTGATCTAGAGGAAGCTGTTCAACTTCCTCATACAACTGATGATCACTCTGTATGGTATATGACCTATACTCTCTTTCAAATCTTTCTCTATCTATCTCCTCACCAGATGGAACTGTAAAGATCAATGTCTTAACAGTTTGAGCCATTTTTTTTAGGATTGAACTTAGAAGAAAGTCTCCCCATTTTCTTTGAAAATAAACTGTGTATGATTTCTACTGCTAAGACCAAAGAGAAAAATTGATGTGGATTAAACAGCTAAGTGCATATTCCTTATATACACAAGGAATTTATGTTGGTCCTTAATAGGGTATGGCTATAGACTTAACTGTTGAATAAATTTTATGTCCAAAATATCGACTGATTTGACCACCAAATCTGTACTATTGGTACAAAGGTGTGGCAATTCAGATAAGTGATGGTCAATATTAAATTTGTCATGTGTTATGTTATATTTAGCACCTTACCTTCCTTAAATAACCGCCCTCTATTTCTGGAAATAAATGATAAAACATTTACTTATATTCTATTTACTGTTCACTTAAACAGTAAAAGAAGATAACTGTCATATCACCTTAACGGCTATCTTTAATACCCACGTTGCCTCTCTCTTCCAAAATATAACCGCTGTCCCTACCTTCTATACCACGATCCTTCCATTATTCCTCACCTTTTATAAAGTAATCCACAGTAAATCCCCTTCGAAAATTCTCAATTTCTCGATTACTCTGTTTTCAAACCCTAATCCTCTGTTTCTTTCTCACCCTTTTTTTTTAAATCAATGGCTCTCCCTGAAGAATCTCATGGATACTACATCGAAAATGCTTTCTTTGAAGGTGAAGTGGGAACCTATGTCAAAGAAATACTAGAAAACAACGGCCTTCTCAACATGTTGACTGCTCAGAATCCAATTCTTGAGAATGCTTGTTCTGAGGTATATCGAATTGGAACTAGGCTGAAAGATAGTTCTATTCGATGTGTATTCCAAAATTTCATAATGATCATTAAACCTGAAGATGTTCATACCACTTATGGCATCTCAAATCACCCTAGCCTTCTAACCAACATTTGAAGCAAAGACTTGGATACAACATTCAGTGTTTTCTACAAGCAATTCACCAATCAAGGAGATATTGATTATGAGTCTGTAAAGAACAAACCAATCTTGAAGAAGAACCTATCCATCAACAATTCAGCCCTCAGTGATGTGGTTATCAAAGGAATGTGTGGAAAACAGTCCTCTTTAGACCAGTTGAGCTCTTCAGAATGGAAAATTACCCTTGGTCTGATTAGAAGGAAAGTGAATTGGTGCAAAGCAATGCTTGAAAATTTCAATCTTGCCACTTCTCCATCTCTTCACAAACCCTATGTGAGATCCACCAAACCAAACCTGTTCAGATTCATGAGTGGGATTCTAGCAAAGAAGCTCAATGACCTCCAAGCCATTCTCAACACTAGGTGGCTTGAGCTAGTTCCCCTGAGTATCTCCAAAAAGTTTGACAAGAAAATTATCCCTCTCAAAGGTTCTAAAGAGGGAACAACTAAGTATTCCAAAGCGAAACCCTCAACAGCTAAAACAACCAAAAAGGTCCCAACAGCTAAGCCTGGACCTGATGAAGCTCCAGCAACCAGAATGGAAACAAGAGGAACAGCTAAGACCATTCCAAGAAGGAAATCCATAGCTGTCAAAGGCAAAGGCAAGAAGAACAAGAATGATGAACAACCCTCCTCCTCCACCTCATCCACATCCAGTGAATCAACAAAATCAACCTCCCAAACCTCCTCCCTACCTGTTGACAGCAACGAGCAAACCACTATCAGTGGAGAAAGAGTTAGGGCTACTGATAGCAATGCCAGTAAAATATATGTTGATGATGAAGCAACAATGAGTGAAAGAGACACTGAAGTTCAGAAGGAAAGTAACTCAAGTGATGTACAGATTCTAGATGATGAAGAAATGGATGTGCAACTCACTCTTGCTGACCACTTCAAGCATCTGAAATCTTCCAAAAAGACTCCAAAGACATCTATGGTGGAAAGCTCAACAGCTGAGCAAGAAGATCCAACAGCTGAGACCCCACAAGATGCCACTGAGAAGGTAACTTCCTCATCCTCTACAGCTGGTCAATTCATTGTAAAGAGAAGACATGTCAGGTCCTCCTCCCCTACACCAAAAAGACAAAGACATTTATCCCCTCATTCTCCCAAAAACACTTCCAGTTCTGAACATGCCTCTGCCATTCAAGGCATTCTTCATTTGCAATCTCAAACCCTCTCTCCTGTTGAACCCTTAAGGGGGAACTCACCTATACCAGACAGCCCTATCAAGTCAAGGGGGAACTCTCCAGTTCATGTAACTTCCCCAACTACTGAGACTCAAACTCCCTCTGTACCTCCTTCTTCACCTCCTACTCATAATCCTCTCCCTACAAAATCTCCTGTTCACTCCTCTCTCCTTCCTATTCTTAACCCAAACCTCATTGAAGTTATAAAGGACAAATCTGTTTCAAGTCTTTCTGAGGAAGAAAGAACCTCCCTGTTTGAACAACTATCCTCCAAATTCTCTCTTGATGAAGCTGTCAAAGCATTTGAGTTCATGAGGATTAGAGAAGCTAGGCAATCTTAAGGTCAAGATGGATCTTCTACTCCCTAGTCTGACTCAACAGCTATCCCTCCCTCTAAATCCACTTCCCAGTCTCAAATTGACCTTGACACTTCCATGCCTACTCCTAGCTTCTGGGCTCTTGATTGTGACATTGATTTCTCTATCCCTTCAGTTCAAAAAGCTCACAATAAGCTTAAGTCTATTCCCATTCTCCCTCCTCTTCTTAACCCTCACAATCTCCCTAATCCTTGGGAAATGACCAAAACCCATATGAGTGTTCATGCAAGGAACATTGTGGGCCAACTCTTTTATGCTTATGAAGAGTGGAAGAAGTTCAGAATCACCACTCAATATTGATTCCTCTTCTCTGCTCCAAAACTACACAATCCCCTTAATTTTTTAAACCTTGCTGAATGGGAACTTGTCTTCTCCCATCTAATTTCTAATAATCTTCAGGAATGCCTCTATACTCCTTCCTCCCTTGTGTATGCTCTTTGCATTCAATATGCTCAGTCCATCTTTTGGACTCTGTTATCCAAAAAGAGTTGCATAATTGGGTTTATTATCAAAAATCTCTTTCCCATCTCTGTTGTTTATCCTCATCACCTTCCTCCACCTCCTCCTGCATTCCATAAAAATTCCAGATCAAAGCTTGATAACCTAACCTCAAACTTTGATCCTTTCAAATTCACCCCTCAATATCACCTCACCTATACTGACTTCAACCAATTTTCAGCCTCCCTCATAAGACAACTCAAATCCTCTTTTCTCAAAAAGCTTGACAACATTTCTGAATTCATAATTCAAAGAGGTGACAATCCCATTCCTCCATCTCCTGAACAGCCAACCCAAACAGCTTTCCCTCCTCCTCCTCCCAGCAGCCATCCCCTGCCTCCAAGACCATCACAAGCATCCATTTACTCCTACTTCCAAGCTCCTCCTGCTAGCAAGCCTTCCAAAGCCACCAAGAAGAGACATGACTCTCTCTCTACAAGGAATACCCAATGGGGGTTTCACCATCTGATGAGACCATGACTCCTCAGCAACTGCAAGCTTGGATTGGTCCAAGACTTCTCTACAATCAACCAGTCCTCACTAAAGATCAGTTGCTAGCCAGACAAGACCAATATTTCCAGTACTACAACATGATGGGTCTTGACTGGAACAATGAATGGTTCTACAGAATGAATGAACCAGTAAGAAGATCTGTACTCATTCAAGAGCTAAAAGCAGTGGAGAAGAGCAAAAATGCCTAGTTAGGATTGAAATCAGTTGGTTTGTTTTCTTAAGTTTTGAATAGCTGTTCAGAACAACATTTTTTTATTATTTCTTTTAGTACATTTCAGTTTGTATTAACAGTTTGTTTGCCAAGAAATATTATCAAGATGAATTTCTCTTCATTGGTTTTTTATTCCCTTAGCACTTATACTTGCAGGTACATAATCAAAACATTTATTTATTTACCAAAGAGGGGGAAATTGTTAGTACATCACTATGTTTAACTCACAATTAATCATAGTAAATATGATTTGATAAATAAATAATCAAACCCAATTGATTATATGATGTATACAAAAGACCTGAGCACAGGCAGCCCTTCACAAAGCCCAACAGTTAAGCTGCCCTGTTTCCACTCAAGCCAACAGTCAAGTCATTACATAATCTACCTATCATCTATACATCTAACAAACTGAAGAACTACCTATTACAGACTCCCTCTACCTTAAATGAATTATCAAGATGATATATACAAACAAGCTTCAACAGCTAAGGCCCTACAAGCCCAACAGCTAAGCTCCCCTGTTTCAACAGCTAAGACTGATCTTCTTCAACAGCTATCTCCACATCATCAGATCCTTGAAGAATGATTATTCCAATATTACCAGTCATTGGAATAACTCATATTGAAGCTTGTTCAAGTGTGAATACACCTTCTCTACCCTTGACAACCTGTATACAGAGGAACAACAAACATTTAGTCAAAGTCAAAGAGAACCATTACTTCTCTGTACCTTTGTTCCCCAAACGGCTACTATTGTACACTTGTCCCCCAACAGCTCTATCCCCTCCCTTATATAAAGGAGTATACTGGCATGTTGTCAAGTAACCCCTTAGACCCTTTCCAGACCCTCTACACCATTTTTACACCCTTACAATCCTTTGTAGTTTTACTGCAGTCTTAAATATTTGCATAGACCCCTGCAAATATTGTGTCATTTTGCACCCAGTTACAACCCTCTCCCAGCCAGCTTAAAGCCAAGCTATTTTGTAAACACACTTGTGATTATTTTTCTTTTTCTTTTTCTCGCTTTGAAAGAAGCAACCTTAATTGAAGTGTCAATTAAGTAGAGGGGGTTCAAAGGAATTTGCCTTATCAATTCTTGTAACTCTTATTGAAGAGAATATTATAGTGGATTGATCTCACTGTTCCAACAGTGGGGGTGGATGTAAGAAAAGTGTTTTGCCTCTGAACCACTTTAAAATACTGTGTACACTTTTGTCTCTACACTAACACACACATACACCTTGTCCTTTTATTTATTCATTCATTTATATTCCGCTACACATTTCTTTTATTTATTTATCTTTCAACAGCTAGCCTCAAACAGTTAGCTGTCCAAGTTTTAATTAATCTGTTCATTTAGTTAAACAGGGCCTTTAAAAAACTCTCCTATATTATATGTATAGATTATTTTAAATTTACTTAAATTAATTGAAGAGTGATTTTTGTTGCTATATTTTAGTCATTTCAAATTTTGAATTATGATGTAATGTCAACATAATTGTAGAAAGCCTATTGGGTGAAGATAAGTAGAATGCCACATGGAATTATGACATGGAATTCCATGTGGCACATTGTGAGAATAGATAAAAACTCTCCTATATTATATGTATAGATAGATTTACACTCACAACACATCACAATTTTCCCTTTTTTTCCCAATTTTTTTGTGCTCAACTATGTTTTTGTAAGTTAAAGTGAGAATGAGAGAATATTAGTAAACCCTCAATTCTATTAGTCCGGGTGGCTCTACGTTTTTAACAGGACTTGATGGCATGTGATTATCGCCCATCAAATAACTGACGACTCAATAAATGGAATGAGAAAATTGCAATAATGCCTTTTAGTTAAGTGATGAAATTCGAAAAAAGAGAATATTAATTACCATATTTGGAAAAAAAATAAAATTGAAATAACAGAAATATCAGTTCTTCCCATAATACTGCATATTACTACTCTAAAAAAAAAAAAAATATCATACAAGTTAATTCCGACAATGCTGAAGAGATGAAAAACACAATCTTGTGGAAGTGAAAAAGTATGAGTAGTCGAGATCTTATGTACCATTTTTGTGTGCCACTCTATGTAGCACTCATAATCCAACCGTTCACATGTTTAGGTAATATTAATGTAATGTCAATCTCGATCTCAATAACTGTGAGTCATTAGATCACTTATGGCACATGGAGTGGTACACAAAGTGGCACAGAAGATTTGGACTCAAAAAGTACAAAAGAGCCACTTCACAGTTCACACACGTCAAAATCTTCAGCTGTAGTCGCTCATCACTCTTCACTCCATATTCTCCAAATCCCATCTCATATTTTTCTTGAAATATCAGATCAAGATACTGTCTATCATAACCCGGATTATATGAATTGTCATAATTATTCAGCATATTTCCTCTAGTTTCTTTATCTAATTAAAGAGATGGAGGCAGGTGCTGGGTTGGTGGCCGGATCGCACAAGAGGAATGAACTAGTCAGAATCCGCGGCATGATTCCGATAGTGGGGTATGTATCAGTTCTGTTTCCAACTGACATTTGAGCTACATTTGGGTTATTTTGATTAAATCTTGTGGTGGGAGGAGTTGATTTGAGTTTTAAGTTCCATCGAAGCTGAGTTTCAGTTGAATAGGGCGTGTGTTCAGCTTAGTATTATATTAGTCAAGTAATTGGGGAGTGGCTGTGATTAATTACTCCAGTAATTTCTATAATTTGGTGTTCTTGATTTATGGTTTAAATTTATAACAT
The DNA here is from genome assembly GCA_026119855.1 of Campanula takesimana. NCBI lineage: Eukaryota > Viridiplantae > Streptophyta > Magnoliopsida > Asterales > Campanulaceae > Campanula > Campanula takesimana. The sequence goes on from JAOWBW010000894.1 coordinate 286,633, forward strand.
GCTTGCATTTGTGGGTCCTGATGTGAAATAGAGACATGATATCAGGTATTTCACTTCAATCCCTCAGTTCCATATAATTGATATTTGATTGAGTAGAAAAGGATTTTTTTTTGGGCTTACCTTGACAAAGTTTACTTCTATTAATGTCAGATAATAAATTGTTTGGAAAAATTGTGGTATTTAAGCAGCCATGTCTCATACCATGTCATGAAAAGAAACAACATGCACACAACAATCACATATGAAAAACAATAAACAAGAAAAGAACACAATATATGTTAACCCAGTTCGTCACAACAATGACTACCTCTAGGGGCACTACCAAGCCAGGATATTTTACTAATATCACCAATTTGTGTCTGTTTACAATAAAGCATATGCTCTATATCGCAAGGAGACAACCACTCTGAAAGGCCCTGTTTAACTAAGTGAATAGATTAATTAAAACTTGAACAGCTAACTAGCTGTTGAGAGAAAATAAATAAAAGAAATGTGCAGCGGAATATAAATGAATAAATAAATGAAAGGACAAGGTGTATGTGTGTGTTAGTGTAGAGACAAGAGTGTACACAGTATTTTAAAGTGGTTCAGAGGCAAAACCCTTCTCTTACATCCACCCCTACTATTGGAACAGTGAGATCAATCCACTATAATATTCTCTTCAAATAAGAGTTACAAGAATTGATAAGGCAAGTTCCTTTGAACCCCCTCTACTTAATTGACACTTCAATTAAGATTGCTTATTTCAAAGTGAGAAAAAGAAAATAACAAAAATCACAAGTGTGTTTTACAAAAGAAAATAGCTTGGCTGTTAGCTGGATGTAAGTGGGTTGTAACTGGGTGCAAAGAGGCACAATATTGGCATGGGAATATGCAAATATTTAAGACTGCAGAGTGCAGTGAGGCTACAAAGGTTTGTAAGGGTGTAAAAAGGTGGAGAGGGTCTTAAAAGGGTCACTTGATAACATGCCAGTATACTCCTTTATATAAGGGAGGGGATAGAGCCGTTGGGGGATAAGGGTACAGTAGTAGCCGTTTGGGAAACAAGGGTACAGAGAAGTAATGGTTCCCTTTGACTTTGACTGAATGTTTGTTGTTTCTTTGTGTACATGTTGTCAAGGGTAGAGAAGGTGCATTCACACTTGAACAAGCTTCAATATGAGTTATTCCAATGACAAGTAATATTGGAATAATCATTCTTCAAGGATCTGATGACGTGGAGATAGCTGTTGAAGAAAATCAGTCTTAGCTGTTGAGAAGGGGAGCTTAGCTGTTGGGCTTGTAGGTCCTTAGCTGTTGAAGCTTATTTGTATTTATCATCTTGATAATTCATTTGAGGTAGAAGGAGTCTGTAATAGGTAGTTCTTCAGTTTATTGGATGTATAGATGATAGGTAGATCATGTAATGATTTGACTATTGGCTTGAGTGGAAACAGGGCAGTTTAGCTGTTGGGCTTTGTCTTGGGTTGCCTGTGTTCAGGTCTTTTGTATACATCATATAATCAATGAATTGATTATTAATTTATCAAAACATATTTACTATGATTAATTGTGAGTTTAAACATAGTGAGGTACTAACAATTTCCCCCTTTTTGGTAAATAAATAAAGGTTTTGATTATGTACCTGTATGTATATACTGCTAAGGAAAAAACAACCAATGAAGAGAAATTCTTCTTGATACAATTTCTTGGCAAACAAACTATTAATACAAGCTAAAAAGTACTAAGAGAAATCACAAGTGTGAATGAAAAATTGTTCTTCCTTGGATTGACACTATGGTTGTCGGATGGAAGCGATTCTTTGGATCGTCGGTGTTCCCCCTTAATAGTTGCAAGGTTTGATTGGGTTGATTGGGAAGGTAAAAAGGGTGAGGGGTTAAGTGTGAAGGTTAAAGGGTGAAGGGTGTTGTATCTCAATATTTGTGTGTGCAACTAGTTTTTGTTGCAAACAATGAGACAATAAAAGGGAGAGCTATTTGGTGTGGGTTGACACACGGTAAATGGGTAAGGGAAAGGTGGTGCAAGCACACATGAAATGAGGTGCTAAAGGTTTAAAGGGTTGGGTTCTTGGGGTATAAACCTTAGTGTCTGCAATTGGTGTTTATTGCACACACTAGGTAAAAGACATACTGAGGTAGGGTAATTTGGTGTGGGATACACACAGGGAATGAGAGGGTTATAGTTCGATTTATAGGGAAAATAGGAAGTATCCGTTGGGGAGGTTTAATGAAATGGGTGCAGTCTTCAAGGATAGTCTTGGTCTTCATTGTGTTTAATGTCTTCTCCATTTACTGCAAGGTTGAAAGTCTGCTTTGAATGTTTGCTCTTCAACTGAAACGGGAGAAGAAAACATTGCTAGAGGAATCTTCATTCACATGAGAACAATTGGAATTTGCACTTGACCACCTTGCCTCATTTTGCTCCATTTATGGGTTTTGCACATATCTTTCTATTCGGAGCTTGTATGCAAAATATTATCGCATACTCTTGTTCATCTTTAAATTACCTTTCTAATGAGTCCAATATAGAATATTTTAGGACTCATTTAATAGGTGAAAATCATCGTAGAAAAACATGGGAAACATGAAGGAGGTCTTAGGTAATTTTTGCATCTTTCTCTCTTGACAATTTAGACCATTTAACTTTAACCCGTTAGTTAAATGATCAATCTTCACCAAAACAATAAGTTAGGACCTAACAATGTCCCCCTTTTTGGTGATAGGTTGGTCATTTTACACTCTTAATGGCTTGCTTCATATCTCCGAAAGCAAAAAGAGATGACGTTGAAAATTTTTTCTCTAAAAAAAAGTGAGCAGATTTTTGGTCAACTTCACGGAATATTCTGTATTGACTCAGAAGGTTATAGGGTGTGTGGCTATGGATTCTGGAAAATGTTATGAGTGAAATTTAAGCGGGGAAAGACGGTTCGGGATTTAAGTTTTTGAGGAGGGAGATATTGCATTTTTGGTGAGAGGTGTATGACATGGGTCTACTGTCAGGAATTTTGGCTCTGCTGCCTACTTCAAATAGGTGCCATTATTCACTCATGATGTAATGCCTCACCCAATTTTATTTTCATATTTTTCATATTATATGATTAAAATCTATTATGTGATTTATGTGCACATTTTATATCGTAAATAATATTTATATGGCTTGCATATATTATTTGGGAATATATGTTAGTTTATGTGTTAGTAGAACTTTGTTAAGTTGCATTATTGAACTAAGACCATGTCCAATAATCCAACCCCCTAAAAACATTCAACTACCTTAATATCACGACACCTCATCTTCTCTCTCCATCCACTTAATCATTCAACTACACTCTCAACTACCCCTCCCACAATAAGCTAGTTTAGTTTAAAATTCAACTCCTCCCAACTCATCATTCTATACCCATCAATTTTTATTTTATTTACAATATTTATTTTTATAATTAAAAAAATAATAAAAATAATAATAATTTATTATTAAAAATAAATTATTATTATTTTTATTTATAAATTTGAGAATTTTTTTAATTTTTTTTAATTCACACTTAATAAAAAAAGGATAATTAAGGAATTTTTAAAGAGAAAAGAGGGTTTTTTTTCGGTGTTCAAATTAAATGAAACTTACATCAATTTATAGAGGGAAAAAAATGATAAATTTTGGTGATTTATTTTTTTATAAAAAAATAATTTACTATGAAATAATTGAGCTAAAAAAATTTGGATAAAAAACCTCTCCGAAAAAAAAGAAAATAAAAAAGCTGGAAACAAAAAAGGAAAAAAAAAAAAAAAAAAAAAAAAAGGGAAAAGCAGCAGCCACTCTCCGGCTTGGGAGGTGAGCTGCACTCTCCAAGTGCTGGCCACTCCCAAGCCGACACTTGTCTATTCGGGCCCCACAAAAAATCCTTCAACCTAGTTGAGCTTCTTCAACCCCTCCCCTTCAACCCCCTCCTCTCAACCCCCTTATTGCACACACTCAACTAGTTTAATCCCTCTCAACCCCCTCCTCAACTACCTTATTGGACATGGCCTAAGTGTGACTTATAGGCTTATATAGAATTATTGGACTTGGTTGCTCAAAAGGAAATTTGAGGGGGTCTAAGAGTAAAGTTGCAAGTTGATGGGGATTTTATCCCCATCTCCTTCATCAGCACACACACACACACATCTAATATACTCCCTCTGTGTTTGGCCATGGTGGAAGAAGGTAAGGGTTTGTTCTTTTTTTTTAATTTTATTTCTTTTAATTTACTACTCTATTTCAAATTCTAAATATATATAATTGTTCAGGGCATTGAATAGAGTATTTCTACCGATTCAATTTCTGTTTTCTTGATACTTTTCCGGAATAGGTAAGTTACTAAATTCCCTATTAAATGTTAAAATTTGTCATTCTTGAGTTATATGAAGATATAGGTAAGGAATAATTGAATCAATCATGGTTTTGGTGAAGAAATATGAAATAGGTGAATTTTTAGGTTGTTGTCTTTGATTTTCAATTTCTGGGATGTTGTTTAGTTTAAAGATTGTTGTGGTGTGTAAGTTGAGGTTTGGGAACCCAGAATAGGTGTAGAACAGGCTGGGAAAGGGTGTTGTGTTGCTGGGTTGAGTATAAGTGTTTTTCCCCAATTGATTGTCAAGAACAACCCAGTTGCTGAACTGGGAATCTGAATTTCGACCAAGGGGGAGCGCGCACCCTCCAGAAGGAGGTGCACGCACCCTCTATCTGAAGTTTTAATTTTGTAAGTTTTAATGGAGGCGTGCGCTCCCTTTTGGGAGAGGCGCGCGCACCCTCCAAAAATTAGAAAACCATAGCTTCAGTAGTTGGGGGCGCACGCACCCTTGGCTAAGTTGGAAAGGCTTTATGTTCTGGCTAGAGGAGGCGCGCGCACCCTTAGAGGTGAGGCGTGCGCCCTCCCTTGTTTCAGCATTTTATGAGTTTCTTTTATTCTTAAATATTAGGATCAATAGGGAGTACTTGGTATGTGTGATGAGATTTTATATTGCTAAGTAGATAATTGTTTTAAACTCTTCATAACTACTAGAAGATGAGTTAATGAATGATGCATATTATATGTGTTATAAGTGAATTTGATCATTTTATGCAATTATGCTTAAGTGATGTACATGAGTAATGATCTAGTCCCTTACTTTGGGCCTAGTATTAGTTTCATAATGTCCAGTAAATACTACTTGTGTACTTGGTTGTGAGTCCAGCTAGTTTATGTGTTTCGGGGGTGTATAGGTTCACGTTTATTATGAGATCTGGGGCTGAGTAATAACCGTGAATCTATGCATCTGTGACCGTTTGCTCCTACTCTTGATCACAGTAGGGGTCTAGCTTTATCAATGATTGGAGAATTAAGCACAATGATTGAATGGCTCTTTTGTTCTTGGTTCTTGGTTTGAGATACTGGGTAACGGGTCTCCTCTGATTTTGTGAAGCGGCTTTCAACGTGAAGATCGACATCAACGTTATGTTTGGGTATGGGGTAATAAGGAGGAAAGAAATATCCTTTGTAATGTGTAATTAGCTATACGTGTTGCATAATGAGTGGGAGTAGCTACTCATGTGATGTGCTACTTGATATATATGATTAATGAACTGCTTTCATGCTTCATTTCTATATGTATGCATATCATACTATGATAGTAGTAACTTACTGAGATTTTATCTTACCCCGTTTATTGTTTCTTTGTTTTCCTTAGATCCAAAGAAGGCTAGCGATAGCTCGAGGTGAGGATCGTAGTATCCAGTCCGGGTGCTAAGGGAGATATCTTTTGGGTAGGTTATTATACTTTTGTTTTGTGAGGACGTGGGTTAGACTGAGTATGTTAAACTCAGAATTTTTGGGGTACTGTTGTGTATATGTAAATAAAGTTATCTTCTTTTGTTTACCGGCTTGTAGGCCGAGTAATGGAAGTATAGAAGTTAGTTTTTGGCTATGTAAAGTAGTAAAAGATGGTCAAGTGTTGAACCGTCTTTAGTAGTGTATCTCCTAGGTCAGTAAAGGAGTATAGTTGTATTTTAGTTTTAAATTTTACCCGTTTTTAAAGTAGTGGCATGTCTGAATTCTATGGTTTATATCAAATCTAAGGATTCGGGGCGTTACAGTTGGTATCAGAGCTATGGTTTGCACTAAGCCTAGATAGGGTCTATGGCCTATGTGGGTTGGTTTTTGGGTTGTTTTATTAACGTCGAGTGTGTGTGTGTAGGGTGGAGATGAGTCATTCTGAGGATATTGGTAGTAGTACTCAGGGAAATGAGGAATCTGAAACTCCTTCTGTAAAAGTGGGTAATGATCATAATGTGGATTACAAGCAGATGTTTCAATTATTGGCTCAATTTGTTTCCAACCAACAAGGACAGAATAATCCAGGGCAGACACAGTCAGGAGCTGATGACAAGGGTTATGCCAGTCATCTTGCCAAGTTCCTGAAAATGCAACCTCGTAGCTTCGATGGAGAACCCGATGCAGTGAAAGCTGAGGAGTGGATAGAGAGTATTGAGAAGATATTCACTGCTTTGAAATGCGAAGACAAAGAGAAGGTAACCTTTGCAACTTTTAAACTGGAGAAAGCTGCGGAGCACTGGTGGAAGGTGTTATGCCAGAGCTGGGATCAGGAGAAAGAGGTACAACATACTTGGGCGGATTTCCTTAAAGAGTTTAACTCACAGTTTATTCCTTCAATTGTCCAAGACCGAAGAGAGATGGAATTTCTGAATTTAGTGCAGGGGAACATGACGGTGGGCCAATATTCCTCCGAATTCACTAAACTTGCGAGGTATTGTAGTCATCTAGTTCCAACTGAAACCAAGAGAGCTCAAAGGTTCGTGAAGGGATTAAAGACGGAATATAGGAAGCAACTTCTTTCCTTACAACTCACTAGTTACCGACAAGCAGTTGAGAAGGCATATGCAATTGAGAATGACATTGATGAACATAGAGTTAAACCGGGAGTTGCTTCGGGAGGTCAACCATCAGTACGTGTTCCAGAAAGGGCTCAGAGTACCGGAAGTAAAAGGGTGGATTTAACCGACCGAGTGGTCGACCACAGAGGCAAGCAGAAAGTATGGGAAGTGTATCAGTGGGTTCAAAGCCAAATGTGTCGGGCTCGAAGTGGAATTGCAAGTATTGTTCCAAGGATGGCCATACTGAAGACCGATGTTGGTTGAAGCAAGGAAAATGCTTAAACTGTGGTGAGAGTGGACATTTCAAAAGAGATTGCCCAAAGAGTAAGGGAACTTCGGGAGAAGGTACCGGACAACAGGCTTCGGGTAGTAAGCGTGATAGTGGGGGTCGGCCTAAGGTTCAAGGTCGAGTATTTGCTATTGATCAGCACAGGGTGGCTGAGTCTACAGCAGTGATAGGAGGTACCATTTTTCTTTTTAGTACGCGAGCGCGAGTTCTTATAGATCCAGGATCATCTCATTCTTATGTGGCATCGCATTTTGTGTCTCATTTACCTGTTGTTCCTGATTCTATGCCTTATGTGTTAGAAGTATCTTCTCCAATGGGAGATTGCATGCTAGCTACAGAAGTATATAAGAATTGTGATGTGCTTATAGGTAATCATACCCTTCAAGCTGATCTAGTAGTGTTGCCCATCAGGGATTTTGATGTGATACTTGGTATGGACTGGCTTTATATGCATTATGCATCTGTTGATTGTCATCAAAAGGTGGTTACTTTTTCTGTGCCAAGTTTGCCTGAATTTATTTTTGAAGGTGATAGACCTATGTGTAGTTTTCATGTCATATCTGCTTTGAGGGCTAGGAAGTTGTTGTCTGGGGGTTGTACCGGATATCTTGCTTGTGTTGTTGACAAGAATATATCGGTAGCAAAGCTAGAAGATATTTCGGTGGTGTCTGAGTTTTCGGATGTGTTTTCTACCGAATATAGTATGCCGCCGGACCGGGAACTTGAATTTTGTATTGAGTTGTTACCAGGTACCACACCAATATCTAAAGCTCCATACAGAATGGCTCCCGCTGAGTTAAGAGAATTGAAGAAGCAACTCGAGGAGTTACTGGAGAAAGGGTTTATCCGGCCTAGTGTGTCTCCTTGGGGTGCACCAGTATTATTTGTGAGGAAGAAGGATGGTACTCTGCGGTTATGTATTGACTACCGGGAGAATAATCAGGTAACAATTAAAAACAAGTATCCGTTACCTCACATTGATGACCTGTTTGATCAACTTCAGGGGTCCGTAGTTTATTCGAAGCTTGACTTAAGAAGCGGATATCATCAATTGAAAGTCCGAGAAGAAGATATACCAAAAACAGCCTTACGTACCAGGTACGGACATTATGAGTTTGTAGTTATGCCGTTTGGTTTGACGAATGCTCCTGCGGTATTTATGGATTTAATGAACCGGGTTTTCAAACCATACCTAGATTGTTTTGTGGTGGTTTTTATAGATGACATTTTGGTTTATTCTAAATCCAAGGCGGAGCACGAGCAACATTTGAGAATGGTATTAGGTGTTCTTCGGGACAAGCAATTGTTTGCCAAATTCAGTAAGTGTGCCTTCTGGTTAGAAGAAGTTTCTTTCTTGGGACACGTGGTGTCAGAGGCCGGTATTTCTGTTGATCCTTCAAAGATAGAAGCCATAGTTAAATGGAAGAGACCAACTACAGTCACTGAGGTACGTAGTTTTCTGGGATTGGCAAGTTATTATCGAAGGTTTATTGAAGGATTTTCAAAAATTACTACACCAATGACAAGTTTGACTCGAAAATCTATAGCCTTCAAATGGGATGACAAATGTGAAGCGAGTTTTCAGGAGTTGAAAAGAAGATTGACGATGGCTCCAGTATTAGCTTTGCCTAAGGGGTCAGATAATTTTGTGGTTTACACGGATGCTTCCAAAGAAGGGTTGGGTTGTGTATTAATGCAAAATGGTAAGGTAATTGCTTATGCCTCGAGAAAATTGACTCCTTATGAAGTGAATTATCCTACTCATGACTTAGAGCTGGCTGCGATTATATTTGCGTTACACAAGTGGAGGCATTATTTATATGGGGCTAGATTTGAAGTGTTCACAGATCATAAGAGCCTAAAGTATTTATTTTCTCAGAAAGAACTTAACATGAGACAACGCAGATGGATGGAAAAATTGAAGGATCATGATTGTACAATTTTGTATCACCCGGGAAAGGCTAATGTGGTGGCAGATGCTTTGAGTAGAAACACCTATATTGCACATTTGATGGCCCGAGAATGGAAATTGCTAGAAGATTTGCGAGACTGGAATCCTTATGAGGCAAGTCATGGCTTGAGTTTCGCGAATATAAAGGCTACATCTGTTTTACTTCAACAGATTAAAGAAGCCCAGAAAATTGATCCCGAATTGCAAAAGATTGTTGATGGAATGAAAGAAGGTAAACAACCCGACTTTGTCTTTAATAATGATGGGATTCTTACTTTTCACGGTAGGGTTTGTATTCCGGCTGATAGTGAGATTAAATTGCGAGTATTAAAGGAGGCTCATAAGACAAAGTATACCATACATCCGGGGAGTATGAAAATGTATCAAGATGTGAAGAAGCATTTCTGGTGGAACTGTATGAAACGAGAGATTGCAGATTATGTGTCTAAATGCCTAACATGTCAACAGGTGAAGGCGGAACATCAACGTCCTGCAGGTTTGTTACAACCTTTAGAGATTCCTGAATGGAAATGGGAGCATATCACCATGGATTTTGTAACCGGTTTACCGCATACTCGAAAGGGTTATGAAGCAGTTTGGGTTATAGTAGATCGGTTAACCAAGTCGGCTCACTTTTTGCCTGTTTCTATGGGGTATTCATTGACTCAGTTGGCTTCTCTATATGTTCAGGAGGTAGTACGGCTTCATGGGGTTCCGGTGAGTATAGTATCCGATAGAGATCCTTGGTTTACATCCCGATTCTGGCAAGCTCTTCAAGGGGCAATGGGGACTAAATTGAATTTCAGCACGGCATTTCACCCACAGTCAGATGGGCAGTCGGAAAGGCTAGTACGAATTCTTGAAGATATGTTACGAGCATGTGCAGTTGACTTCAAAGGTAGTTGGGATGTTCATTTACCGTTAGTTGAATTTGCTTATAATAACAGCTACCAGTCTAGTATTGAGATGGCCCCCTACGAAGCATTGTATGGTCGAAAATGTAGATCGCCTATATGTTGGGATGAGGTCGGGGAAGCAAGGCTTTTGGGACCCGAGATGGTTCAACAGTCGGTGGAAAGTGTGAGATTGATTCGAGATAGATTGAGGACAGCTCAAAGTCGTCAAAAGAGTTATGCTGATAACAGAAGAAGAGATATTGAATTCCAAGTCGGGGATTTTGTGTTCTTGAAAGTGTCGCCTCAGAAAGGTGTGAAACGATTTGGTAAGAAAGGGAAGTTGACTCCTCGGTATATAGGACCATTTGAAATACTTGAGAGGATTGGGAAATTGGCTTATAGACTTGCTTTACCGCCATCATTATCCGGGATACATAATGTGTTTCATGTCTCTACTCTTCGTAAGTATATTGCTGACGAATCTCATGTTCTCGAGTATGAACCTATGGAATTCCAACCTAATTTATCCTACGAGAGTTACCGGTAGAGATTCTTGACCGGAAGGAACAAGTCTTGCGTACTAAGAGAATTCCCCTTGTGAAGGTATTATGGAGGAATCACGAGATCGAAGAAGCTACTTGGGAAACCGAGCGAGAAATGCTAGAGAAATACCTGAGTCTATTTGATAATGTTTGTAAGTAATGTGATCATTTAGATAAATAAAATTCGCGGACGAATTTTATTTTAAGGTGGGGAGGATGTAATGCCTCACCCAATTTTATTTTCATATTTTTCATATTATATGATTAAAATCTATTATGTGATTTATGTGCACATTTTATATGGTAAATAATATTTATATGGCTTGCATATATTATTTGGGAATATATGTTAGTTTATGTGTTAGTAGAACTTTGTTAAGTTGCATTATTGAACTAAGTGTGACTTATAGGCTTATATAGAATTATTGGACTTGGTTGCTCAAAAGGAAATTTGAGGGGGTCTAAGAGTAAAGTTGCAAGTTGATGGGGATTTTATCCCCATCTCCTTCATCAGCACACACACACACACATCTAATGTACTCCCTCTGTGTTTGGCCATGGTGGAAGAAGGTAAGGGTTGTTCTTTTTTTTAATTTTATTTCTTTTAATTTACTACTCTATTTCAAATTCTAAATATATATAATTGTTCAGGGCATTGAATAGAGTATTTCTACCGATTCAATTTCCGTTTTCTTGATACTTTTTCCGGAATAGGTAAGTTACTAAATTCCCTATTAAATGTTAAAATTTGTCATTCTTGAGTTATATGAAGATATAGGTAAGGAATAATTGAATCAATCATGGTTTTGGTGAAGAAATATGAAATACGTGAATTTTTAGGTTGTTGTCTTTGATTTTCAATTTCTGGGATGTTGTTTAGTTTAAAGATTGTTGTGGTGTGTAAGTTGAGGTTTGGGAACCCAGAATAGGTGTAGAACAGGCTGGGAAAGGGTGTTGTGTTGCTGGGTTGAGTATAAGTGTTTTTCCCCAATTGATTGTCAAGAACAACCCAGTTGCTGAACTGGGAATCTGAATTTCGACCAAGGGGGCGCGCGCACCCTCCAGAAGGAGGCGCACGCACCCTCTATCTGAAGTTTTAATTTTGTAAGTTTTAATGGAGGCGTGCGCTCCATTTTGGGAGAGGCGCGCGCACCCTCCAAAAATTAGAAAACCATAGCTTCAGTAGTTGGGGGCGCACGCACCCTTGGCTAAGTTGGAAAGGCTTTATGTTCTGGCTAGAGGAGGCGCGCGCACCCTTAGAGGTGAGGCGTGCGCCCTCCCCTGTTTCAGCATTTTATGAGTTTCTTTTATTCTTAAATATTAGGATCAATAGGGAGTACTTGGTATGTGTGATGAGATTTTATATTGCTAAGTAGATAATTGTTTTAAACTCTTCATGACTACTAGAAGATGAGTTAATGAATGATGCATATTATATGTGTTATAAGTGAATTTGATCATTTTATGCAATTATGCTTAAGTGATGTACATGAGTAATGATCTAGTCCCTTACTTTGGGCCTAGTATTAGTTTCATAATGTCAAGTAAATACTACTTGTGTACTTGGTTGTGAGTCCAGCTGGTTTATGTGTTTCGGGGGTGTATAGGTTCACGTTTATTATGAGAGCTGGGGCTGAGTAATAACCGTGAATCTATGCATCTGTGACCGTTTGCTCCTACTCTTGATCACAGTAGGGGTCTAGCTTTATCAATGATTGGAGCATTAAGCACAATGATTGAATGGCTCTTTTGTTCTTGGTTCTTGGTTTGAGATACTGGGTAACGGGTCTCCTCTGATTTTGTGAAGCGGCTTTCAACGTGAAGATCGACATCAACGTTATGTTTGGGTATGGGGTAATAAGGAGGAAAGAAATATCCTTTGTAATGTGTAATTAGCTATACGTGTTGCATAATGAGTGGGAGTAGCTACTCACGTGATGTGCTACTTGATATATATGATTAATGAACTGCTTTCATGCTTCATTTCTATATGTATGCATATCATACTATGATAGTAGTAACTTACTGAGATTTTATCTCACCCCGTTTATTGTTTCTTTGTTTTCCTTAGATCCAAAGAAGGCTAGCGATAGCTCGAGGTGAGGATCGTAGTATCCAGTCCGGGTGCTAAGGGAGATATCTTTTGGGTAGGTTATTATACTTTTGTTTTGTGAGGACGTGGGTTAGACTGAGTATGTTAAATTCAGAATTTTTGGGGTACTGTTGTGTATATGTAAATAAAGTTATCTTCTTTTGTTTACCGGCTTGTAGGCCGAGTAATGGAAGTATAGAAGTTAGTTTTTGGCTATGTAAAGTAGTAAAAGATGGTCAAGTATTGAACCGTCTTTAGTAGTGTATCTCCTAGGTCAGTAAAGGAGTATAGTTGTATTTTAGTTTTAAATTTTACCCGTTTTTATAGTAGTGGCGTGTCTGAATTCTATGGTTTATATCAAATCTAAGGATTCGGGGCGTTACACATGAGGTCTCAGAATGTGAGGTAGGTCTTTTTGAAAATCTCTTTGGGTCTAGTTGACACAGGAAAAATCGGTTTGGGGTTTCGATTTCGGGAGAGTGAGATATTACGATTTTCGTGGAAGGTGTCAAACCAGATTTTGGGTCAGCTGTCAAGGTTTTTTGGGTTAGCTATCAAGAGTTTTGGGGTTGGTTTCTAAGGAAGGGTTAGAAAACTGGGGTTCAGTGTTTGGGGGGTTTTTAAGGGCGTTCTTTAAAGAGGTTGGGTCTTAGCTGTCAAGAGGCTAAGTCTTAGCTGTCCAAGATGTTGGGGTTAGCTGTCCAGAACAGGAACTTCAAGCGTAATCTGGTATTGACTCACGAGGTTGTAGGCAATGAACTTATACTTTCTAGAAAGGCCTGTGAGTCTAGTTTACTTCCCAAAAAATCAGATTGCAATTTCGTCCAGCGGAGAGAGAGAAAATGCATTTTTAGTGAAGGGTGTCAAAGCTGAAATTCAGATTTCCAGCAGCTTGTTTTCAATCTAGAATGGGTATTTTAGGTTGGTTTGTTGGTGAAATGGGGGCTATAACATGTCCTTGAAATGTTTTCTGTTCCCCCTAAAATGGTGATATGGGTTTATGAAAAAAAATGACTGAAAACACATCCATAAAAAGGTTCGGTTTCCCCTCAAATTCGTTCTTGATGCCGTATGTTCTTCTTGCATCCAAGTTTGCTTCGACTTTGATTAAGCTTCATGATTCCACTAGTCCGCCGAGCATCCAATTTCATTCTCCTAAAATCAAAAATGAGAAGAAGTAAATGATTCCTTATGATCAAATAAATAAAATTACGCACAAGGGGAATTTTCAAATTCTAGTAATTCAAAGCCCAACATAAGCAGTCGGTGGGCATGAGGGGCTGCACTAAAAGAAGTGCCAACGAGTTTGCCGGTCAGTGCCATCGAGCCCAAGGAAGGTGATTAATCTTCCCCCTAGCAACCACCCTAGGAGTCTCTAACTCGTGACCTCGCTTTGTCTTACCAAAAATAAGGAAACTTGGGGAAATGATCCAAGATGATCAAATAGGGTGTTCAAGCACAAAAATATGTTAGACATATAAGCATGGATCTTCACGAGATGTTAAGCTCGGAGACACTGAAGTCTCTAAGAACCATGCTCTGATACCAATTGAAAGGCCATGTTTAACTAAGTGAACAGATTAATTAAAACTTGAACAGCTAACTGAATAAGGTTAGCTGTTGAGAGAAAATAAATAAAAGAAATGTGCAGCGGAATATAAATGAATAAATAAATGAAAGGACAAGGTGTATGTGTGTGTTAGTGTAGAGACAAAAGTTTACACAGTATTTTAAAGTGGTTCAAAGGCAAAACCCTCTCTTACATCCACCCCCACTGTTGGAACAGTGAGATCAATCCACTATAATATTCTCTTCAAATAAGAGTTACAAGAATTAATAAGGCAAGTTCCTTTGAACCCCCTCTACTTAATTGACACTTCAATTAAGGTTGCTTCTTTCAAAGCGAGAAAAAGAAAATAACAAAAATCACAAGTGTGTTTTACAAAAAAAATTGCTTGGCTGTTAGCTGGCTGTAAGTGGATTGTAACTGGGTGCAAAGAGGCACAATATTTGCAGGGGAATATGCAAATATTTAAGACTGCAGAGTGAGAGTGCAGTGAGGCTACAAAGGTTTGTAAGGGTGTAAAAAGGTGGAGAGGGTCTTAAAAGGGTCACTTGACAACATGCCAGTATACTCCTTTATATAAGGGAGGGGATAGAGCCGTTAGGGGACAAGGGTATAGTAGTAGCCGTTTGGGAAACAAGGGTACAGAGAAGTAATGGTTCCCTTTGACTTTGACTGAATGTTTGTTGTTTCTTTGTGTACAAGTTGTCAATGGTAGAGAAGGTGTATTCACACTTGAACAAGATTCAATATGAGTTATTCCAATGACAGGTAATATTGGAATAATCATTCTTCAAGGATCTGATGACGTGGATATAGCTGTTGAAGAAACTCAGTCTTAGCTGTTGAGACAGGGGAGCTTAGCTGTTGGGCTTGTAGGTCCTTAGCTGTTGAAGCTTATTTGTATTTATCATCTTGATAATTCATTTGAGGTAGAGGGAGTCTGTAATAGGTAGTTCTTCAGTTTATTGGATGTATAGATGATAGGTAGATCATGTAATGATTTGACTGTTGGCTTGAGTGGAAACAGGGCAGCTTAGCTGTTGGGCTTTGTCTTGGGTTGCCTGTGTTCAGGTCTTTTGTATACATCATATAATCAATGGATTGATTATTTATTTATCAAAACATATTTACTATGATTAATTGTGAGTTTAAACATAGTGAGGTACTAACACACTCCATGTAAACACTCCCATGACACATAAAACTCTACACATGCTTCTACGAATCCACGGAAATCCCCTAAGGGCACCCCTAAAGAGCCTACTCTCCTTCGGCTCTATTTGTGACTCACAGATTCTCTCTGGCTATTTTTCTTGGCACAAAATGTTTATGGATTTAACTTGGTTTATATAGGCACAAAAGTCAAAACCTAAACTAAGAAGAAAACCTGGAATAATTTTCCTTAAACCTACTTACAAAATGAAGCTCAAGGAAAACTAAATTCCAACCTAGTCAAACAAGGAATCCCATAAATTCTTATATAAATTCAACTAGGGATTAACCCGTGCTTCGCACGGGTGTTTTCTTTTTTGCGTGGATATTTATAATTACATTATATAATTATTAAATATTTTAAATAAATATAAATAAATTTTAAAATATATATAAATCTACTTATGATGTTTTAATAATAATAATAGTGGAAATAGTTTTAGTTACTATAGTATAACATACTCCCTCCGTCCCAGAGTAAGAGTCCTACTTTCCATTTTGGTACGTCCCAGAGTAAGAGTCATATTCCTAAAATGGCAAAGAATCTTTACTATTCACCCCACTCATTTCTCTCCTATTTTACTTTTATACTCACAACACCAATCAATTCACTATTCTCTCACACTCATTCTCTCTCCTACTTTACTTTTACACTCACAACATTTACATCACTTCCAATATTTATTAATAAGCCTGCAAATGAGGGGTAGGACTCTTACTCCGGGACGGAGGGAGTAGATATTAAGATTGATTAATAGTATTTGTTACAAATAACTTTATAATTTTTTATTTTTTTTAATTCAATTGTCCCATAATGATGTCAATTTTTACTCTTGATCGATTGAGGAAATAATGTTTTAATTAAGTTAACATTATAGTAATTATGAGCTTAATTAATAGTAAATTAAAAGATAATGGTTACCTAAGTAGTACTCCCTCCGTCCCTGAGTAAGAGTCCTACCTCTCAAATGCACGGAGAATAAGAAATGGTGGAATTGATTTAAGGTTCTGTTTGTTTGGAGGAAAACATTTTCTGGAAAAAAAAAAATCCGCATTTTCCGGTCTTTGTTAAGCATCGGAAAATGGGGAAAATGTTTTCCGGAAAATGGTTTTTCCCCCTTTTCTAAGGAAAATGATTTCCTTACCTCCACCTAAGGAAAACATTTTCCGGAAAAAATTAATGATACAAATTTATGTTTGAACACTACTCCACCTCCGCCTCGCCCCTTTCCCACACCACCTATCGCACCCCCTACCCCCACCACCTGAACCTCCCCCTCCTCCCCCCCCCCCCCCAAAAAAAAAAAAAAAAAAAAAAAAAAAAAAAAACTTCTTTCCACTCATATTAAAATTATTTTTGAACACCTCCCACTACCCCCACCACCCACCCACCCACCTCCACCCTACCCCTACCCCACCATCCACCCATCTCCAAAAAAGAAACATTCTTTTCACTCACATTAAAATTATTTTTGAACACCTCGTCCACCCCCACCTCATACCAATCCCCCCACCTCCCTTACCACCCATCCCACCCATCCCAACCCCCACCCCATTCAAATATTTTCTCATTTTTTTTTCTCATATTAAATCATTTTTTGCTCACATGAAATTTTCCGGAAAACATTTTCCTTAGATTTACCAAACAACCAAAAACATTTTTATGTCATTTTCCGAAAAACATTTTCATGGAAATCATTTTTCGGAATATGTCCCCCCCCCCCCAAACAAACGGAGCCTAAGTGTTGTGAGTGTAAAAGTAAAGTAAGAGAGAGAATGAGTGTGAGAGAATAGTAAATTGATTGGTGTTGTGAGTATAAAAGTAAAGTATGAAAGAGAATGAGTGAGATGAATAGTAAAGATTCTTTGTCATTTTAGAAAAGAGACTCTTACTCTAGGATGTACCAAAATAGAAAGTATGACTCTTACCCTGAGATGGAAGGAATAACTTTTATCGTAAACTAGTGAGTAACCCGTCGAAATTCGACGGGAATAATGAAGAAACTAATGCAAAGAGAGGAAGCAAAATAAGACAGTAAAAATTATACTCCCTCCGTCCCAAAATGATGTTTTCATTTGCCAATTCTCATTGTCTCAAAAAGTTCTTCTCATTTGTACAATTTGGGCTTCGAAGTGCATAAACAAAAGATGGCTAGTGAAGCTAGTATTCATATTCTTAAAAAGTTTGAATAGTCAAATAAGAAGATCATTTTGGGACGGAGGGAGTAGTTCTTTCTAGGCTTGAAATGAAATTGATACAAATGCAAAAGGCATACTGGTATTTATGCTTTTCCTCTCACTCTGTTCAATGTTTTTCTAGGTTAATAGCATTACTAAGCTCAATTCCAAGTTGAATAAATAGAAGTAAATGGAGGGCAACATCTTCGGCAAGTAGATATTGAGACATCCTGAACCCCAATGTTTTGGGCCCAGCCCGCACGGATTTGTTTTTGGGTCAACTCCCAAAAGGCCTCATACTAATGAAGTGGGTGGACACCTATATATATTATATATATTAGACAATTCTTCTTTCAATTGCCGATGTGGGCTTGGGTTGATACCCCAACAAAAGTCTGTGTCGGGCTTCTTAGCGATGGTTCTGTAACCCTTCTCAAAGTCCTTACGCAGTATGACATATCTGTTCTTGGACTGCATGCATTCCTGCTTGACAAATAGCTGTAATCTCAGCAGCACTGATTTTATATGCACTACAAGAAAACAGGCAGATACCGACGGATTATTCCGTCGGTAATCATTAAAAATCCGTCACTAAATTGATTTAGCGACGGATTTTCAACGTTTAATTTCTGATGTTAAAACGTGCATCGGTAAAATCTTTCGACGGATTACCGACGGATTTTCAATTTCATTACCAAGGGATTCTTCCGTCGCCATTGTTTAATAATCCGTCAGCAAAATCGTAAAATAATCGACCAATCCAAAGACTAAGCCGACGGATTACCGACGAAGTTTCCGTCTTTATTTAAATCGTCGTTTTATTTTTAAACCATTTTGGCGATGAATTACCGACGGAATTTACCGTCGCTACTATTTATGCAACTCTATTTATTATTATTTTTATTTAATATTACTGATGGATTATTTTCGTCGCTAATTTGTACATTATTTAAAAAAAATAGCATATACTCCCTCCATCCCACTCGAATTAGGATTTTTGGGTTGGGCACCGAGATTAAAGAATTATAGTATTGTATTGTAAAAAGCAAAACTCAAACAAGATTAAGAGCTTGTCCTCTTTCTAATTAACCACTAACTATTTTCAAAAAACAGTCATAAAATAAATTTTATTACAATGAAACATGCTGCTGCAAATCAAACTAATAACATTGTTCAAACTCATATTTACATTTCATCCAAAGTTCATCTTTTATAGTTCATCCAAAGTTCATCGTTCTTTTTACCACCATCGGACCACCACCGCCACCACTATCGGGCCGCCGCCGCCACCATCGGGCCGCCACCAACTCCATAGGCTCACCATCAGACCGCCACAACAGACCACCACTTCCTCCGTAATTAGCACCACCACCACTATACCTGCCACCACCAAACAACAACAATACAAATATCAAAAGTAGTACAAAAATCAAACAACAATAGAAAAATCAAAATAAAACAAAGTAAAAAAAATCCAAAATCAAAGAGCAAATATCTAGATCTACACACAAACACGCCTAGATTAACCAAATTTACAGTTCAAAAAATTAAATTCTCAAAATTTACAGTTCAGTTCAAAAATCATAAATTCCAAATTCAAAAATCAAATTTCGAGAGTGAGAAAGAGAGGAAAGAGAGAGAGAGGGGGGGAGGGAGAGAGAGAGTGAGAATGAGAGAGAGAGAGAGAGAGAGAGAGAGAGAGTGGGAATGATACTTACCTGAAATCGATGGCGGCGACGGCGATATAGATGACGCTTTATGTGGGTGACGACCATGGTGATGGGGAAAGAGAAAAGGGATTTGCGATGGTTAACGGGATTCTGGTGGGAGGGGTGACGGCGGGAGGGTGGGGATGAGAGAAAGAGAGAGAGGGGGAGTTGCAGATTAGGGTTTGAGATAAAATGAGGGGAGAGGGGATATTTTTTTGGTTTATGCATCTGGTAGTGGATTTAGGTTAGGGGAGTGGGCCAGCCCATTGAGAGAAAGAGGAGAGTGAGAGAGAGAGAAAGTGTGTGGACCATTGGATTAATTGTATTTGATGGTTCAGATTTGTTCTTTCCCACAATCCATGTGAAAGTTTGATATCCATTAGAATAATGTCACCTCACTTCACATGGTGTATTTGATTTACATCATATAGTATTAGTTAAAATTATTTTATCCATAATATTAAAAGTAAGAGAAAAATACTTGGTAAAGAAAAATTTAATTAATATTATCATTTTATTCATAATAATAAAAATCAAACTATGCTAAAAAGGTCTAAAACATTTATTTATATTAAAAAAATAAAAAAATATACATATTGTATACATATAAATTAAAGGGTATTGTTTGTCCCTCCTTTCTTTATTACTAAATAAAAATATTATTAATAATAATAACAATAATAATTCAAAATATAAAATAATATTATCTCATAATAATAATTGAATAATAAATAATAATATTTAATAATAATAGTAATAATAATTATTCCCTCCGCCCCAAAGTAAGAGTACTACCCCCCCCCCCCCATTTGCACGCTTATTAAGAAATTGTGGAAGTGTTGTGAGTGTAAAAGTAAAGTAGAGAATGATATATACCATATACACCATATACCATACCATATGCTATATAACATCTCGTACCCTATATCATATACTCCCTCCATCCCACCTCACTTGAGACCCAAGAGGTGGGCACAATAACTAAGAAAAATAAATAAAATAAGGAAAATGTGTGGTAGAAAATGAAGAGAGAGAATGGGTGGGGTTAATAGTAGGTTGGTTGAATGAATTGTGTGGTGGAAAATGAAGAGAGAGAATGAATGAGTGGGGTAGATTGAATATAAAATAATAAAATCATGGCCATTTTGGGAGGTCTCAAGTGAAGTTGGATGACCCAAAATGGAATAAAGTCTCAAGTGAGGTGGGACGGAAGGAGTACATCATATACCCATACCCTTTATTATATACTCTCTCCGTCCACCTCACTTGAGACTTTATTCCATTTTGGGTTGTCTCACTTCACTTGAGACCTCCCAAAATGGCAATGATTTTATTATTTTATATTCAATCTACCCAACTCACTCATTCTCTCTCTTCATTTTTCATCACACAATTCATTCAACCAACCTACTATTAACTCCACTCATTCTCTCTCTTCATTTTCAACCACACATTTTCCTTATTTTACTTTTTTTCTTAGTTATTGTATCCACCTCTTGGGTCTCAAGTGAGGTGGGATGGAGGGAGTATATATATACCCTATATGAATTCATATAACTTTATACTTTACAAAATTAATATTTGATATCCGCCCATCTAAAATATTTATCTATATTAAAAAAAAAAAATACTTGTAGTGAAGGATATTGTCCGTCCCATTTTTTTTCTTTATTATACAATTATTTGTTTAGTTAATTTCTAACTTTTTTTTTATATTAGTTTTTGAAAAAAAAAAACATCTTTACTAAAAAAAAGTCTAAAATATTTAACCCTATTTCAAAAAAATGCTTATAGTGAAGGATATTGTCCATCATTTTTTTTCTTTATTATACAATCATTTGTTTAGTTAATTTCTAACTTTATTTATATTAGTTTTTTGAAAAAAAAACTTTTTTATTAAAAAAAAATCTCAAAAAAATTTATCTATATTAAAAAAAATAAAAAAATACTTGTAGTGATGGATATTGTCCGCCCCTTTTTATCTTTATTATACAATCATTTGTTTATTTAATTTTCTAACTTTTTTTATATTAGTTTTTGAAAAAAACTTTTTTGCTAAAAAAGTTCTAAAACATTTATCTATATTAAAAAAAATTAAAAAAAATACTCATAGTGAAGGATATTGTCTGTCCCTCATTTCTTTATTATACTATCATTAAAAATATGTGATTTATTTACCGACGGATTTAACCGTCGGTAATCCGTCGGTAAAGATATGCTATTTATGTACCGACGGATTTTATCCCTTGGTAAACTCTATTCGTCGCTATTCCGTCGCTACTTAAAATATAGATTTATTAATTTTTTTAATGCATATAGCAACGACTTAGATCCGTCGCTATTCTATTTTAAATAATTAAAAAATTAAAATCATTTATTCCGTCATAAATCCGTCGGTAATGAAAGGCGCAAAATTTTGGCGCCACATTAGTGACGGATTAGAGAGGGAATGTTCTCCCTCGGTATTTCCGTCACTAAAACCGTCGGTATTCTCGTCCTAGTTTCGGATTTTGTTTCCCACTCTAGGTCGTTGCTATTCCGTTGGTAATTCGTCTCAATTAGTGACAGATTGTAGTCCGTCGGTATCTGCCCTTTTTCTTGTAGTGCTGGTCGAGAAACATACTCCTCTAATTCAACCTCATCACTCAAAATTCATTTTGGCAGTGCATATGACCAGCCTCTATTAGGTAAAGGAAACTCAATCTTACGGTCAAGTCTCCCGGGACGGAGAATTACAGGGTCCAAAGTGTCAGCTCAATTGGTTGCCATTATAACCTTGACGTTAACTGTTTGGTCAAACCCGTCCATCTGGTTTAAGAGTTCCATGCCATGAGGATTCTTTGAACTTCTCTGTGAGCACCAGTCTGAGCATCGAACCTAGCAGTAGCAATTGCATCTACCTCATCAATGGATATAATTGCGGGGTTCATTATCTTCCATTTGATTACACAAACACTGTATGAACTCTGACGGCCTGAAATGGAGTACATGAGCAGTCAGCGCTTGCACTTGGCCTGAATAATAGATCTTTTCTGAAAAGAAGAAAGAGACTTCCTGCTATGAAAAATCAAAAGCAACACCATCATTGATAGATTATCTTGGAATCAACTTCAAAAACGTGTTTCAATTACATGTTCTATATGATTAAAAAAAAAACAGCAACTGTGTCTACTTTAAAATCAACAGAGGTGGGGCTTCCTTAGCCATTATGCTCACTTGTGTAGCTGACATTGCTTCATGTTTCCATACCCTACTTCCGCAACTTGCTTCAAACTTCAACATACACAAAGTTTGCAATCTGCCTCACTTAAAATATAGGATTAGTCAACTGGCTAAGAGGCATCATACATAATGGAATAGCTGAGGGTTTAATGAGACACAGAGTGATAGAATTTTGGTTTTAATTTTTTCTCACCTTGTAAAAAGAAGATTCGCTGTCAGTTGGGACACAACCACGCAGCACTGATCCACAACCTGAAACACAAATAAATCTGTAAAGCAATCATATGTTGTAATGCCATGTTTATACACACACGTTACTAAAATTTACAACAGATTAAATTTTTAAGATTTTTTTAAAATGAAAAAGGACATTATTTTAGACGAAGATTATTCTAAAGATGCAAAGTCGGTGAATGACCAAATTTATGGTTCAGATTATTATTTGAACCTTAATATATACGGAATATTAATTAAATATTTATTCTTTATAATATTGTTATTAACTAAATTTATTATTTGTCACGACAAATGAGGTATTTATGAATTTAAGGGTGGTCATTGTAAAATTTAATGACGGTCGTTAAGTTTTTCGTCTATTTTGTTAACGACCATCCAAAAAGCTGCATATTGCCACAAAGTATGAACATTAAGTACTAAATCGCAACAAATGGTACATTATGTGTCACATTTCAACTCATATGAAACTTAAGGGTACCAATGTGCAATTTGCTCAATTAGTTACTTATTATTTGAAGCTTGATCGTTGTTATAAATATTTTAATTATCTGTTCTTCTTTTTTAATCATTAATTATCTGCTTTTATATTTCAAAAGTCTATGTCATTAAAATATAACAACAACAATTCAACATAATTTTTTTTTGAAAGTAACAATTCAACATAATTATTTAATTATTAATTAATCATTTTAGTTTATATCTTTATCACTTAATGTAAAACAAAATCTCTTATTGTAAAACATGTTTTATATATCTCTTAGTATAAAACATGTTTTTCATAAGACTAACTCTTTACTGAAATTGTTTTTTCATAACGAAAGCAACATTTATTTTAAGAGGTCTAAAAATGAAAATATGATACTCCACCCGTCCTAAAAAAAAAAAGCCTACAAAAACTAAATTAAATTTTAATTGAGCAAGAACGTGAAGAAAAAATATACTAGTTTGTTGATTTATTTATTTTTCATATTTTTTTGACATTGAGTACATCATTTCCGACAGGTGTTACAGTTTATCAGATAATAAACAACTGCTCTCTTCGTCCCGGAGCAAATCCACGTCCATGAAATGAAACAAGAGTATTTCTTTAACCATAAGCTTGTTCATGTGGAGGAAAATAATCAATTTCCTCTTGCTTTCTCTAAAATACATTTTTCACCACAATAAACTTACCAAACGATAATCTGACCTATAATCCTAATAATTAAGAATACAACTCAACAAAACGCATAAATTTAAGCCAATTAGCATGAAACTCGTGATATCATGATCCGTTTGAAGACCTTAAAGTATTTACTCCCTCCGTACCGGAAAAAAGTCTCATTTTTTTCATCCTTACCATGAAGGAACTTTGAGTAATAATTAAAGCTATTTTTAATTATCTTAATGAGAATCTAAAAATTGATATTCATAGTATTTATAATGGTGTATCAATAACAATTTTTAAAATTTTTAGGATAAGTAAAAGTAGCTTTAATTATTGCTCAAAGTTCCTTCGTGATAACGATAAAAAAATGGGACTCAGAGTATTTTATTCTATATAATTTTCTTACCATATAAAGAATATCTTCTACACCAAATTGTAAACATGGCAATTACATTTGCCATATATGCAAAACTTTTCAAATTATGTAAGAAAAGTATCTCCTTATTGGCAGGATTTAAGGAAGTATTTATGGAAACATTCTCAACTAACCCAACTATTTTATTTATAGAATTAATGTTTGAAATTTTTCAAAATTCACATTGAATTTCTTGAGTCAATTTTATTTCTGGGATCTCGATTAAAGGGTTAAAAAATATAAAATTGTTCAAATTTTAAATTGTTGTTTAGTGTTCCTAGATTATTCCTAACTCTATAGCTTATATGATTCTATATCTGGGGATCTCGATTTATTTGTTTAACCTATTTCGGGTCATACCTTGTTTACTACATATTTACATACACAATTGGTCACTAAAGTATAAGTGTTTTTGTATGTCATCATCAATGGTTTTTGTTTTGGAATATTCTCATGCAAGTACATTTTTTTTTGAATGTCCTCACCTTATACATGGAGCCGTCACCTTTTTTAACAATTTTATGACATGTGTTATCACTTGACTAACCCCTGTTATGCAATTAACGAAAATGTGATCGTTAACAAAAATTAACTGGGATGTTTAGGAGGGAATAATCCCGCTTAATTCACCCATTTGATGGGTATACATTTTGAAAAGTGGGGTCTATTAATTTCAAACGCACTACCGAAGACAAATGCGTAATAAAATTAAAATGAGTATAGATATTCATTTTGTCTCGAAATGATGTTTACGAACAAAAATATGAAGAGATTATTTTTGGGACAGAGGGAGTACTTTAATTCAATCTTTTGTAGTTCAAGATTTTGCATAATTTGATGGGCATACTTTTTTTAACTATTAAATGTGAAGATAGTTTTGAGACGGAATGAATACTTCAATTCTACTTTTTAAGGGTGGTCATTGTAAAATTTAATGATGGTCGTTAAGTTTTTCGTCTATTTTGTTAACGACCATCCAAAAAAGCTGCATATTGCCACAAAGTGTGAACATTAAGTACTAAATCGCAACAAATGGTACATTATGTGTCACATTGCAACTCGTATGAAACTTAAGGGTACCAATGTGCAATTTTCTCAATTAGTTACTTATTATTTGAAGCTTGATCGTTGTTATAAATATTTTAATTATCTGTTCTTTTTTTTTTTTTTGAATCATTGATTATCTGCTTTTAAATTTCCCCTTTCATCAAGCCCCGTCTCATGTGTGAGACCGTTTTATATAAGACTTCCTCAAAATATAGGGTTTACGGGTACACTTCGTTGCCAACACTTCATGCCCTTCATGCCATATTCATATATAATCTGATTTTCAATCTTCATAATCTTCGTTATGACTGAGAATAAAAGAAATGAAAAATGTCAGTAGGATTTTTTATTAAAGTGACATTCATGGATTTGAACAGAAGGATTGAGTTTGAATAATTCGTAATGTATATCAAATAATTCGTAATATATAGTGAATTACTATTTTAAATTTGTTTTTAAATTAGGAATCAAGCCAATTCATCACGTATCAACTAAGCATTGGAGAGAAAAAAGATGAACTTGCAACAATAAAATTACTTTTTATGAAATGAATCTAACATGACTATATTATGGGACGGAGGAAGTACGATTTATCACGTATAAATTAAGTATTGGAGAGAAAAATAGTGAATGAAATTGCAATAATTAAACTGTGCGTTTTCTGTAAACACCAAAGGCAGAGGAGTGAATGAGTATGTATAATGCACTTGTCTTATAAGAGAGGCAAAATAACTACTGATTAGAGAGCATAAGAAAGTGTGGAAGAATGGTAAAACTGAATACAGAACATGTAAGCACTAAAATCTTTTTTTTAGGTGAGAATAAAAATGAAACGGAATACAGAACACGTAAATTGCAAATATTTATGGTCATTTATTTATATTTTTACTACCAAATAAACCAATCAAATGAGATCTCATGAATAGCATATTTGCAAATATTTGAATCGAAAATTTCGGATAAAAGAAAAGGAAAGCTATCAAAACTTCCCACCTTATATTTGGTGTGGTCAAATATTCTAAATAGCATATTTAAAATCTGAGTTTAAAAATTACCAAAGATAGATATTTGATCAATCTTTCATGCACTTAGAATAATAAATTATAAATTCAAATTTCAAATCTAATCTTTTAATTTTGTAAATTTTGAATTTCAAATTACAAATCTTAATTGATTCAGCTGAGTTCTGTAGAAGGTTTTTCTTTTTTTTTTTTCTTTTTTTTTAATGTTGAAAACCTCAAAATGTGCTGACCAATAGAATGGTAGAATGGCGCCAAGTGGTATTATGAGGTGGCACAATGTGAGAGCAGTAAATATTTCTGCTTTCATATTATATATAGATTTTTTGACATTGAGTGCATCATTTCCGACAGGTGTTACAGTTTATTAGATAATAAACAACTGCTCTCTTAGTCCCGGAGCAAATCCACGTCCATGGAATGAAACAGGAGTATTTCTTTAACCATAAGCTTGTTCATGAGGAGGAAAATAATCAATTTCCTCTTGCTTTCTCTAAAATACATTTTTCACCACAATAAACTTACCAAGCGATAATCTGACCTATAATCCTAATAATTAAAAATACAACTCAACAAAACGCATAAATTTAAGCCAATTAGCATGAAACTCGTGATATCATGATCTGTTTGAAGACCTCAAAGTATTTACTCCCTCCGTACCGGAAAAAGAGTCTCATTTTTTTCATCCTTACCATGAAGGAACATTGAGTAATAATTAAAGATATTTTTAATTATCTTAATGAGAATCTAAAAAATTGATATTCATAGTATTTATAATGGTGTAACAATAATACTTTTTAAAATTTCATTAGGATAAGTAAAAGTAGATTTAATTATTGCTCAAAGTTCCTTCGTGATAACGATAAAAAAAAAATGGGACTCAGAGTATTTTATTTCTATATAATTTTCTTACCATATAAAGAATATCTTCTACACCAAATTGTAAACATGGCAATTACATTTGCCATATATGCAAAACTTTTCAAATTATGTAAGAAAAGTATCTCCTTATTGGCAGGATTTAAGGAAGTATTTATGGAAACATTCCCAACTAACCCGACTATTTTATTTATAGAATTAATGTTTGAAATTTTTCAAAATTCACATTGAATTTCTTGAGTCAATTTTATCTCTGGGGTCTCGATTAAAGGGTTAAAAAAGATAAAAATTGTTCAAATTTTAAATTGTTGTTTAGTGTTCCTAGATTATTCCTAACTCTATAGCTTATATGATTCTATATCTGGGGATCTCGATTTATTTGTTTAACCCATTTCGGGTCATACCTTGTTTACTACATATTTACATACACAATTGGTCACTAAAGTATACGTGCTTTTGTAATGTCCTCATCAATGGTTTTTGTTTTGGAATATTCTCATGCAAGTACATATTTTTTTTGAATGTCCTCACCTTATACATGAAGCCGTCACCTTTTTTAACAATTTTATGACATGTGTTATCACTTGACTAACCTCTGTTATGAAATTAACGAAAATGTGATCATTAACAAAAATTAACTGGGATGTTTAAGAGGGAATAATCCCGCTTAATTCACCCATTTGATGGGTATACATTTTGAAAAGTGGGGTCTATTAATTTCAAACGCACTACCAAAGACAAATGCGTAAAAAATTAAAATGAGTTTAGATAGATTATTTTTGGGACAGGGGGAGTACTTTAATTCAATCTTTTGTAGTTCAAGATTTTGCACAATTTGATGGGCATACATCTTTTAACTATTAAATGTGAAGATAGTTTTGAGACGGAGTGAATACTTCAATTCAACTTTTTAAGGGTGGTCATTGTAAAATTTAATGACGGTCGTTAAGTTTTTCGTCTATTTTGTTAACGACCATCCAAAAAAGCTGCATATTGCCACAAAGTGTGAACATTAAGTACTAAATCGCAACAAATGGTACATTATGTGTCACATTGCAACTCGTATGAAACTTAAGGGTACCAATGTGCAATTTGCTCAATTAGTTACTTATTATTTGAAGCTTGATCGTTGTTATAAATATTTTAATTATCTGTTCTTTTTTTTTTTGAATCATTGATTATCTGCTTTTAAATTTCCCCTTTCATCAAGCCCCGTCTCATGTGTGAGACCGTCTCATATAAGACTTCCTGAAAATATAGGGTTTACGGGTACACTTCGTTGCCAACACTTCATGCCCTTCATGCCATATTCATATATAATCTGATTTTCAATATTCATAATCTTCATTATGACTGAAAATAAAAGAAATGAAAAATGTCAGTAGGATTTTTTATTAAAGCGACATTCATGGATTTGAACAGAAGGATTGAGTTTGAATAATTCGTAATGTATATCAAATAATTCGTAATATATAGTGAATTACTATTTTAAATTTGTTTTTAAATTAGGAATCAAGTCAATTCATCACGTATCAACTATGCATTGATAGACTTAATATATCATAAACTAACTGAACCAACTATTTATAACGTGCAATTGAGTCATTCTGCTACGACATTCAACATCCTTTGAGGTAATTCAAAGTCCGTCCTCTCCCCACCCCCACCCCCCGGCTCTCTCTAATAATCTGCGTTCCCTTTTGTTTTCTGTATGTTAATTTCATTTCATTTTGTTCCGCTCGCAGCTGCTTCTGCTTCAACGTAAGATGTCTACAGCTCGAAGCCTATTCCGTGAACTTAAGAAAGGTAGATCAGACTGGAGTCTGAGATTTTTTGTTGCACGAAAGTGGGAGGTCGAAGTTGACCCCAATATGAAGTTACCTAAAACTTTTGAATTCATTCTTGTGGATGCAGAGGTAAAATCAGTTTTTTCTCACTATTTTTTATAATCTATTGCATATCTATTTTAAACTAATTGAATATTTTTTTAAGGGAAAAAGAATTTAGGCTACCGTTCCAACTTCTTTGATAAGTAAGTTTAAAAGCAAGCTACATGAGCAAAGCCATTATGACATTTCCAATCTGATCATTGTTGATAACAAATATAAGATTGTTTCTCATCAATACAAGTTGGTAAGTTCTTTTTTCTCGAGAAGAGCCAACAAAGGGGCAGCCCACTCTCTATCTCGATCTCCGTTTAGCATCATATATAGATTTGGAGAAAAGATTGGTTTTAGTGCGGATTAAGGGGAAAACGAAAGGCCTTTTCTGGTCCCCCTGAGCCGGGGGTGCTTGTGGGGAGGGTGTGCCACGACGAAACAAGGGAAAGGCAGCTTTGCGTTGGATGCTCTTTACTCTCCCCATAATGATGGCTCTGTTGTCTTGGGGAGGGTTGAAGCTTGCTTGCTTCTTCTTGGACTCAAATGTCATTTTCTTCGGGAAGAAATTTTCTAAAAGGCCATCTCTTCAATTTAATGTCTTTTCAAGATGTGCAAGCCATTGAAAACCATGCTAACTCTGTTCTTATAGGTAATCCTATACTCTTACCCAGATTTATACATAAATAAATATTCATATCAATACCGTACATATCATAATCCTGATGTACGATTTATTAAAAAAAAAAAAAAACAAATGTTGTTGGAAGAGTTGTTGTAAAAGGAGACACCCTGTTTCGAGGTAACTCCAAGTTGGTTGAAATAGAAATTGAAGACGCAAAGTATGTTAAAGTCAACATTCTTGACACTATAACTTATATCTCTTTATACTCAAAACTATTAGATTTTTTGTAAATTAGTCATAAAAAATAATCCATATTCATCACTGTTTAGGAAAAAACCCTTGTCATGGTAAACCATTGTTTCTAAACAATGCGAAGTTCATAATATTGACTTGAGAAAATGAAAAGAATAAGAAACTGGCCTGTATTAAAGATTCTCAGTTGACCACTCTATTCTTTTTGTTTTGGCCGAATACCATTCTGAGCTTTTTCAGCAAGTTTGTTCAGAATTTGTAATCATTACTTTTAATTTAGATATTAATAATTTTAATTACATTTGTATATATTCATATTTCTTTATTTCACAATGTTTTGCCCGTGCCTTCAAGGTATGGGTGTTACACTAGTTATATGTAATTTGTCATATTACAAAATGTAACTCTTGTACTATAAGATTTAATCATTGTTAATAAAACTGAAATTTTATGGGAATTCCTTGTAACGACCCGAGCCCGCAGGCCCGACCCGTTACACAAGCACCACGCATTTGCCAATGAATTCAAATATCTTGGGTCCACTTAGCTTACCACAGTCCCACCCAAAAATCCATGGACGTATTGGTATTTGTAAGTGTGGCTATTTTAGCACACACGATTTTATTTTAATTTGTGTTAATTTTAGGATTTATGTCTTTCTTTATTTTAGGTAAAATTGTAAATATCTTTTTATTATTTTTATTTACTAACATATTAATTAGTTTCCTAGTTTTTGTGTATCTCTTTTAATTTTTGTAGATATCTTTTACTTGGATTTGGAAGCTATAATTTAGGAAAGGATGGAGTGTATCTTCACAAGGATTGCTCTCCAAGACTCCTACGGATTCCATCTTTACACGGCTTTGGGATTGCACATCTTATAAAGAGAGAAGCCATTCCATTTCATTCTTAACGATTTTCTGAGAAAAAAATCTGATTTCTCAAGTCATCTTGAGTGCTTTAGTAATAGAGTACTTTTGTAATACAAGTTCTTCCATAGAACTTGTTTTGAGTGTTTTAGTGTTTTCATATTTGGTCTCTTCTCTTAATTTATTCTTTGTAATCGATCATAACAGTTTTTATCAAAAAGAAGTTTTGTTGTCTACAGCGAGTTGCTGTAGATGTGTTAAATATTTCGTTTTTTACGTTTTTATTCCGCTGCAAGTCAGTTGGTGTAATCTGTGGTGACTTCACACTACGATTCACACCATACTCTGTTTATTGTCCGACCATCCTAGCTATCTAAACTTTCAATTGGCACCAGAGCCTCCACTCAACATACTGAGTGAGATCCAGAAAGGATAGTCATTATGGAAGGTCAGTTAAGTCAGTATCGTCCACCTGTGTTGGATGGTACAAACTATGCCTTGTGGAAATCCAAAATGCGTCTGTACATCAAAGCGATTGATGAAAGAGCATGGCGGAGTATCATAGTTGCCTGGACTCCTCCAAGGATTGAAAGTAAGGCCGCAGAGGGTGAAACCTCTGAAGAAAAGGTCTACATTTTTAAACCGGAGAAAGACTGGACAACTGATGAAGTAACCCTAGCAAATTATAATTCCAAAGCTTTGGGTGCCATATCTAGTCATGTGGATGAAGACATGTACAGACTAATCACCAATCAAAGCGTTGCCAAAAATGCTTGGGATATTCTTCAAGCTCATTGTGAAGGAGATGAAGGAGTGAAAGGCACTAGGTTGAGGATTCTCATGACTAGGTTTGAAAACCTGAGAATGTCAGACACTGAAGATATCAAAAGCTATTCGGATAAAATCAAAGATATCTCAAATGAGTGCCTCTCCCTAGGTGAGCCTATCTCTAATGCTAGGTTAGTAAGTAAGTTACTCAGAACAGTTACAGAAAAGTTTAACATAAAAATTGCTGCTATTGAAGAAGCCAATGACACTGCTACCATGGGTTATAACTCTATCGTTGGCAAACTAACCATGTTTGAAATGAACTTGGCTATTCAACATCAACACAAAGCTGAAAGTAATGCTCTTGCCGAAGCTCTTTCCAAATCCTCTAAAGCTTCTAAAGAAATTGTATAAATCTCTAAGGAAATTGACAAATCTAATTTGGAAACAGAAGATGTGGCTTTTCTCACCAAAAAAATTGCATCTTTTTTAAAGAATAAACGTGATAATAAATTTTCATCTGAAAGCCAAAACAATTCTGAAGATTCTGAAGAGGATACTGGAAATTCTTTTAAAAAGTCTAGAAATTTTAACAAAAAGAAATCAGATTTCGTTCAATGTAGAGCCTGTAAAGGCTTTGGTCACTATGCGAATGAGTGTGCCAACACTTTGAAGAAAAGGGGGATGAGCTTAAATGCGACCCTGAGTGATAGTGAGGATGATGATGAGTATGCATTCCTTGCAGAAATTGATAATTCCTCTCAAAATCACGAACATCATTCTGGTGTTACTTCAGGTGTGTTCACACCAGAGATCACATCCTCAGACTCTGAGTTTAAATGCTTTAATTCGTCTATATCTGAGAAAACCAGAGGATGAAGAGGAATGTGATGGTAATTTTGAGGAACTTCATGAAGCTTACACTGATCTTTTCGCCGATTGGCAAAAACGGGTTGAAAAACTTGATGTTTTTGAAAAAGTCAATGAGAAACTCTCAGCTGAAATCACTTCCTTAAAATCTGAACTTGAGAGAGTTTCCATTGAAAATGATAATCAAAAGGATTCCATAGCCAAACTCGAGGTCATGCTCACAAAGCGTGATGTTGAACTCGAGAAAGTTAAAGCAGATCTTGAAAAAGCAAATGAAACTTTTACCAAGTTAAACAATGGCAAAGCTAAACTTGAAGAGGTTTTAAATATTGGAAGCCATTCTAAAAATGGCCTTGGCTATGGATTCAATTTTGTGAAAGAAGGTGAAGAGAGATCGGAATCAAAATCTTTTCAGAAAAGAGAGTCTAGACCTAGGAGAAAAAAATATGTGTGCCACTATTGCTTTGCTCCTGAGCACATCAGACCGTTTTGTTTCCAAAGAATTCATGACCTTGGGGAATCTGGTTCCCAGATGGGTGTTAGAATGAACCCACATCGCCAGAAATCTGGGCGATTCGTGTGGGCTGAGAAGAAAGGTGAGGAGTGTAAGGTTGTTTTGACTTCTCAAAAGAGTAGTGTGTCTAGCTCTTGGTATTTTGACAGTGGGTGCTCAAGGCACATGACAGGTAAAGCTGAATTCTTTTCTGATTATTCTCCTATGAATGGAGGAAATGTGAAATATGGAGGTGGCGGCATAGGTAAGATTGTTGGGAAAGGAACTTTGAATGTTGATGGTATGCCTAATCTCCATAATGTCCTCCATGTTGATGGCCTCAAAGCAAACCTCATAAGCATTAGTCATTTATGTGACGATGATATGCATGTGAAGTTTGACAAGCAAATTTGTGAGGTTTTTGATAAATCTGGCAATTGTGTGTTTAAAGGTCTTAAAACTTCTGACAATTGCTATAAGTTTTGTGATGCTACAGGGTTTGTTGAAGAGCTGGAGCCTGCCAATGATGAAGCTGAACAGGAAACAACACCAGAGAGTGCAGAACCGTCTGATGTTACCCCCGGTGTGATAACACCACAGACAACACTACCAGAAAACGACCCCTGTTCAGATTCAGAGGCATCCTCCAGCAGCTCAAGAAGTAAAGAAGCAGTTTGACATGGTCCAGAAACAGTGCCTCTGAAATCCAAGAGGAACATCCCAATTTACATGTTCTTGGGGATGTTAGTGAGAAGATGAGGATTGGACAAATGGTAAGGGTGAACTACCGTGATGCGGTAGGGTTGAATTACATGAAAGTCAGAGGCTATGAGGTAACAAGTAATTTCTTTTGGTCACATGGGAGTTCTTTAATCATTTTGATGAGACAAATGGTAAAAAATTATGGGCCACAAAGTAAGGTTTTAACTCGATTTTGGGTCAATTTAAATGCTATTGATACTTCAAAAATTCATGCTCAATACTCTTGTATTAAACATGTTGACTTTAAACATCATTTTATCAGAGATTTTGTTGAGCATAAAATTGTAAGCCTGGAACCAGTAAGAACAGAAAATCAGTTGGCTGACATTTTCACTAAGGCCCTAGACTTTCAGAGATTTTCTTCACTTAGGAAATCTCTTGGACTTTGCATCATTTGATGGCGTGATCCCCTGTATGATCACACCATGTGTCACACTTGTATATTTGTTAACTTAAAAAAAAAAAAAAAAAAAAAAAAAGAACATTGTATTATGTTTGCACTGTACATCTCAGAGTGATCACTTGATCCACTCCCTTGACTTGACTAGTCCTTGAACTGTGAACACTTCCTGTGGTTACTTTGGCAAAAGCCTTTATTTTATCTCTCAGTGGATGCTTTCTTGGGAAACAGCTGCTCCACCATTGTATGCAGCCAATCCAAATGTGATCAAACGAACTCACACAAAACCAAAGTGTGCCTCAAATTTGAGAAGACCATTTGAAAGATAAAGGGCTATCTTTGGATTTAATGTAGAGTGAAAGCTACCCACAAATTCATTTCCCACAATTAAAAAAGGGGTGGGCGCATTCTAGAGGCTGAGAAGATTGGGATTTGTGTTCATTGAAGTTCTTGGATAGGTTGAGTCCCCGGGTGTGATTTCATCCCAAGTCACACTAATCTGAGTTGTACACTTCACTTGCATATTTTTGTTTATTTGTTTTTCTTTTTATTGAGTCGTCCCTACCATAGTGCTAATGTCTCCGAACTGATTTTGTGTTGTTCTTGGTAAACTCTGTATATAAATTTATGCTCAAGGAAATCTTTCATAAATAAATGTCTAATGACATGTTTTTAGGGAGAGTATTTATCTTGCATTTTTTATTCTATCAATGGTAGTTCAATTCTCTCAAAGTTTGGTTATAACATTTTCTATGTCTCCCATGATTTCTATTATTTGATAAATCTGAAATGTTGAAGATTCTCTTGTGTCCTGGAAGCCTGGATCCCTTGTGCATGTTGGTTCATCTCTGTCTCCAGCAATTGTTCTATCCTCAAGTCCAGCTGACGATGTGTCCCTCGATGTGATCACATATGATCTCACACCAGCCTGTCTTTCCGCCGTAACGACCTTTTGCGAACTTGATCATCTCGCATTCTGGTCAAAAAGGGGGAGAGTATGTGAAAAGGGGGAGAGAAAGCTGATATGGTTGTATGTGAAAAGGGGGAGAGAAAGCTGATATAGTTGTTGTCTTGGTGTATGGTTGTTATCTTGGTGTGGCACTATAATTTTTGATTTCTTTGACAATTTTATGGCAGGTACAGTTATCAAAAGGAAATATCTCATTGCATTTTTTTGACAACAGTTGGATTCAGGGGGAGTTTATATTTTGGTCGCTTAATAATCTTAACATTTTTGTTTTGACCAGAAAGCCATAAATCAGGGAGAGATTGTAAGTGTGGCTATTTTAGCACACACGATTTTATTTTAATTTGTGTTAAGTTTAGGATTTATGTCATTCTTTATTTTAGGTAAAATTGTAAATATCTTTTTATTATTTTTATTTACTAACATATTAATTAGTTTCCTAGTTTTTGTGTATCTCTTTTAATTTTTGTAGATATCTTTTACTTGGATTTGGAAGCTATAATTTAGGAAAGTATGGAGTGTATCTTCACAAGGATTGCTCTCCAAGACTCCTACGGATTCCATCTTTACACAGCTTTGGGATTGCACATCTTATAAAGAGAGAAGCCGTTCCATTTCATTCTTAACGATTTTCTGAGAAAAAAATCTGATTTCTCAAGTCATCTTGAGTGCTTTAGTAATAGAGTTCTTTTGTAATACAAGTTCTTCCATAGAACTTGTTTTGAGTGTTTTAGTGTTTTCATATTTGGTCTCTTTTCTTAATTTATTCTTTGTAATCGATCATAACAGTTTTTATCAAAGAGAAGTTTTGTTGTCTACAGCGAGTTGCTGTAGATGTGTTAAATATTTCGTTTTTTACGTTTTTATTCCGCTGCAAGTCAGTTGGTGTAATCTGTGGTGACTTCACATTACGATTCACACCATACTCTGTTTATTGTCCGACCATCCTAGCTATCTAAACTTTCAGTATTCATTGGTAATTCGTTGTACTTTAAGTACCACTCCAACCAAGGATAGCCCACCGATGTGGGATATCACAATCTCCCTACCTTGGCTCCTTGCCATCCCCGGCAAGGCCCACTTGGATCGGAACCCCGGGCATTGTGGATTCAAGAGGGGCTCGTACGGATTCAAGAGGTGACTCCCACCGGCTCTGCGGTGTGGACTTTGCTCCGCACAGCACTTTGCTCCACACTTCCGACCGGAACAGGCTCTGATACCATTTGTAACGACCCGAGCCCACAAGCCCGACCCGTTACACAAGTACCACACACTGAACCAATGAATAAAAATATATGGGGTCCACTTGGCTTACCACAGGCCCACCCAAAAAATCCATGGACAAATTAGTTTTTATTGGTAATTCATTGTACTTTAAGTACCACTCCAACGAAGGACAGCCCACCGATGTGGGATATCACATTCCTAGTACTAGAAATGTCCTCAACTAAGATTGAACTAAAAAGGCATGTGGGAGAGTAATCAGAAATTCATCGAGCGTTATATAGGGATTCTTCTCGATCCCTTTAAGTGTTGCTGATTCCAACAATGTAGTCTTAGAAGGAATATGTCATGCTATTGAAATATGAATAAAAGCAGGGTGGGGTATTAGGTTTAAGAACGAAAATGAGTGTGATGCGTGTCTTCCAATCATGTGATCACAAATAGCGTTCGGAATTCTTGAAAGCACGGATCCTTTAAAAGAAGTGAAAGGTGAAAAACTTGGTTCCGGGTATTGGGAGGTATATATTCAGATTGCAGTTAAGGACAATGAGAGGTTGATTAGGCCGTATGGACATATTAAAACTATTGGAGATGCAATAGGCGCCCATGTTGTTTGGCCTGCACCATTTGTGTTAAGTGTATTACTAATGTTCCAATTTTTCACTCTTAACATCTTTTTAGTCCTTTATTCCCTGTGGTTATTCTTTTATATTTGTTTCCTGTTTGTGCATAGTTCACTTGAGAAAGATGCTCGACTTCAAATGTTTGATGACGAGTACATGACTAGTACTTAGGAAAGTTGATTCCTTTAAGGATGTGAGACAAACATACGAAAAACTGTTATTTATGATGTCATGAACTGTTGGCACTTTCTTTCAGTTATATTGTTGCACTAAAATGCATTCAACATTTGGTAGTTTAGTTATTATGAATTTTTATTTTGTTTTTTCTTTTCAAATTTGAGTGTATGGTATGGTGTGTGTGTGTGTGTGTGTGTGTGTGTGTATATATATATATTCTCTTTTAATTGCTTAGTGGTGCCATTATTGTTTATGAGTGCCATTAGAAAATGTCATGCAACATTTGAATTGTGTCACATGTTAATGCCTCTAGATTTTTCAAATCTACACCTACTATGTCAAAAAATGTTGTCAAAGTGACATTTTCAGGTGCCACTAATTTAACACAACGGCATTTAAATCGATGACACTGATTTAACATAGTGACATGTAATTAAATGACACAAATTTTACCTAGTGGCGTTTAAATTAATGACACTAATCCGACAGAGTGACATTTAGAACAATGACACTAATTTAATGTAGTGGCGTTTAAGTCAATGACACTAATTTACCGAAGTGGCATTTAAATCAATGACAAATGCCACTAATATTTTTGCAGTGGCATTTAGATCAACCGTGGCATCACTATAGGTGACTTTAATTATGTAGTGCCACTGGCCTAAAAATGCCACCAATATGAAAAAAGTGGCATTATTTAATGCCTTTAATTTGAGTTTTTCTTGTAGTGAGCTCTTCAAGGCTTTGGCAACTTTGGAAATATTTTAATTCTATCGACTTTGGAGACATCGTTGATATTCATATTCAACTGATTCTCAAGAAAGAAAATGGTTTTGCAAAAGTGTTAGCAAAGCAACGGGAAAAAAGGCAAAATCCCCTAAAGGCGTGGTGGTGTGGTGCAATGAATGAAGATTGCAGATATATAGTTCTACGTCTTTTGCATTGTAATGACTGCTATCTGTGTCGCCTTGGCATTAGCATGCACTATTATATTGGAGTAAGGGTTGTAAACGAGCCGAGCCGAGTCGAGCATTGGGGTGTCAAGCTCGAGCTCGTTTAAAACTTATCGAGCTCGAGCTTTTATCGAGCTCGAGCCCACTTGCTTGTTCGAGCTCGAGCCTACTTGCTTGTTCGAGCTCGAGTCGAATCGAGCTCGCGAGCTGCTCGCGAACAACTCGAGTCGATATCGAACTCGAGTTTTAACGAGCCGAGCTCGAGCTTAGGCTTATTTTTTTAAAAAAAATATGGTCTTAACGAGCTTATCGAGTACCATTTACTAACCATTGTTCTTATTGCTAAAGCTAGACAAAAGCTCCCCTTCGTGACTAATATACACATATGATACTACTATTCCCTAAAATTTACAACGATAAACAAATTACTTTCCCTGCCCCGAAATAATATTCTAATTTGCCATCTTTTCTTGTCCTAAAAAGTTCTTCTCATTTTTACAATTTGAGCTTAAATGTACAAAAACACAATCATGGCTAGTGAAACAAGTGTTCATATTTTTTAAAAGTTTCAATACTCAAATTTGGGTATCATTTTGGGATGGAAAGAATATTATATTGATATACACTCTGTTCATAATGATAGCTTGAAAAAATAGTCTTATTTTGATTTTCTTTGTAAATTTGCTTGAATACGTGTATCTCTATATGAGAGTCTAATTTTTTCTTTAGTACACCATTAAATATTTTATCAATTCACTTTTTATTTTTTATTTTTTAAAATAATAATTAACTGCTGTATAAAATATTTTCAAAAATGGCCATTAACAAAATGTTATAACTAAGATGTACCACCTCCGTCCCAGCTCAATGTGCACTGTTTGATTTTTTGGTCAATTTGACTGAACTTTCACCTTAATTTTATGAAAATCTATATATTTCTATGCAATTTTGAAAGATGTTATTGATACTATTTATAACAATAATAACTTTCAAAATTGTATAATAATAGCTAGATTTTCACAAAATAATGGTCAAAGTTTGAATGAATTGACCACATGAACAGTAAAAGTGCACATTGAGTTGGGACGGAGGTAGTAAATAGGATGGGATTAAAGGGTAAAATATGGAGAGAGCCCAAAAGAGTCCAACAGCCTCTCCTATAATTACCACAGATAATCCATCCTCATTCCAAACCCTAAAAAAAAACCTAGACGTCTCTCTCCATCCATCCAGCCGCCGCCAGTCTCTCTCTCTACACATCCAGCCGCCGCTGCTCTCTCCGTCTCTCGTCAGCATAGATGGATGATTCCGAATAGGATGATTTTTGCATGTGAGTTCTTGATTTTCCATCTTAATTCCCTGTTTCATATTAAAGATGAGTTTGGAAATGTTTCTTTAATACTCTAATCTCTCAATAATCTCTTCTTTAAGTTTTGTTTAATAACTTATTAAAGAGTTGTTGCTTTCTGTTTAGAAATGTTTGAGCTTTTGTTTAATCTTTATGCTCAGTTTAAGTCCGGCAAATCACTTTTAACTGAATTGGTAAAAATGACTTACGGATGTTATTGTAATAATGAACAAGGTGAACCACTTTATGCTGAACAAGAAAGATCTAACTAAATCTGCAACTTCCTTAAGTTTATCCGGATAACCATCGATTGTTTTGTACTCAATGTAAATGACATGGAAAGAGCATATATTTTGAATTGATTTCCCCGTGTGTGTGTATATATATTTATTTATTTTAAATACTGCATGCATTCTAACACTTGGTTGCTGATGAGCAGCGGAACTTTTCATGTGGCACAGCATAGTACATGATCGTTGTTCGTGGTATATCGTTTGCAGGGCACTGCCCTAGCA
This sequence comes from Campanula takesimana, assembly GCA_026119855.1. Lineage (NCBI taxonomy): Eukaryota > Viridiplantae > Streptophyta > Magnoliopsida > Asterales > Campanulaceae > Campanula > Campanula takesimana. The sequence continues at coordinate 326,664 of JAOWBW010000894.1, forward strand.
AGGTTTGACATTTTTCTGTTTACCAATTTTAGACTTGTTTATATTGGTTGGTGTATACAAATTTTGCATTTCATGAGTGAGCTTTCAAATGATGTGTTCATATTTAATTAAAATTCTTTCATTGCCGGTTGGAGGATCATTGCCAGTTGGAGGATGAATTCAATATTTTTGGTTAGCAATTTCATTTTCTTACTTTTTCCCTTCAACAGTCGTAACATTCTTCTGTTTACTAATTTTAGACTTGTTTATTTTTGGTTATCACCATCCTTACAAATTTTAGATTATCACCATCCTTACAAAGTACCGACTCTTCACATTTGGTTGGTACACGTACACATATATAAGTTTGGTCGGTATACCATGTACCGACTATATTTTTATAAAAATATTTGTTTATATATTTAATTGAAAATTATATATAAAAAAATACATAATTAAATTAATAGAATCTAATCTAACCCCAAATATCGTATTCAGATTTCATTTTTAGCATGAGTTTCTGAACTAAATTGTCTTAATTTTGCTTAATTAAGTAGATATATGGAAAATGTATGTATAGGGGTGTTTATTTTTGTCTGACTAAATGTAATTTTTCTGAAATCACAAGGAAAGGTCTAAGTGCCATACTTTTGTGGTGGATTAAGGACACGATTATTAAAAAATTAATTGCAAGATTTAAATTATGTTCATGGTGAGCTATATGAGGCTATAAATAAAGAGAGAATGAAACTGTTGTAGCTGCTCCTCCAACTTGCTAAAATTGAGGAACCGAACCGCTAATCTTTTGGTACAATTGTTCTTGTTCACAACAGTAGAACTCAAAAAAGTTTAGCCTAATTTTCCCACATAATCGAGGTTGTTATTTATCAACCATTTCAAAAAAGATTGTTGATAAGATTTGGCATTAAACAATCTATCTGATTATATTTTGCGCCCAGATATTGATGTACATCTTTCATGATCACACTTTGCTAATATCTCTCTCTCTCTCTCTCTCTCTCTCTCTCTCTCTCTCTCTTTTGACCCCATGTGGCCACAATTTTTGCTTGGGAAATAATAAGTTACAAAAAATGGTTACAAAATGTGGCTTACAAAATGATGTGTCATAATTGTGTTGGTGTTTTTAATTAGACCGGGTAACTATATTTCTCTTGTCAATGATAATTGCTTATTTGTAATTCTCTGTGAATCTTTTAATATATTAAGAATGTCATGTTAAATTTTTAGTTAATTGAATATTATGACTTTGTGGTGGTGTTGTTCGAAAAAAACATTTGATTAATATTTAAGATTATTATTTTTTGAGTCAATTTATGTTGGTAGGACCTTAGTACCAAGTACCAACCAATATCAGCCGTAGCAATTAAGTTGGTATACCGACTTCGACGATTTTTAACGGTACCTATTTTAAGTGTACCAACTTAAACTTGGTTGGTACACGGTACATGAAAAAACCAGTCGGTATACCAACCATGCCAGCCCTACAATCAGTATTACGGTATTTCAGTCACCGTGCATGGTTCCAGAATATTCTTTTTTTTTGTTGTTGAGCTTGCATTAGATATGGGTGTTCATTCATATTTAAAACTTCCACTCCAACTAATTTTCCTTTATTGAGGCGATGGAAATAGTTTTAGATCTTTAGATTTGTAATATCGTCCTCCTCGCTCCGATACATGCTTTGTCACTTTTATGATGTATATGTCCTCTACTTTGTTCTTTTGGGGCTTTCCTGACAAAGTTTACTTCTATTATGATGAAGTCAACTGGTTGAGGTAGGTTGGTGTCCAAATTTAAGGTCTCCAGATTTGGATAACAACCGATCAAGTAGGCAATTCCAGGCAGTTCTTGTTTGGTCATAGAAATTCTTAATCTCAAATTCCTGAAATTCTAGAATTCTAGGGAAACTGCAAGGGAAGATTATCCCTAGAGCAGGATCTGGATGCTCCCATTTCACGAGCGTGTCAGATGATGTCTGGTAGTTGTCAGAGTCACCAAGCTCGGTGCAATTATATCTACGGGAAATGATCGATGCTGAAGAGTAGGAAATGCAGTCGATGAAAAAACAAATCCGTGATCTTCAATTCTTCCTCGCATATCAAAAAGCCATTTGGAAAGAGAACCCTTTTTAATTCCAGAACCTCCAAAAGAAGACATATATATAATGAGTGTCTCACAGATTCGGCACCCATATATTTCGACGTCAATTAATGTCAGTGTTTGAAGCGAGTTAAAAGATGCAAAAACATCCATTTCAAAAATGCAGCCGACCAAAGACAAAGTTGAGCATTTCTGGTGCAAATAAGTTCTTCTTAAATTTGGTAATAGTGATGCTGCAATTGGTACAAATAGCCACCGTGTTCGATACATATTTAAGAAACATGAAAAAAAATGATGCAAGATCTGTAGAAGTTGCCAGTGACAAGGACATAGTTCTGGGGGATATATATTTTATTTGCATTCCAGTATGATTTTCTAAAAGGTGTATTTACTATGATTCCAGATTGTTAAGTTGTTGTAGACTTGTAGTCAGAGGTGTGTGTTTTGCAATTCAAATATAGTTGAGCCCGGGTTCAATTCCCACTTGTGCCATTGTGTTAATTTGTGCACCCACGTTGATTTTTGTCTTAGATTCGCCGCTGTTTCTGACATATAGTGTTTAGAGCAGCAAATGTAAACAGATCACTCTAAACTTTAGTTGCGATTTTTTCAAGTGTCAAAACAAATTATTTTACACAGAAATGTTATGTTGCAGACCAATATGGCCAACTATTAGTCTCGGCTGGTTTATCGTCATCATTTTATCAGCATGTTAATCAACACTTCATTTTCATTAGCCTAATAGTTGACATATTAGGAATATCATTCATTATATTGACGTTATTCCAAGTTTGCCTAAATGTTGACATATTAAGAGTCTGCTGGCCCAAAAGTGTTGTCATTTGAGTCATTCAGATGCCTAATTCAATGCAAACAATTAAGGGTTAATCTCATTTTACTACCCTAAGGTTTACATGCCGTATCACTTGGAGGCATGTGGTTTCAATTTTCTCACTTTAAGGCCTATACTTTTAAATTTGTTTCGATTTCGGGCCTGGATAATAATTTTGTTAGATTTTTAACAGAAAATTGGATGTATCATCCAAAATCTCTTTTCTTTGGGGCTTGGTCTTTTCAAATAGCACTTGCCAAGTCTATGTGGTTAGAAAGGTTGTTTTTTTTTTTTTTTTTTTTAAACTTGTTTCGGAGTATGGAATTGGAGAGTAGGTAAAGGTGTGTCCTTTATCAATCACAATAAGAAACTAATAACTACTCCTTCCGTCCCAGAATGATCTTCACGTTTAACTATTCAAATTTTTTAAGGATATGAACACTTGCTTCACTAGCCATGTTTAGTTTATATACACTTTTAAGCCTAAATCGTAGAAATGTGAAGAACTTTTTGGGACAATGAGAAATGGCAAATGAGAAGATCATTTTAGGGCGGAGGGAGTATTTCATTTTGATTAATTAATTAAAGATTTAATTATGCTTCTTGTTGCTTCTAGTATATATTTTAATGAAAAATAAAATCAACAACTAATCTAAGTATTCCCTCCGTTCTGAAATGAATGTCTGAAAATCTTAACCACACTAGGTTGACCAAGAATTTGAATTCCAAATTGCAGAGTAAAAGGATTGATTTGGTTGGTAATTGTGGTGCATTATGTTGTGGAATTGACCCTCCAACACCCAAGCAATATCCCAAGAAAATAATAGTACCACAAACAAGCACAAGAAATAAAGTAGAGAAAAGGCACAAGAAATTGCTTACCCAGTTCGTCAATATGTTTCACTACGTCTGGGGGCACTGCTGTATAATATGTTAAATCTGAGTTATAATGAGTATGGGGGCGGAGCCCTGCTTATATAGCAACCTAGGAATAAGATACAAACCCTAGACAGAGAAGGAATCTCGAAACTGCTCTAATTTGGTCCAGCCCAGTTTCCCGACATTCTGTGCGACCGCACAGAATACTTGTGCGACCGCCCAGAATAAAACCCACAAGCCCTAAAACCTTTCAGTAGTTTTGGGCGACCGCCTGGAATGGTTTTGGGCGACCGCACAGAACCACTGAAGCCCGTTTTCCTGCTTGTTCCTTCCTCTCGCTCTGCTCGCTAGTTTCCGGTTGTTCCTCTATTCCAACAATCTCCCACCTAGAGATCAACCACGTATATTAGCCCCGTATCCGTCTTCAACTCATCCTTAGTGCCATAGTGCTCACCTCGATCATGGTAGTGCCTTCCTCCTCTCCTATTCTCCAAGCCCAATTGAAGCTATGCATAGCTTCAACTTTTCAAGGTTTACAACCTTGGTCAACATGTCAGCCGGGTTCTCCGATCCCAAAATCTTCTCCAGCCTTAAGATCTTCCTCTCCAAGAGATGCCTGATGTAATGAAACCTCATCTCGATGTGCTTCGTCCTAGAATGAAACGCCGGATTCCTTGCTAGATGAATTGCAGTCTGACTGTCACTGTAGAGAGAGCATTACCACTTCGCGTCTTCCCAAGTTCACCCAAGAAGTTCTGCAACCATACCATCTCTTTACTTGCCTCTGTCACTGCCACATGATCTTTTGCAATTTAGAAGCCCAGGAGATAGCCGTACCACCCAATGTGAAAATATAACCCGTAGTACTTCTTCTCTTATCAAGATCACTTGATGCTAAATCCGCATCAACATAACCCGCTAACACGACATCCTTGCTTGAGAAACATAGAGCCTTACCAGCAGTACCCTTTAAGTAACGAAGGATCCATTTAACCGCTTCCCAATGTTGCTTCCCTGGATTGCCCATGTACCGGCTGACTACTCCCACCGCATGTGCAATGTCCGGCCTTGTACACACCATTGCATACATTAGACTCCCCACTGCCGAAGCATATGGACTCCTCTCCATCTTGTCACGCTCTTCCTTGCCCTTAGGTGAGTCCTTCTCGGATAGCTTGAAGTGCATACCCAATGGTGTCCCTGTTGGCTTCGCCTCTTCCATGCAAAAGCTTGCCAAGACTTTCTCAACGTATTCTGCTTGTGAAATAACCAACTTACCCGACTCCCTATCCCGGTCAATCCGCATGCCCAAGATTTTTCTGGCCTCCCCCAAATCCTTCATCTTGAACCGTTCTGACAACTGAGCCTTCAATCTGTTTACCTCTTTACTGCTAGAGCCCGATATTAGCATGTCATGCACATATAACAGCAAGATTATGTACCCGTTGTCTGTGTTCTTGAAGTAGCAACAATGATCTGCCTCACATCTGATAAAATCAATATCGTGAATGAATCCATCGAACTTTCTGTACCACTGCATAGGAGCTTGTTTAAGGCCATACAAGCTCTTAGTCAATCTGCAAACCAGTTCCTCGCTACCCTTAGACAAGTAACCCTCTGGTTGTACCATGTAAATTTTTTCCTCTAAATCCCCATGAAGAAAGGCCGTCTTTACATCCATCTGTTCCAGCAGCAAATTATCTGCCACTACTATACCCAGAACCATTCTGATAGTGGTCATCTTCACAACAGGAGTGAATACCTCGGTGTAGTCAATACCGAATTTCTGCTGAAACCATTTTACAACCAACCTTGCCTTGTAACATTTACTGCCGTTTGCTTCCTCCTTGATTCTGTAAACCCACTTGTTATGCAATGCCTTCTACCCCTTTGGTAGTTTAATCAACTCCCAAGTTTTGTTGGCCTTCAATGAGTCCATCTCATCATCCATCGCAGCTTTCCACTTATCACAAAGTGCACTACGAACAGCCTCCGCATAACATTCCGGTTCACCACTATCTGTTAGCAACAAATAGTAATTCGAAGGAGAATACCTATTAGGAGATCCACGCAATCTGCTGGATCTGCGCAGCGGAATATCCGGTTCTGGAGTATGTGTCATCTTCAGTGACCCCCTGATCATGGTCATCATGAACCGTCCTGCTCCCACCCGAGTCTGGAATATCTACCTCAACAATCTCTGGTTCCGAACTAATCCCATCAGATGCCCCCTTTCTGTCCTTGTACAAAACATGTTCATTGAATACAACATCCCGACTACGAATAACCTTATAATTTTGGTCATCCCAAAACTTATACCCGAAGTCATCCCCGCCATAACCAATAAACGTACACTTTACAGATTCAGCATCAAATTTAGTTCTATCAGCAGAGTCTATATGAACATATGAAACACAGCCAAATATGCGAAGAAAGGACAGATTTACCTGCTTGCCACTCCATGCTTCCTCTGGAATTTCATTCCCCAATGGTACCGATGGTCCCCTATTGATCAAGAAAGTTGTCGTGTCAACTGCATATGCCCAGAACGTCTTCAGAAGTCCACACTTCAACATCATACTTCTAGCCCGCTCGTTCAATGTCCTATTCATCCTCTCTGCAATCCCGTTGTGCTGAGGTGTGCTGTTTGGTGTCTTCACCATACGAATACCATTCCCTGCACAATATTCCTTGAACTCCCCGAGCTCATACTCCCCACCATTATCAGACCTCAAGTTTTTAAGCTTAAGACCCGTCTGATTCTCCACCAAAGCCTTCCATTTCTTAAACACCTCGAATGCCTCATCTTTGTGTTTCAAGAAATAAACCCAGACTTTCCTTGTCGAATCATCAATAAACGACATGTAATATGATGCACCACCCAGAGAAGTTACCGGGGCTGGCCCCCACAAATCCGTGTGAACCAGTTCCAACTTTGCTTTCCTTAAAGCCCTACCTGTCCTTGAGAAGTTGTTCTCGCCTGTTTGCCAAACACACAATCTTCGCAGATCCCCACGTTGACTGTCTTCAAACCCGGTAGTAATCCCTTTGAGCAAAGTACTTTCATCCCCTTCTCACTCATGTGACCTAATCGACAGTGCCACAAATCCGTATCACATTTGGCTGACGCCACCGCGATACTATCCTTGGTGTTATTCGCCAAATACAATGTCCCTTCTTTATTACCCCGAGCGATCTCAGAATCCTCCTTGGTAATAACCCAGTTCATGCAGCCAAAAGTTACCTTGTAACCTTCTTCATCCAACTGCCCAACTGATAGCAGGTTCTTTTTCAAACCCGGAATGTGTCTGACCCCGTGTAGATGTAAGACCTTCCCGTTCGATGCTCCTATTCTGACATCCCCCTTCCCCTTGATTTCCAAAGGCTCCCCATCCTCCAGATAGACCTTACCAAAATCACCGGAAGTATAATTTTCCATCTCCGTTGCATGCCCACATGAGTGGAATGATGCCCCCGAATCCAGCACCCATGATTCTAGTGCACTACTAACACTCAGAATCAGTACATCATCACCTTCGACTGTCACATTCACCGATTTATCCCCTCGCATGGGACAATCCTTCATGTAGTGTCCTAACTCCTTACAATGATAGCATTAAACTGGTCCTTTCACGACCCTTGGTTTGTCTTTGATCTCCACGGCCTTGCCCTTACCACCCACTACGTTTTTCCCTTGATTCAGTTCTCCTTTTATTGCTAGTACCCGGCCTTCCCCTGCTAGTAGTAGCTAAGGCCGATCCCGAAGTAGACGATGTCCCCAACTTCTTCATAAGATTTTCCTCGCCCAACAGAAAGTCTTTAACATCATCATACTTCAATTTGTTCTTACCCGCTGAAGCATTGATCGCTGTCACCGTTCCGCTCCAACTTCCTGGTAAAGACGCTAGCAACAAACACGCATGAACCTCATCATCAAACGTAATATCCAACGCAGTCAATGAGTCTATAACATCCATAAACTCATCGATGTGTTTAGCTAAGGATCCTCCTTCTTGCATCTTGAGACTACCCATCTTGCGTATCAAATCAACCTTATTTGCAGCACATGGAGTTTCAAATCTCTCAGTAAGATAATCCAATAGCTCCTTGGTGGTTTTCGCCTTCTTGATAGTCTTCGCGATCCACTTTGACAAAGTAGATCTAACCACCCCTAGGGCTTTCCGATCCATAAGATCCCAATCTTCCTGCTTTTCTCCATCCGGCTTGACTCCCTTTAGAGGCTTATAGAGATATTTGTTGTACAAGAGATCCTCTATTTGCATCCTCCAAAACCCGTAGTCAGACCCATCGAATTTCTCCACCTCTTGTTTATCCTTGCCCATTCTTGATTGCTTGAACATACCCTAATCGCCCTATAAACCCAGAACGATAAACCAGAGCTCTAGATACCAGTTGTTGTGGAATTGACCCTCCAACACCCAAGCAATATCCCAAGAAAATAATAGTACCACAAACAAGCACAAGAAATAAAGCAGAGAAAAGGCACAAGAAATTGTTTAGCCAGTTCGTCAATATGTTTGACTACGTCTGGGGGCACTGCTGTATAATATGTTAAATCTGAGTTACAATGAGTATGGGGGTGGAGCCCTGCTTATATAGCAACCTTGAAATAAGATACAAACCCTAGACAGAGAAGGAATCCCGAAACTGCTCTAATTTGGTCCAGCCCAGTTTCCCGACATTCTGTGCGACCGCACAGAATACTTGTGTGACCGCCCAGAATAAAACCCACAAGCCCTAAAACCTTCCAGTAGTTTTGGGCGACCGCCTGGAATGGTTTTGGGCGACCGCACAGAACCACTGAAGCCCGTTTTCCTGCTTGTTCCTTCCTCTCGCTCTGCTCGCTAGTTTCCGGTTGTTCCTCTATTCCAACACATTATGTTGATGAAGATAGCAACAGTAGGAGAAGAGACCCCATGCAACCCTCTGCTTGAGAATTAAAGGTCTGGTAGTGAAGATGGAAAATCACATTATCACAGTTCACCAAGAAATCTAAATGTCAATGAGATGATCACATAAAAAGTCAACAAAAGATCAAATGGCATAGAGTAAATAGGTGTTGAAAGGTACATGCCAGTTTTCTGTCAAATGTCTAACAGAATGTTTGCTTAGGCTCGAAATTGATACAAAATTAAAAGTCTAGGCCTTAAAGTGAGAAAATCGAAACTACAAACCCCTAAGTGATACAACATGTAAACTTTAGGGTATTAAAATGAGATTAACCCAACAATTAAACCCTAAGAATATGATTCAATTTAATGACCGTAATTCCCCATGTGGATAGAAATCTGAAGGACTGTGGTCGTTAGGGGAAATACTTGATTTTTTTTATTTTTTAATGAAAGTAAAGATTGGAAATCTTATCAAGGCATTGGTAATGAAAAATTATCTTAAAAACAATCCTTATCATATGCTCACAACAAGATCTCATTAAGATCACTTATTTTCTTTCCAAAACTGCAATCCTTATCCAATGATCATTATAAGGTTAATCCTAAGGAGATGAGATCACATGTACCACTTCTATGTACCACTTTGTATACCACTGGTGATCCGACGGCTATTATCATTGATGATAAAATCTTAATGGCAACTTAATTAACTCATAATCGTTGGATCACTAGTGGTACACAAGTGTGGTACAGGTGAATTCGTCTCAATCCTAAGCATTTAGCCATACCGTGCTCCACGGGACAAGTTAACTATATAATCAATGGAGTAAAATTCGAAACATATTAATTTGTGAAACTAAAATCTTAACATGGAAAGTGTGTGGTAAGAACAACTACTTTTTGGAACACAAAACTTATCCGAATTTGGTTTTCATTAATTTCCGAGAACTCAATAACTTACCAAAAATGATTCTCGTATCAGGCTATATATACCCCCCCTAGTTTGCTCCTGTTTGCTCACACCTCCCACTAGCCAAGATGTGCAGTCCAGAACATCTTCCAATTGGGATACTTATACACTTTCCTCCTCACACCATTCGGGGTTCATATATTGGGCAATTGTTTTAATGGAAGTTACGTGGTCCTTGTTCATTTCATTTCATTCTTTATCGACGTCTCTGTCAATAAGAACCAAATTTAAGGTCTCTAGTTCTGGACACCAGCCAATCGAGGCAATTCCAGGCAGTTCTTGTTTGGCCATAGAAATTCTTAATCTCAAATTGTCAGAGTCACCAAGCTCGGTGAAATTATATCTATGGGGAATGATGTCGCGTCGATCAAAAAACAAATCCGTGATCTTCAGTTCTTCCTCGCATATCATGAAGTCATTTGGAAAGAGAACCCTTTTCAACTTCAGAGCCTCCAAAAGAGGACATATAAAGAGTATCTCACAAATTCGGCACCCATATATTTCGACGTCAATTGAAGTCAATCGTTGAAGGGAGTTAAAAGATGCAAAGACATCCATTTCAAAAATGCAGCAGACCAAAGTCAAAGACTTGAGCATTTTTGGTGCAAACAAGTTCTTCTTGAATTTGGTACTAGTGATGCTGCAATACAAATAGCACCATGTTCAAGACAAGATGAAGAAACATGCGAAAAAGATGTAAGATCTGTAGAAGTTGCCAATGACAAGGACATAGTTTCAAAGAAAATATATTATTTGCGTTCAAATATGACTTTCTAAAAGGTGTAGTGGTATGTGTTTTGCCTATCAAATAAGGGTAAATATAATGTTACAAAAAAAACTCACAAAATTTGGCTTACAAAATGAGGTGTTATGATTTTTATTGGTGCTTTTAATTATAGTGGGCCGGGTCCACAACTAATGCAACTAATCCAATATGGGCAACCATGAGCCTTGGCTGGTTTATCATCATTTAATCATCATACTAATCAGCACTTCATTTTCATTTAGCCTAATAGTGGACAAATTAAGAATATAATTCAATTTATTGACCTTAATTCCCCGTATGCCTAATTGTTGACATATCAGGAATATGATTCAATTTATTACCCTAGTTCCCCATGTGGATAGATGTGCGAAATAATGGGGTCATGATGATGAGAAATAGTTGAAAGATTGGAATAGATGTCCGAAATAAGGGGGTCATTATGTAAATAGTTGAAAGATTAGAAATCTTATTAGGGCATGTTTATGAAAAAAATAATTTAAAGACAATCTTTATCATATGCTCACAACAAGATCTCATAAGATGATTTTATTTTTTTTTCTAAAACTGGATCCTTATCCAATGATCTTCTAACGGATAATCCTAAGCATTTAATCCAGCTATACCGCGCTCCACAGTACTAAACTATGCCCTAAGGGCATAGGATAAGAAGTATTATTATGGTAACAAAATTGATATTTATTTAAAGCGATCTTAATAAATCTTGTAAACTTCTATTCAACCAATTTACACCATTTTTTCCTCCTAAATTTTAGGCTTTCCTTTACACTTATAGAATTCAACAATTATTTCCCTGTCAAAATTAATACTCCGTATTTTTTTTTCTTACACGAACTATACTGTTCAACTAATTTCTTTCCTCTTCTTAGTAATCTAAATTTGTTAATCCAAAGTTCCAACCATCATCTTCTTCTTTATTAGATTTAGATCTGTATCCTCTTCTTAGTAATCTAAATTTGTTAATCCAAAGTTCCAACCATCATCTTCTTCTTTATTAGATTTAGATCTATATCCTCTTCTTAGTAATCTAAATTTGTTAATCCAAAGTTCCAACCATCATCTTCTTCTTTATTAGATTTAGATCTATATCCTCTTCTTAGTAATCTAAATTTGTTAATCCAAAGTTCCAACCATCATCTTCTTCTTTATTAGATTTAGATCTATATCCTCTTCTTAGTAATCTAAATTTGTTAATCCAAAGTTCCAACCATCATCTTCTTCTTTATTAGATTTAGTTCGATTTTTGTTTGCAACTCTTAATTTAAACTTTAATCATTGAAAATATTTTCATGTTGGAACAATTTTAATCCCTGAATGCCACACTCACTTTAGAATAGGATTGAGGAAGAGATGAAGCGGAAGCGTTAAGAACAAATACCTGTTGAATCCATTATGAAGTAGGGAGAAATGAAGATGAAGAACAAGTAGGAGAATGATCTTCTAAATGATGAATGTCTTTCCTCTTTTACTTCTTTAACACTTAATGAAGATTTATGGAGAGAGTACTAATGAAAAATGGAGTCGTCTTAAGGGTTGATGGAATGCCCTTTATATAGTAGACTTGGTGACATTTCATTTAGGGACCACACCCTTTCAAGATTTATGATAATAAATTACCCTTTTGCCCATCACAATTAGGTAATATATATCCAGGAATTCTACACATTTTATTATCAACTATACTTTATAATTTAATATTATAATCATAACTTTATGAATGGAAGTCTAAATGACTTGTGTTGCAAGCCATGTCCTTACAATCTCCCACTTGGGTTGCAAAACAAAGTCCTTCCTTTAATTTATGATCATAACATAAATGACAACCCTTATGTGCGCACTTTATTGTCATTTATAACAATCTCGTCCATTAGCCATACAAGTATAGGACTAAAGGGGCAGTCGTTGTAATTGATTCGCAACTAAACCCACAATAATCACGTATACAAATCCAACTAAATGACATAGATCAAAAGTATAGATGTGTAGCATGGAATCATAATGAATATATACATATTCTTCCAACTAGTCCAACTTAACCAAATGAGATCAAAACTTTAAATAATAGAACAACTAATGAAAGAACAACACAAACTCCCACTATACTAAATGTTATCAAAAGTTGTTACACCCATATGAGCAACATGCTCGTGAAACACTGAAGATGATAACCTTTTCATAAATGGATCCTTTAAATAGAGTTTGTTTCTATAAGTTGTATCCCTTTCGTTCATTTTGTACTCTTTTCTTTATAACAAGATAATTAATGTCTAAATCCATAAACTCTTGTTAGAGTACAGAACTGCTACCTGATAGTCATTTCTTAATTGGTCTTTCGACACTTGTTTTGACAAATTACAGTCCATTAAAACTTATGCAGCCATATATTTAACTAATGTCGGAATACCTAATGATCTCAAGATGATCCGACTTTAAAACATAGGCATGTAGTTCTTTAGTGGTTTTGTAAATACTTCTATCATTCTTTTGGCTGCTACTTAATGTTCTTTCCGTATTGCTTTGGTATTGACAAAGCATCCCAACATTAAATGTAAGATTTACGTATACATTAAGCTTCCTACTGCTGATGCAAAGAGGGAATTTTCCATATACTTGGATTTAAAATTTACCTTTAGGACACTGTTTGAGACTAAGAATGTCTCCTTTAAAATTAGGGGTGTCATGTGGTTTACATTTTTGCATGCTAAACCTTTTGTAATACATTTCCATATGGCCTTTTGTGATAATCCTAAAACATTTCGTGAGCGATCACGGTGAATTTGGATTCTTAATACAAAGATGCCTTACCAAGATTTTTCATTTCAAATAAGAAATTTCTTAGTTTCCTTAATAAGGTTCATATCATTACTAGCAAGCAAAATATCATCCACATATAAGACCAAAATTATAAATTTACTCCCACTAAACTTATGGTATACTTAATATTTACCAAGATTAATTTCAAAACAAATGAAAGAATAACTTGGTTAAATTCTAAATACCATTAATGAGAAGTTTTACTTAAGTTCATAAATGAATTTCTCCATATAGATAGTTTCCTTAATGTCTCCATTAAGAAAAGTTTTCTCTAATATCCATTTAATGAAGCTTAAGATCAAAGGTGCTACTAGTGCCATAATGATCCTAAGGAGCTTTTAGAAGATACCGGAAAAATGTTTCTTTCTTTATAATCAATACCTTTCTTATGAGTTAAAATCTTTAGCAACTGGATGGGCTTTATATCTTTCAACATTACTTTGTGAATCCTTTTAGGTCTTAGAGACCCATTTATAGGTTTCACATCCTTATGTAATGAAATAAGATCCCAAACGTTGTCATCTTTCAAAAGATTGTAACTCTTTATTAATGGCATTAATCTTCTTATGAGAATTAGGACTATTGATGGTTTTATGGAAGATAAATAGATTATCTCCCACTATACCTAAGTGTCCCTTATTCTCGACAAGATACACTTAATGAATAGCCGGAATTGCATTCCTTCTTACTCTATTTGATCTCTATAAGGGCACCGGTTCTTACTAATTTTGAGGTTGTTGAATTTCCTTATAGGGAAATCATATTTATTTTGAATTATATGTTCTTCTTGAATGTCAAGTTCAAAACTTGATATCTAATTGGAACTATGGGAAGTGGTATATAAATGGATTTCATATAAATGAATTCCTCTTCCTTTTCAAATTCAAAATATTACTCCAAATTCTCCCACTAAATTCAACATCCTTAAAAGAACCTAGCATTTCTCGTTTTTCAAAACGTTCTAACTTTCGGGTTGTAAAATTTATATATCCCCTAGTTTTCTCGGCTTACCCCATGAATAACTACTAATAATCTTACGTCTAACTTTCCCTTAGTAGACTTATAAAGTCTATCCATATGCTAGACAACCCCATAAATGAATATGATTTAAGGACGAATAAGGAACGCGTCCTTAAATCATTAAGGGTTTATATTAGTAGCCTTAGAGGGAGCTTTAATGAGAATAAAGGTTGCGGTTTTAACGTATCGCCCATAATGAGTGAGGTAAGAGAAGTATAAAACATACTTATTACCATATCCTTAAGGATTTCAATATGTCTCTATTACAATATTCATGCTAGGCGTACCCGGCTCAATGTAGAGAGAGACAATCCCACACTCTTTCAAAATAGCGAGTAAAAAGGACCTAGACGTTGTTCCTTTTAACAATCATTCCAAAGATGTATACACCATCATGAATGACCCTAATGTTCTTGATAGTCTTCAAAGTTGATTTCCAACTTTGTCTTTATAAGACTTTTGCAACGTCCAAACTCAATATTTTATGAAGCAAATAAATGTATTCAAACTAAGAGTTTAGTCATTTTGAACATAATAACTACTGTTGACCTTTTCCATGAAGGAATAATTAATGGCCTACAAATATCCGAATGCATTAGTTCATTGAGACACTTGATGCTCTCGAGAATACTACAATGTTTGTAAATTTACTTTAAGGCATTTAATGCAAAAGTATTTTCCAATTTATCAAGTTTGTTTAAGATTTCTTTTAACATAAGCTTATCAATTTTCCTCTTGGAAATATGACCCAAATGCCTATGTCTTAATGAAATAAAATTTACTTGATAACTTTTGCTTTCTAGTTTTGATTTCATCATTAAGGGACACATTTATTGTTTGAATAATGTCAAGTAAATAAAGAACACTTGACAAAGTACTAGTACCAACAACCTTGGAATTTAAAATAAAGGTCACAAAAAATGAACAAAATAACCTTCTTTATTCAATATTGTGATATATATATTAAATTCCGTTCAAATGATGGTACAATGAATGTATTAATACAAATAATACTTAGTACTTTAACAATAACCTAAAGGATCCTTATGCCTATAACTTCAACCGGATTCCTAGTTTCCATATAGATGAATTTCTTCATCTTTACTTAGGTCTTCGGTAATTTAGGCAATCCTACTTAAACATCTTTATGTGAGTGGTCGCACCAAAATCCAATCACCATGTATATGTAGGAATTGAAACCAAATTAGCCTCAATACAATACAAACAAGACCAAATGATATACCTTTCACGCCAAGCGTGATACTTAGGGTAATCGAACTTCATATTAGTAAGGTCCTTGCAAAAGAAGCATTTCTTTATGATCATTAGATGATCCTTTAGACTTCTCATTACTTGCAACCACAGTTTCTTTCCCTCTTCTCTTGTCCCATGAGAAAAGATAGATGCTAAATGAACACATTTAGTTCTAAATCACTTTTAACCTATCTTCCTCTTGTATCATAAGTGAAAATAATTCATTAATATTTCACTTATCATTTGACAATTATAGGTCACCTCAAAGTGACCAAACTGAGAAGGAAGAAAGATCAAAACTAAAAGCATAAGAATATCTTTGGATATCCCGGACTTAAGTGCTTTTAGTTTTGTCGATAGGTGATCTCTTTCTAAATGTACTCCCTTAAATTTCCGGTACCCTTATTCCTTAAGAAAACAAGCTTCTTTAAGGGTATCAAGGAACGTTTCAGCATCAACATCCTCGGAGACTCTATCCAAAATGTCTCCGGGACAACATTATTTATTATCATTAGGCTCACGCGGTTAGATTATTTTCACTTCTCAGTACTTAAGCAATAAGAAGAGAAAACGAATCCCTTAATGCGAGTTCTAGGTCCATATAGCCTAAGATCATAATCATTTTATTTTTCCAAGTTTTAAAAATTAGTTCCATTAAGCATCGATAAAGTACTTATAGCAGTAATTACGGACGAAGCAATAAGTAAATCTGTTGGGTTTTGAGAACAAAAAAGAATGAGAACAAAACATGAATAAGAAACTACAAAATGAAAAATGATTAATTATATCAACGAAATCCATCAATAAGATAATCAACATGACATCAAAACTAATCTTTGGATTGCGAGTTGACTCATAAATGATTGCCTTAGGTAACAAGCAATTTGAACTTATATTTTAATAAATACTTAATCTTCCTTTGGGCCGACATAAGTACCTAAGAAAATATCCTAATGTTCATTTTATTTGTTACCACATGAATGCCTAAGTTTAGTCAAATGTCAAGATCTTCTTTGGAAAATTCATGTCATTCACATATTAACTTAAACATTCAACACTTTAATAATTTTGCATTTAAATAACGTTAATCACTTAGGTGATAATATTATTTAAATAATGAATAAAATTATTTAAGCATATAATTAATCAGGGCTTTAAGGTTTGAAAAATGAATGTTTTTTGTTCAAGAGAAAACAACAAAATAATGCAGAACTTGATTTTCTTTCGGCATACTTAGCACGACCGTGCCAAACAAAGGGCACGACCGTGCCATAATATGGGAAAAAACAAATTTTCACGGTGCAGATGGCACGACCGTGCCAAAATAATAGACACGACCGTGCCAAACGAAACGGTCCGACCGGTTTAAACAACACACCCGTCCGGACCAGCACCAATGAACACACCGGTTCAAGGTAATAGAGGCGCACGGCCGTGCCAAAACAAAGAGCACGACCGTGCCATATAATCTGCACTTCTGAATTTTTGTCTAAATTTTCCTCAAAATCAAATGAATTGCAAGTAGATCCGCATGGTATGTACTTAAAACATAAAACCATGTTATTTAGGATAATCTTGCTTTTTAAAATTAATGGAATCAAGTGAGTAGATCCACATGGTATGCACTTAAAACATAAAACCATGTTATGAAGGGATAATCTCACTTGAACCTTTTAATGAACAAAAACTTTCAAACCATTTTTCTTAATTTTAGATGAAGATCATCAGCACTCTATTAACGAATTAGAGTCCCTAATCGACATAAAAAACCTTATGATTCAACAGAGAAAATGAATCAAAGTGAAAGCACAAACTTTCCTAAAAAGAACTCAAACTTAAACCAAAGATGAGCGGGGCTCTGATACCAATTGTTGGAACAATTTTAATCCCTGAATGCCACACTCACTTTAGAATAGGATTGAGGAAGAGATGAAGCGGAAGCGTTAAGAACAAATACCTGTTGAATCCATTATGAAGTAGGGAGAAATGAAGATGAAGAACAAGTAGGAGAATGATCTTCTAAATGATGAATGTCTTTCCTCTTTTACTTCTTTAACACTTAATGAAGATTTATGGAGAGAGTACTAATGAAAAATGGAGTCGTCTTAAGGGTTGATGGAATGCCCTTTATATAGTAGACTTGGTGACATTTCATTTAGGGACCACACCCTTTCAAGATTTATGATAATAAATTACCCTTTTGCCCATCACAATTAGGTAATATATATCCAGGAATTCTACACATTTTATTATCAACTATACTTTATAATTTAATATTATAATCATAACTTTATGAATGGAAGTCTAAATGACTTGTGTTGCAAGCCATGTCCTTACATTTCAATGATTAAAGTTTAAATTAAAAGTGATTTTCTTTTGCTTTTCAATAATAAAGTTCTCTCCTTTTTGTGAGAGCCGTTGTATTCTCTCCTTGTGAGAGCCGTTGTATTCTCTCCTTGTGGGAGCCGTTGTTTTCTCTCCTTAGTGGGAGCCGTTGTTTGTATATTTGTTTGTTTGTTGTTTGTTTGTTTCGCAACTACGATGATTCTTATATCTCCTCACAATGAAGTGGATGCCAATGTTTTAACCACACAAAGATTGTTCGTGGATTTTGAGATTGTTGGTGGACGTTTTCTTGTCAGCCCGGATTCTGCATATGAAGTACTCAGCGCAATATCTTATCTGAATGTGAATTTTGTGAATGCCCGATTGAGGCAGTGTCCAAGTTGTACTTGGAGAAGAATCCGAATGTCTCAAGATTTAGATTTGAAATGTCATTGTAGTAGGTTAAGAGTTGTAACTGCTTTTAAAATTTGGGGTGAGCCTCCTGCCTTTGTGGAGTGTCCTCTCTTTTTTAATTGTGAATGAAATGGAATTTATCGTTTGCTCAAAAAAAAAAAAAACTAATTTCTTTCCAGTCCCCAAAGGAGTGGCCCAGTGGTAAAGTCAAGCCTCACCCTCGGTGAATGCTAGGGTTCGATCCCTCTCTTCGCCTCCTTATGGCGTGGACATCGTCAAAAAAAAAAAAAAAAAAAAAAAAAAAAAAAAAAAAAAAAACTAATTTCTATCCAAAAAATTCCCTCCAATTGTGTGTTTTTTTTTTTTTTTATAAGACTTATTCACTAAAAACATACTATTTCTTTTATAAAGATTTTGAAATGATAACATGTAAAAACAAAATATCACAAAGTTAAAATATTCATAGTATGTAGAAATAAGCCATTACTCGTTTCAAATTTAAAGAAAATACTCTCTCCGTCCCATAACTATGTGCATAAATTTTCTTTTTGAGCGTCTCATTAATTAATCACACTTTCCTAAAATGACAAAGAATCTTTACTATTACTCCTACTCATTTTCTATCTTACTTTACTTTTATACTCACAACACCAATCAACCTACTATTCCTTACGCCACTTTCTCTCTCCTACTTCACTTTTCACACTCACAAAATTATCATTCGTTAGGAATTGTAATAGTTCTTGCCATATTCTAAGATTCTTGTGCATAGTTTTCTGTTTTGAAAATTTGTCTAAATAAATTGTGTAGTCTTTAATTTAAAATTTTATATTAATAATAAAAATTTGGAAATAAATTAATTGGATAGTATAGTTGTGTGATAAAATTAAAAAATATTGAGAGGAAAATAATGTTATCGGATTATTGTATGGGAAAGCCTAAAAATTAGGAAGAAAAATGGTGTAAATTAGTTGGATGGATATTTACAAGATTTATCAAGATTGGCTTAGATAAAAAAATAATATTGTTACCATAATAATAGTTCTTATCATATGCCCTTAGGATTTTCTTATCATGGAAAGTGTGTGTAAGAACAACTAATGCTTGGAACGCGAA
The DNA here is from genome assembly GCA_026119855.1 of Campanula takesimana. Lineage (NCBI taxonomy): Eukaryota > Viridiplantae > Streptophyta > Magnoliopsida > Asterales > Campanulaceae > Campanula > Campanula takesimana. The sequence goes on from JAOWBW010000894.1 coordinate 346,085, forward strand.
ACTTATCCAACTTCGGATTTTATATGGTTGCTCCAAGGGAACTTAATGTTAGGATCATTTTCTGGTTAAATGAACTAATGAAGTTTAGTTCGCAGAGCTAACTGTAATTTAATCCTTCGGTTTGAAGAGCTAATTGAACTACATATAAAGAATCGGGAACAACGAAAAAAATGGGAAGTAAGCGCATTTCTTATCTACGTCCTGCCTCCTTTTCTTCTTGACTAGCCAAAGGTGATTTGACAGAAATAAAGTAAGTTTGTGTTTGTTTACACTGAAACTGACGCTGAACATCAAGCATTCAGCGCTCAATGATATCAACCGCAACCTAAGTTAGTGATCTGCAAGTAAACAGTGTAAAGACTGCTAGGGCAGTAAGGTTAATCCTCTTCCAACTAGAACATAGCAGCAAAAGCTGATAGGATAAACGAATGACCATAAATGGGAGCTAATTTAGTACGTTTGCTCATGTTACAGATAAGCACTTGAGTCTTATTGCACAGAAAACAAATTATTTTTTATAGTAGATGGGATACATTATAAAATAACCTAAGTCACATCTTATAGTACATTTGTTACATTTTGCCAGGGAAGAGTAAAAATGAATTATATCTTTTATTAGAAAAGTTGAATTTTATAATAACATGAGTTACATTTTTAATGTTAAGATGAATAGCATTGCAATTCGACTATTGTACAGTAAAACTACACACGGTCCCCAAATCTATGTCGACAAGGTTCCTAGCTCGTAGCCCATGAGACACAATTAACGAGCGTGAGATTTTTCTATGATAGCTTAGATGGATCAAATTTATGCATGGGGATGATCTCCTCCATCGGCCAAATATTCAGGTGGTAGGCTTAGCGGATTGGATTGGAGTGGAGGGTACAGCACAAGCAGTCGACCAGGTTTTGCCCAATCAATGTTGTAATGTCGTACAAGCAGTCGACCAGGTTTACCCAATCAATGTTGTAATGTCATGCAATGCATTGGGTAAACCTGATTTACCTAGGCAAACTAAGAATTGTAGGTTGTCCTATACCCCCCACCCAAGGTACATGCCCCTTATGTCGGCAGCTGTTTCCAAGTAGCACATTAATCATGCAGCATAAGCTCACCAGATTCATAAACAATTTGGATGTCAATAAATAACACGGGGAAAAGAAAAACAGCAAAAACAGCAAGATCCACAAAATAGAATTGGCTTTGATACCATAATATTACCAATATTAAGATAAAAAGACGGCCATATTTGGAACACAAAAAGTTCTTCACATAAAACTGATGCTGATAATTTACAAAACATCTGGTCACTACATACTACTAAGCTCCCAACACAAAAGTCACAAGAAACAGACTTCTTTAATTAACTTCTAACTGCTCTAATTTAAGCTAAACCATCTATCACTGCAAAATAAGCCATGAAATAAGAAAGTGCTTTCACAAGAACAATACCTTCTAGGTATCTACCTCAGCTTTGCTCGCTTAGGGGTGCTGTTACTTGAACCTCCTCTTGACTTCCCAAAAGCCTTCATCTTCCTTCTCTTCCTCTCGTTTTCACTGTCAGATTCATTCCCCATTTCCCTGTCAGCATTACTTGCTTCCCTCTCCAACTCGTCCCATGTCTTACCTTCCTCCTCTTCCGAGCCTTCATCTTCCTCTTCCTCCTCATCATCCTCGGATTCAACTAATGATTCACTGTCGGATTCATCATCCTCTGACTCCGACTCGGGCTCTGCATCAGATGGCTGGTAGCCTTGGTCGGACTCCTCAGACTGGTCAGAATCTGAATCACTAGCTTCCAAGTTTAAGAATTCCCAACCCCCTTCGTCTATGAAATGTTGTGGATCGTTGGTGATGGTCCTCAGTATCTCCTTCCAGTTCAGATTCAGCCTACTCTCATAGTACTTGATGTCTGTTGTATCCAGCCACTCCTTGATGCCATCAAGTGCTGTTGAAGGGATTGAATCGATGCGAAGCACATCCCGCTTGAAGTCCTTGAAAACGATGGTCATGTCAAAGTTCTTCTGTCCAAGACCAACTCTCTCCAAGTTCACAATCTCAATTTCGTTCAAGGAGACCACAAGAAAAGGAGTTTCTATAAGCTCAACCAAGCAGCTAGAAGTAGGAACGATAAAAGCTGAAGATTTGTGAGGTACACCATGGAATCCGAGTTCTCTCAAAGGCTGGTCAAACTCTAGGTCAAGTCCTTTAAACTGAGCCTGCCCCCAGAGGTCAGTTACCCGATTCACAAAAGATTGAAAGTCGGTGTTGATTTTGTTCTTTCGATCCCTCTCCCTTTGCTCTTCCTCAATCTCATCTGGGTCATAGGCAGATCTCTTTCCACCCCCAAGGGTTTGGACCACATCCATCACCTCACAATAGAATTGCACATCCTTCGTTTTCTTATTTCCAACCATTATGTGGTTGTGAAGATGAAAGTGCAGCAAAGTTATCATTTCCTTCTCTGCTGGCTGGAAGAAAGCATGCTTGATGTTACCATACATTATATCCACCCGCTCATCTGGCCTTGATGTTGAAAACCGGAAACCATTTGCATGTGCCTCAAGTGTTCCAGGTAGCTTCCTTCCACGACCACCAAAAGGGGGACGAATCCAAAGGTCAGTCAACCGTATGGGCTTGAATCTGTTTCCTGCAAGCACAAGTTTCTCCTGGGTGACCAATGTAGCCCTCTCAGCTCTTTCAGACTCCCTGTTAACAACATTCCGTCGGAGTGTTTTAATCAGCTGTACTACTTCACTTATGTGCCTTGGGTCCTTGGAACGGAAAGACACCTCCTTCAAAAAAATTGCACCCGGATTCTTAAGAGAGCTTGCATTTTGAGGAGCGAATGGTGTCCCGGGAACATTAAAAATTATCCGAATATAGCAATTCCGGGGGTTAGTATCTGCCTGGCTAGAGACAGATTTCACAGTCGCCACATGGAAAGGTACCATGCTTCCATAAATAGGAACAAGGATGGCCTCATTCTTCTGGTCAACCTGGATCATCATTTCTCTAGGAGGGGGAAGATCATTGACACTCTTATAGGCAACTAAATCACTTGATGTCTTCGAGGAACCCCGCCCATCACCAGTCACAGTCCCTCCACCTGCTAGTCGTTGAGCAGTTTCCTCATTCTTCTGGCGTGCAAGTTCTGCCTGATGCAGCCTCCGCATCTCTTCCTTTGACATCTCATTGTTATCCGACCGGAGGGTTGCCTTCGAAAACAAACCCTCTTTGCCATTAGACTGAACCTTCGCTTTTGGCTGCTCCTCCTCTTCTTCATCATCATTGAAAGAGTAGGCCACATCTCTAACAGCTTTAGAGCTCAACGATGTGGCCACTTCAGGTGCAGCAGCCGTTACAATAACAGTATCTGCAAGCAGCATTGAAAATTTTCGGCTTTTTGGTTTACTTATCTGTGTCTCCAGGTTCTGAAAACCAAGTGAAACATTAAAAGCCATGCCTGCTTTCAAAACTTTATCATTCTTGGCATTTAGACTCAACCCAGACTCACGAAACTCAAGACCAATGCCAGTCCCAGCAGATTTTGTCAAATTCACCGTCAATTCAGGAGCTTCCTTGGTCACAACAGCAAGGGCAGCTTGATAAACAGCACTAGCCTTATTCCCAGGCTTCAATGCACCAATGGCTGCTTCATGGGCCTTGAGAAGAACCTCATAAGCCTTGCTCTGCATTGCATTTGAATCAATCAGAATTGTCCTGGCAACATTAGAGCAGTAACTATTATATCGGGATCCGAGAGCACAAATAATCACACTGCCAGAATCGTAGTACAGATGATCATCATTGCTTGCGGCACTAGGTCTGAGATCGAAATTCCCACCACTCTGAAATATTGGAGGATAACAGATGTCCACATTCTCCGCCTTCAGCTTCACCTTGATTTTAGCAGGCTCCAGTATGGCCTTCTCTGTATCATCCATTAATGAGGAATGACTAACTTTCTTCTCCTCGTCAATAACCTTCTCAAGTTTTGGAACCACAAAAAGCTTCAGGGCAGCAGCAGATAGATATGAAGCCTTCTTCACATTTGTAAGCTCATCAAGGTCCTTAACTGCAAAAAGATCTGCCAAACCATTCGTAATATCAGTTAGCTTAAGGGCTGGGTCGTTTAGCTTGTCAGCCCATTTCTCCAATAGATTTCCCTCAGGCACCTCTCTTGCAATATACCCAACAACAGGGGCATCATGTTGAGCTCTAATTGTGCAAATTATTGCATCCATCTGACTAGTTCCATCCTCGGTCTTGGACTTCACATGCATGACAACATCTACATCCGCAGCTTGTTTGGCACACTTCTTTACTGCCTCGAGTAAAGAAGCCTTCTTCTGACTGCACAAGAAATGGATCTGCTTGTGTGTGAAAACCATTATCGTCTCCGGAAACTCATAGCCAAGCAGCCAAATATTCAATGATGATGACTTCAAGTACCGCAGATCGTCAGAAGGTGGAGGAGTGGCTACAGAAAGGACATCTGCAGAGCCCCATAATTCATCTCCATGCTCACGCCAATGTGTGTACAGAGCCTGCAACCTCTTTGTCAAGTTATTCTCATTAATAGCATAAGCATGTCCACCTCCAGCTGCATTTGCCATTGCAAGCTTACAGCTCCAGCAGTCTGCATATGCAAGCAGGAACAATTTAACAGGGATGAGACAATAACAATAATTAGTCAGTTTGCAAAAGCCTAACAATGTTCACTGGCTTAGGTCAATTTTCTCCTCAAAGGAAAACTCTGCAAAAATGGATCAAACCAGTAATGGGCAAATAATGCCGTGAAAAGTAAAATACCACAGAACAGACTCCAGGAAAAGGGACATGCAACCTTGGCCAGTACCAGATTTCATGTGTTGCTCCTAATCTTGTTCTAAGACTAATTTTTTACTTGAGATGGTGGGTTTCTGTTCAATAACATGAATTTCTAAACAGATAGGTGCATTCATAGCACCAAAAGACTATACCATATCCCAAAATCACCTCAAAACCCTAAGAGCCAGTCTTTAAATCTATGCTCAATTCCACATACAAGAATACAAGTGCAGTAACAATAACATCAATCTCCACTAAACAAGATTTTTCAGAATAGAAACAAAAGAAGCAGACCCCATGATCACTTTAAAACACTGAAATCAATCTACGAACACAAAAGCATTTCACAAAACAAAAGCTCACTTCCTCAAACAAGACTGCGAGAATATAAATTACTTTTTGTAACACCATTACTCTACCCCACGGACAATAGGGATTTTTTTTTTCAATTATTATAATTAAACTAAAAAAAACAACCAATGCATCCAATTATCACCTTATACCAAATAAAATTTCAATAAACTACAATCATATCCAAAAAATTGATTAATTCTTAGACAGAAGCACATATGTTAAAAGTTCAATAAAATACAAACAGATCCAAAAATTGCCCCAAAACATTTATATAATCAAATTCATTAATCCTCTACAAGCTCAACCGTAATAACAAAAACAAAAGCCACATTCCCGCAAAATCACAAAATTAGGACTTACGAAGTTACCATTATAACAATCAAAAGCAAAATAAAGCAAACATCAAGAAAAACAAAACTTACATTGATAGAGCTAGCCAGTGATTCTGCGGATAAAAATTATTATTCTCGGGACAGAACTAGGGTTACCTTTGCCAGAAGACGTTCTGAGGCGGCCGCCAGACTGATTAGGGTTAGGGTTTCAAACCCTTACAAAAACAGAGACAGCGATTACAATGAACAATTTCCGAAAATTGATCATCGAAACAACAACAAAATCTCAAAAATGGAAGAGGAAAATGAAAAAAAAAAACCGACGAGCGAGACAAAATTTACAAGAAAAAGGGGGAAATCAGGAGAGAACGAAATGTTTTTGAAGGAGATTAAGAGTAAGAGAACGAATGAGCAATTATTTTAGAAGGGTCTGGAGAGGAGGGTCTATTTATATTGGGGGCTGTTTTGAATTAAGACCAGGTGGTGAAACAAATTACGGTCAGTACCACCGCTTTCATGTGGGATAAAGTTGTATGCGAAATGCCTAATAAGGGCCTCTGTCGCGAGCTAAACGGCGGCGTTTGGGAATATTTTGAAAGGGTAGTGTTGGTATTTTCATTAACGCTTTGTCGTTATGGATAGCCGCGTTGCGGAGCCGCATTGGTGTTTTAAGAATCAGAACCGCCAACGTTTGAACAAAACGATGTCGCTTAGCTAATAATGGCGGGAAAATACATTGATTTTTGTTTTTTTTTTCAGTGCTGGCGGGAAATTTTGCAATTTTCATCTGACAGATGCTCCCTCCGTCTCGAACTAAGTTTTTTAGTTTGACTTTATACAGAGATTAAGAAAAAATAAATGTTGTGAGTATGAAAAAGTAAGTAAGAGAAAGTAGGAGAGATAAAATGGATAGGGAGTTTTTGCTGTGAGAATGACAAGTTGGTCCCTTGGCTTATTTTAGGTAATAAAGCAACTAAAAACATTATTTAGTTTGAGACAAAACCAAAAAAGAAAGTAAAACCTTAGTAGGAGACAGAAGGAGTACAATCATAGGATGACCATGAAGAATAGGAGGGAATGATTAAGAGAATATTTACGAAATAAGATGTTGATTAAGGGAACAAAACATAGTCAAAGATTAAAAAAAACCTAGAGTATATTTTTGTACTAACATAAGATCTCGTGGCAACTAGTTTAACATTGGAATTTTTACCCAAGAGCCCCCAGTGCGAGATTTTATTACACATAAATCCCAGCCCAGACCAAATACCAGATAAGGAGTTGGGCTGAGATCCAAATTCCCCATACACCCCTAGCCTCCTCCATTGACTGGTCAAATTAAACACATATACCGAAATTACCCCTACCCCTCAAACAAAACCCTAAACCACCTCTCCCCTCCCTCCTCCCAGTCCCAACTCACGCTCTCTCTCTAAACACACACACACACACACACACACACACACACACACACACTTCCTTCTCTCTATTTTTCTCTCTCTCTATCTCCAAACAATCACCGGCTTCTCATCGTCTCCGGCGACGGCAGCGTCGAAAGTGGTCGTATCATCTCCAGATCTTCTCCCACACACACGATCTCTTTCTCTCCCATTGACCCTTCATCCGTCCTTCCTCTGTCGCCAGTCGCCGGCCGAGAGCACTCCGGCATCTTCTTTCTCTCATCCCCGGCTTCTCCGACTACCTCCGACGAAATAAACGTCTCCGATCCGTGCAGATCTGGCCGGGATCTTCCAAATTTGTTCAGATCTGAAAGTCGAAAATGATTTGACTGTTGGTGTTGGTGCCCTAGGCACGTTTGTTAAACGTTGTATGTGTTATCATTATATTCATATTAATGAAGAGATATTTAGGTTATTATTAATGCTCATGTTTGCTTATAATAATCTCTGTCCCTAGAGCTTGTTAAGCACTAGTATAAAAGCTAAATGATCATGGGATGATCATGGTAGATTTATAGGTACTTGTTTGGAACAAGGTACTGGACATGACCCGCTGTATGAGATTTATGTCATGGTCAATGTCATATATAAATCCCATATTAGTTATGTCATTTGAATCCTTAGACATGAATTTATTATAGTCTTCCACTTGATGAATATTATGTTTGACATATTCAAACGCTACCTTAACACGGTAGTCATAAAGGGTATGATTGGCATAATCGGATTCACGTAGGGAAAAATAATAAGCTAAATGGATTTGTCCCTCTTCGGAGAGATGTCAAGCTTGGGGCCCTCGAAGGAATGATGTTGGTGAAATGTTTGGCCAAACTCAAATGGATTGATTGGATCAATGTCATTTGGATTATCAACATATTCGGAATCGAGAAAGTATTGAACAATACAAGTTGACTTATTGACCATGACTTGTTTTCAATGACATCGAGGATAAAGGGATTATGACATATTCTAAAAGAATGCGAACTTGTATCTAGTTATACTATTTGGGTAGGTATGACGGTTTGCTAGAACCTAATCATATCTTATGGTTTCATGTTTGAACCCATTGCCAACTTAGTATAATCCTAGAGGGTCACACACGAGAGAACGAATCTTAAAAAGGACTAAAATGGAAAATATGGCCTTCTGGACCATGTTGTGCGACCGCACAAACTGGGCTGGGCGGCCGCACAGTTTTTGGGCGACCGCACAGTTAGTTTTGAGCGGCCGCACATGCATGTCGGGACAGATTTCCTAATTTGATTTGGAAAGCAATTTTGGACGGGTTTAAACACAAGTTTCCTATTTGGAATAGGACTTATTTGTATATAAACACCAAAATTCGGCCAGAACTTGTACCAAGCTTTTGTGAAAATCTCCAAAGAGTTTGAGAGAGTTTTATTTTGTTCTAAGACATCCTAGATTGAAGAACAAAATAACACAAATAATATTCCATATAGTTCATATTAATTGTGAAAACGTGTTTCACAATTTTTTGGTCTAGCAACTAAGATCAAGTGTTCTTGATATTCGTTCGTGGTGTGGATACCGCTAGAGGGTGAAAATTATCATCTTGCTATGATCGTGATCAAGTTTTTCAAGTCTCTATCGAATTCAAGGTTGCAAAATCAAAGGCATTAAGGGTTAGTATTCTAGTATTCATTATGTTGTATTTGACTTAATCATATGAACGGATCTATGGCTTTGGGTTTCATAAAAAATTTAAATGCTAAATTCCGCTGCGCTTGTTACTCCGAAACCCAACAGTGGTATCAGAGCCCCGTTGATGTTGATTATTTCAATACTTAGATCATGTTGTGTGTATATAAATCGTTTGTATGCCTAGCATGATATGAATATTGGATTATATGATGTCTATGTGTTATATGATTCTATGTGGTTTATTGTTTTACAACTTTAATCGCGCTATTGAATCGCACTAAAAATTATGTTGGATTCTGAATTGTTTGATTATTAATTTTTTATTTGATCAAAGTTTTAATAATCGGGGAAAACAATTTTGAGACAAATTTTCGAACTCTAAAAATCATTCTGATGCTACTGTGCGACCGCACAGAAAAACGTGGGTGGCCGCACATGTTTGGGCGACCGCACAGTCTTTCTTGGGCGGCCGCACAGTGATGGTCAGAAGCTGGAATTTTGAGGTAGGTCCGACCGGACCAAAGTAAGGACCCGGTCGGACCTTCTGGTCTGGGCTGGGGTTCTTTTTGGGTCGCGGGGTGGATTTAGTTGGTTTGAATTCCTATTTGTTTTAGTCGTTTGATTCTGAGATTGATTCAAGATTTGGATGGCTAATCTACGTTCATCATATTGTGTTTCCCAAACTTGATTGCAATCAAAGTTTCAAAGATAAAACGAAGTTAGAATTATGAAGAGTTCATAATTGCTAAAATTGAGAAACAAAGTTCTTGATTCATTGATTGGAGATCCATGTGGAATTGTGGATGCAATTGGCCTACGTTCATCGAGACCATCTATTGCCTAGTTTCGGCCACATGAACTACTTTCTTGGTTTCTTGAATTAGTGCGGAATTGTGGTTGCCAATGGCTTAGTTCGACCGCACTTCTTGTTGTCTTGATTTGGAGATGATAACCAAAGTTCAAATAGTCTCATCCTCATAATTATAGAGAAACTAATGACACATAAATGTTGTGCTTAAATTAATGATGATTAATTTAGTGGCTAAACTTGATGCGTAACATGTTTATCTTGTGTGTTCATAAATGTGTTGTATGCTTTATGGTGATGAACCTTCTTGAAAGTTTTAAGTCCTTTTTGCCATGCCATGATTAAAACACTTGTAAGTACACGGGTATTTTTATGTGGACTCGCCAAAGCGAGGTGCATTGATTTTATTCTTGTATGAGCAAGATGAGTGAATAAGAGTTTCCTATGCGTTTAAAATGGTTGGACTTAATTAGGCGTCAAAACAGTTTTGGGCCTAGGCAAAGATGAGATTAAACATGCTTTTGAAATTGGATCTCTAAGAGTCATATTGGATATGATTGACATGTTTGTCTACCTAATTAATTTGATTTTGAGCGGTCCGCCAAAACGGACTCAAGATTAAATTAAAGTTGGATCTTAACCCAAATTTAAAAGAATCTCATAAAAAGACCTAAGAGTCATATGAGATATGATTGACAGGGTTGTCTACCTAATTAATTTGGTTTTGAGCGGTGCGCCAAAGCGTACTCAAGATTAAATTAAAGTTGGATCTTAACCCATTTAAATTATATTATGCATTGGATGTATAAGAAGGTTATATAATTTAGTGGGAGTATTTTTTGAAAAAAAAATATACATTTTTTATCTCTTTAATGAGATTGGTACTTGTAAAATTTTGGAAATTTTGCATGAGTTGTAGATGATAACTAACTTAAAATCGTTGCGATCAATCCTTGATAAGGATAAGCTTCAAGAGAATGGTACAAACTTCATGGATTAGATCTTGAGCTTAAGAATCGTTCTAAGGCAAGAAGATGTGTTGCATATTCTTGATGGGCCTATTCCTAAAGAACCCAATGCGAGAGATAGACGACCACAAGAATCATGAGTATGATTCTAGGAATATGAGTTGTCTTATGCTCGCAATTATGTGCTCAAAACTCCAACAAAGTTTGGAACTTATGGAAGCCTATTGGATAGGCGTGGAGTTGAGTTACATGTCTCAAAGAGCAATCTGAGCAAGAGAGGTATAAAACCATTATTGCATTCACTTTTTGCAAAAGGAGTAAAGGGAAATATGTGGAACCTCACATGCTTAAGATAAAGGCTACGTAGAGCATCTTGAGAAACTTGGTTGTCAAATTGGATTGGAGCAAGCCACGGATCTCATTCTTGATTCATTGTCCAAAAGTTATAATCACTTTATGATGAACTATAACATGCTTGGAATGAATAAGAATCTCTCCGAGTTGCATGATATGCTGAAAACTGCGGAGATAAAGATAATGGAGAAATGTTCTCCAATGCTCATGGTTTATGATGGAAAAGGAGGCCAAATGCCAAAGAAAAGGTAAGACAGACTTGTCAAACCTAAAGGAAATAATTGTGGTTAAAATAATAACTCTAATTGATGTAATTTGGTAAAATTGGTAATTGGATTGACCATTTAGAATTGTAGTCAAAATTCTGGATGATCAATGAAAGGATTGGTAGTGAGACTACCACTCGGGATATTTATGTTATAAATTAATCTTTCTAACTTTAATTATTGGGTATTGGATACCGGATATGGATCTCACATTTGTATAAATATGCAATAATTAGTAAATTGAAAGACTACTTATAGTAAAGTTTGACCTACGAATGGTAATGATGCAATGGTTGCAGAATTGTTCGTAAAACACTTGTAAAATGACTTTACTCATGAAGTAGAAAAATATTATTTTGTTATAAGATAATGAAGGATATTTATTTCTTATTTGGAATAAGAAAGATGCTTTATTTATTATGATTTACTTCATTGTGTTATCATATAAATAAATCTTATATATCTTAAATCTTGAAGAACGAAATAATAAATGAGACTATAACATAAGTAATCAAATTCCTTATGCATTATTGTTTTGATCAAATAAATAAGAGATGCATATCTAAAATTCCATGGGACGGAGTTTTAAAGTCATATGATTTGGAATCATATGATTTATGCAAAACTTATTTACTTTGACCAAGATATCTTTTACTATGATTGGTAAAAGGCTAATATCTTACTTGACCTAATACATTTCAATGTATATGGTGCATTAAGAAGCAATCCTAAAAGAAGATTTTGGTTATACTTGATAAAATTATTCAAAGATTCTGATTAGATCAAGATGATGAACAATTAAACCAAGAATTTGACAGTCATCGTCAAAATTGTGAAATAGTTTCACAATTAACTTCACTAAGAACATGATTCTAAATGATGTGTCTACGTGGAAGTACAAAAACCTTATTGGGTATGGTTCATTAGATGATAATGTCAGAATGATCTTCCATTATTTGTTTTGGGGTTATGTATTTGAAACCGCTATGATTACACAATTTGAGTTCCATCAAAAGAGGTTAAAAGGTGAAAGAAAAACTGGGTTTGTCTTTCATAAAGATTTAAGATGGTGAGACCTTTTGGAAATGAGTTGTCTGGGACACACTCACATTTAAATCTAATAAATATATTTTCATGAGATATCCTAAGGAAACTTGAGGATAAAATTTTACTCATAAGAAACAAATGGTTTGTTGCTTATGATGATACTTTTCTAGATAAAAGGTTTATCTCTAAAAGAATCAGTGGGAGTAAAACATATCTCGAATGGTTCGAGACCCAGAAAATAGTATTTAACCTATGATGAAAGGTGAACAAGTTTTCACAAGGGGTTGTGAAAATCCGTTCAAGATATACAAGTACTTGCACACATGATAAAATACAATCTATTAGAAGAAATATTGGATATTTCGAAATAGAAAGTATTGAGGTAAAGTTAATTTAGAATGAAGTATTTACCACCTATCAAAGATGCAATATCAACTCCACATTTAGATTAATGGCTTGGAGTCATAAAATCTAAAAGGCAATTCATGTATAATAATCAAGTTTGGAACTTGATCATTCTAACCTAAGGTATAAAAACCAAAGGAGATGAATGACTTTTCTTGGAGAAAAACTTACATGGGTAGCAAGAAACTTATTAGAATTTTCATAGTCACATGTTCATATTTGGAATATGAAATTTGACAAAATGATGTCAAAACAAGTATTCCTCAACGGGAACTCACTTAAGGATGTATTGGATACAACCTAAAGGTTTTGATAGTCAAGAAAATTCTAAAAGGTATGAAAGTTGCGAAGATTCATTGGATGAATTAAAGAAAGCTTTTGGGAGTTGGAATCTCCGTTTTGATAAGTCATAGAGTTTGGCTTGATCAAGAACGAAGATGAATTTTGTATATACAAGAAGATTAGTGGGAGCATGGTGCTATTCCTTATCTAATATGTGGATGATATATTGCTCATTGGAAACGACATTCCTACACTTTAATCAGTAAAGATTTGGTTAAGAAAGTGTTTCGCAATGAAGAATATGGATGAAGCCGCATAAGTCATTGGCATTAAGATCTATAGAGATAGATCAAGGAAGCTAAATGGTTTAAAGCCAATGTACATACATTGACAAAGTCATAAGAAGATTTCGCAAGGAAAATTCTAAGAGAGGACATTTGACAGTGTTACATGGAGTTTCTCTAAGCAAGACTCAATGTCCTAAAGACAAAAGATGAGCATGAGAAAATGAATGAGATGCCATTTGCTTCGGCAATTGGATCCATGATGCCATGATAAGTACTAAGCCGGATATATCTAATGCTTGGAGTATGACGAGTAGATATTAATCCGACACCGGTGAGATTCACTGGATGGCTATGAGAGCGATTCTTAAAGTACTTTATAAGGACTAAAGATTCGTTTATGATCTATGGAGGTATGGAAGATGATCTCGGATACATGCTTCCAAACCGACAAAGAAAATAGAAAATCGCAATCGGATTTTATGTATGTGTCAAATAGTGGAGCTGTAAGTTGGAATGGTTCCAAGCAAAGTACAGTCACTAATTCTACAACTAAATCTAAGTATATTGCCGCATTGGATGCTGCAAAAGAAGTTGTTTGGATTAAGAAGTTCATTGTTGAACTTGAGATGGTTCCTAGCATTGCTAATCCAATAGACCTTATTAGTAACAATAGTGGTGCTATTGAATCAAGCAAAGGAACCAAGAGCACATCTAAATCCAAACACATACTTAGGCGTTTTCTTATCGTTCGAGAAATCGTTGATAAGGGAAACATAAATATATGCAAAGTACCAAGTAATGATAACGTTACGGACACGCTAACAAAGGAACTTCCACAAGCTAAACATGATGGTCATGCTAGGTCCATGGGTATTGGATACCTAGAGATTGGGCCTAGGGCAAGTGGGAGATTGTTGGTGTTGGTGCCCTAGGCACGTTTGTTAAACGTTGTATGTATTATCATTATATTCATATTAATGAAGAGATATTTAGGTTATTATTAATGCTCATGTTTGCTTATAATAATCTCCGTCCCTAGAGCTTGTTAAGCACTAGTATAAAGGCTAAATGATCATGTTAGATTTATAGGTACTTGTTTGGAACAAGGTACTGGACATGACCCGCTGTATGAGATTTATGTCATGGTCTATGTCATATATAAATCTCATATTAGTTATGTCATTTTAATCCTTAGACATGAAGTTATTATAGTCTTCCACTTGATGAAGATTATGTTTGACATATTCAAACGCTGCCTTAACACGGTAGTCATAAAGGGTATGATTGGCATAATCGGATTCACGTAGGGAAGAATAATAAGCTAAATGGATTTGTCCCTCTTCGGAGAGATGTCAAGCTTGGGCCCCTCGAAGGAATGATGTTGGTAAAATGTTTGGCCAAACTCAAATGGATTGATTGGATCAATGTCATTTGGATTATCAACATATTCAGAATCGAGAAAGTATTGAATAATACAAGTTGACTTATTGACCATGACTTGTGTTCAATGACATCGTGGACAAAGGGATTATGACATATTCTAAAGGAATGAGAACTTGTATCTAGTTATACTATTTGGGTAGGTATGACGGTTTGCTAGAACCTAATCATATCTTATGGTTTCATGTTTGAACCCATTGCCAACTTAGTATAATCTTAGAGGGTCACACACGAGAGAACGAATATTAAAAAGGACTAAAATAGAAAATATGGCCTTCTGAACCATGTTGTGTGACCGCACAAACTGGGCTGGGCGGCCGCACAGTTAGTTTTGGGCGGCCGCACATGCATGTCGAGACAGATTTCCTAATTTGATTTGGAAAACAATTTTGGACGGGTTTAAACACAAGTTTCCTATTTGGAATAGGACTTACTTGTATATAAACACCAACATTCGGCCAGAACTTGTACCAAGCTTTTGTGCAAATCTCCAAAGAGTTTAAGAGAGTTTTATTTTGTTCTAAGACATCCTAGATTGAAGAATAAAATAATACACAAATAATATTCCATATAGTTCATATTAATTGTGAAAACGTGTTTCACAATTTTTTGATCTAGCAACCAAGATCAAGTGTTCTTGATATTCGTTCGTGGTGTGGATACCGCTAGAGGGTGAAAATTATCATCTTCAAGGTTCGTGATTCTTGCTATGATCGTGATCAAGTTTTTCAAGTCTCTATCGAATTCAAGGTTGCAAAATCAAAGGCATCAAGGGTTAGTATTCTAGTATTCATTATGTTGTATTTGACTTAATCATATGAACGGATCTATGGCTTTGGGTTTCATAAAAATTTTAAATGCTAAATTCTGCTGCGCATGTTACTCCGAAACCCAACAATGACCAAATTTGACCGGTTGAGTGCCCGGAGTTGGGACCGATTGGGGTGTTGTTGGCTTCGCCGGAGGTTGTGGAGCTTGATTTGTTGTATCCAAGTGAGAGGATCCATAGACGATGGGATGTTGACTATCGGGCTATCGCATCACATCCACGGCTGCTACTTGGGATCAAGCTGCTCTCATCTTGAGTGTCCCAAAGGTAGTGAAATTAAATGAGATTTTCTCTTGGGAAAAGATGTTATACTGGATAATGGATATGATCAAACCAAGAAATGAAGAAAATAATTACAAAAAAATATATCTTTTTTCTTTTTTCTGAGCTGTTGACCTTTTCTGCACTAACATGAATTCGTGAAATCATTGCAAACTTACTCCCCCGTCCCAAAATGATCTTCGCATTTAACTTACACCTTCCTCCTCACTAGATGAATGATTCTGCAGTGTACACACATGAGCTATAGCCTATGAAGTTTAACTAGCTGCATCAATATAAGACTTATTTTATTTTTATGAAAATAGGTCGGTTGACTAAAAAAAAGTCTTATAATATGAAAAAATTAAACTTTATTCTTAGTCTTATACGAGTAATATATAAGACTCTACACTATTAATATATAAGGCTTTTTGCTCGAACAAGACTGAAAAGTCTCATGAACATGGTCTGAACCTGATCATAAGACTAAAGTCTTATTGAACCTATTTTGATACAAATGAACATGTTTTAATGAGATTGAAAAGTCTTATGAACAGCTTCAATAAGACTTTTAGTCTTATGAACACAGATTCAAATGAACATGTTTTAATGAGACTGAAAATAGCTCTTATAATACACATTATTATTCATAAAAGCAAAGTCTTATGAACAGGTTCAATAAGACTTTAGTCTTATGAACAGCTTAAAATAAGACTTTAGTCTTATGGACATGTTCATAAGACTTTTGACTCTTATATGTTAATTATGTGTCAGTTATAAGAGTTTGACTACTGTTTGACCAAGTTTGACAAAAAAAAATATATTATTTTTTTGTAAAAAAATGAAAAAAGTATTTTTTTTTTTTTGTAACTCTTATATGATAATTATGTGTATGTAATAAGAGTTTGACTGCTGTTTGACCAAGTTTGATCAAATTTGACTAAAAAATTTTGTTATTTTTTTTGTAAAAAAAATGGAAAAGTGATTTTTTTTTTACTCTTATGTGTTAGTTATAAGAGTTTGACTGTTTTTGACCAAGTTTGACCAAAAAAATTATTATTTTTTTGTAAAAAATGAAAAAATTAATTTTTGTAACTCTTATATGATAATTATGTGTTAGTTATAAGAGTTTGACTGCTGTTTGACCAAGTTTGACAAAAAAAATTATTATTTTTTTTGTAAAAAAATGGAAAAAGTGAAATTTTTGACTCTTATGTGTTAGTTATAAGAGTTTGACTGCTGTTTGACCAAGTTTGACCAAATTTGACCCAAAAAAATTATTATTATTTTGTAAAAAATGAAAAAAGTAATTTTTTAAACTCTTATATGATAATTATGTGTAAGTTATAAGAGTTGACTAAAATTTGACCAAAAAAGTAAAGTTGGGAAGAGATACGAGGGTACTTTAGTCTTCTTACATCATTTTGCTAGTGAGGGGTGTATGAGGAATTTTCCATCTGGATTTTCCTTATTTGGGTTTGAATCTGGGCTCAGGGGCCCTAGAGTCCAAGGGCCGTTTAACATTTACATAACAGATAGTCCTACCGTTTCAAAATACATGATGTTTTAAGAGTTAAATTTTGTTTCAAAATATTTGATGTTTTACTATTTTCAAGACATTTTTACTCTTGTTTTCCATATATACCCTCACTCATTAATTGCAAATTATCTCTTGTTTAAGCCTTTAATTATCTAAATAGTTGGATTCTTTTAAAGGTAAATAAGTCTTTTTTTACATATATTAATTACACTTTTTAATATGTATGTCAAGAAGTATAAAACGACACGTATTTTTAAAACAGACGGAGTACACAATAGTAATTACTTTCAACATTGTTGGAGACTTATGAAACAAAATTGAATATACAAATTAGAAGAAGTGCCATGACACGGTATTATAGGACATAATATGAAAATGGGAGTTGGTGAAAACCAAATTGAAGAGAATGGAAATGTGGTTCATTAGGACGGAGACTAAAAATTATAATATCAATAATAATATATCGATTAATAGAAAAAATATTTTAATGAAATGAAATTAGAATATTGTTTCAATACAAGATTTGAGGCAAGCTATTAGAGATGGTGAAAGATATTTAATTTAGTGCAGAAATTTCACCAGTTTTGAAGGATAGTGCAATTTTTGCACCAACCTGTTGTTGGAGATGTTCATAAACTTCACATGAATGGGATATGTATGTTTAGTCTAAAGTTGATCTAACTACGACCAAATGTATAGTTCGGAAGTATTTGCCTCATGGACTAATTAAGAGGGAAAACAATTGTTCAAGATACTACTGCAAGAAAAAGGTTTTCATTGTGAATTAAGTGATCATGAAATTTGTAACAAAGAATATAATGTCCAAAATGAGTTTAAGTCTCTCTTCTGAGCTTGATTGAATGATTTAGAAGCTATAGAAGTAGACTTTTATGGCTATTATAAGTGAATATGAATAGGAGAGAGAATGTCTCATGTACTGATAAATGTCCAACTACAATAAGGAAATGAAAACCCTATAGTTTCTATAAGCTATACTTAGATTTTAAGAAGCAAGTGAAAACCCTATACTCCCTCCGTCTTTTTAGTTTGTTCACACTTTGACCAATGCACAGGTTTTAAGGACAAATGTTTTATATTAGTAGTTGAGTGGGTGTTGTGAGTATGAAAAGCATGATGTGATATGTGAGTGGGGTTGGAATTGTGAGTGGGATAGTTGTTGTGAGAATGATAAGTGGGTCCCATTGAATAAAGAATAATATAAACTTTCATCTTTGGGAGTGTGAACAATCAAATGGGACACCAAAAATGGCAAAAAGTGAACATACTAAAAAGACGGAGGGAGTATTTCCTACTCAGCCCATTGTCCACTTGAGATCTGTAAGTGCAGAACGTGGTGATACCACAAGTGCTGCCAACAATGTCCCAGTGATACCCGACGGACAGTCTGGGATTATATTTGGATATTTGCTTCATAAATAATTGTTGTACTAATGTCTAATATTTTTGCAAGTTTAGTGTTTATGTTGATCCAATTTTCAGGTATATACTATGTTAGAATTATGCAAGGAAGTTGAAAGAAGATAAGTTATGTATAAAGATGGATTTTACGCATAACTTGGAGATAAAGGGCAAGTGAAAAATGTGGGAATTGACCCATTCAGAGGGCTGAGTGTTGATCAAGATAGTACAAGGTCTATTCAGCTCAAGAGTATAAGCAAGTGAAGCATGAACTTGGGCATCAAGAATTGGTTCCTAAAAAGATGGGATTTTGGAGTTTTTGCCTCACAAAATCCGTCCACCACTCCACTCACTCACTTCACGTTTTTCAACAACATCCCAGCCATTATTGGAGTATTCCCCAAGTTTTTAAAGCCTATAAATAGCAAGGAGGATGAAGAGTTCAAGCAAGCAACTACACAACACATCCTTGCACAAGAAAAGCCTATGCACTCCTTGATTCCGATAAACCCCGTCTTCCCAAACTTATTTCCATTCTTATAATCTTTGATTATAAGTTTGTCTTGGCTAGGATAGGGTCTCGTGTATAGACTTAGTCGTTCCATAGAGCTTAAATTGTAATAGCAATAAGGAACTCTCGGCCTTGTACTTAAATTCATATTTTTAGTAAAGGTCTCGCCTTTTGAGGCATCCCTCAAGATATATAATTTATATAACTTGAGAAAAAGAATTTTTGTGTTTTGATTCCGCTGCAAACTCTTTTCAGAAACTGTTTTCTGCTCGTATGTGTAGGTGTTGCCCAAAGTGTTATTGTTGCTCTGCCAACACCTTTGATAACACTTTGTAAAACCAAGGCCATTGACATTTTCAATTGGCACCAGAGCTGGTTACTTGACATACTAAGTATTCGATCTAGTTGTCATGGCCTTGAATCTTGTTAATCCATATCTTAAGAAACTTTCTATTCTTCTTGGCTTGAATCATACTTCCTTTAGGTATAGTGAGGAAAGAGAGCTAGAAAACATTAAAGAACGTGATCAATCAGCCATGTTGACCATGGCTTTGGAGCACTCAAAGTCAGATTCAGAAAGTGTTGCCAATGGTGTTACCTAGAGTGCGATAACACCAAGCCCAACACCCAGCAAGTGTAATCCTTCTAAATTTTATGAATATTTTTGCTTTCATGGTTAAATTAATGTTGATGCAGAAAGTCCAGATGAGGAGGATTTAAGCAAGGATGAGCTCATTGATGGGTTAAAATATCTCTACAAGGCGTTGTTCAAAGAATAGAAGAAAGAGAACAAGGTGGTAGCGATCTTAACCAAAGAAAATCATGAGCTAAAAGACTCTTTGACTCGGTTGGCGGTGCAATTCACAAAGTTAGATGTTGAACTTGTCAAAGTCAAGTCCAAGTTGAAGCTAGCCGAGACCACCTTCAAAAAGTTCAACACAGTGTTCTCAAAATTGGATGAAATACTCGACTTGAATAAGTCACTCAAAGCAGGTATTGGGTTCCAAGACTCTCTTGAAAAAATCACTTCTACTATAATGAATGAAAATAATGAAACTTGTTTTGTAAAAGAACATGAAAAAGTAAAAAGTAGTTCATCAAGTGATATTTCTGATCAACCGTGTGTGTGTGAATATTGTCACACAACTGGACAAAGTAAATTTGATTGTTTTACTCTCAAAAAGAAAAAATCCAGTTCACATGTGTTATCTCAAGTGTTACCCAACACTCAAGACAACACTGGTGATCAGAAAATCAAAAAGTCTAAAAAGAAATTTTGTTTTCTAAAATCCAATCATAAATGCAATGTTGCATTTGCTTCTTTGAGTACTAATGTTTCAGGTTCATGGTACTTTGATAGTGGTTGCTCACATCATATGACGGGAACAAAAGTGTTCTTGAAAGACTATGAATCTATCCAAGGTGAAACGGTGACATACGGAGGTGGAGGAAAGAGAAATATAATTGGGAAAGGGACACTTGATATTTCCGGATTCCCTGCCTTAAAGGATGTCTTGCACGTTGATGGATTGGTTGCTAATTTAATTAGCGTTGGCCAATTGTGCAATGACAACTTAGAGGTAAAATTTAATAAAAATACTTGTGAAGTTTTTGATAACACTAACACTTGTGTAATGTCAGGAACTAGATCAAGTGACAATTGCTATCTTGTTGAGGATAAACAAGTATGCAATTTAGTCAATATAGATGACACAATTTTATGGCATCAAAAATTGGGACATGCCCCTTATGGAAACTTGAAGAAAATTTTCCAGTTTGAGGCTGTCAAAGGAGTCCCCAATCTGAATCTGAAGAACAAAATTGTGTGTGGGGACTGCCTTAAAAGTAAGGAAACTCGTGTTACCCGCAGTGTTACCCAACACCAAGAGCAACACTTCGGGACAACACATTGTTTTCAACTTTTGCACTTGGACGTGAAAGGTCCAATTGAGGTAGAAAGCCTGTGAGGTAAGAGGTATGTTTTTGTTATAGTTGATGATTTCTCTAAGTTTTCTTGGGTATATTTCCTAAGAGAAAAATCTGAAACTTTAGATAAATTTAAACTCTTGCATTTCAAAATCAAAAACATGTTTTGCTCACCTATTTTCTGTATAAGATCCAATCATGGAAAAGAATTTGCAAATGTTTCCTTTTATACTTTTTGTAAGAAAAAGGGATACACCATGATTTTTCGATCTCTAAACCACATGGTGTGGCTGAAAAGAAAAATAGGACATTGCTTGATATGGCCCGTGTCATGTTATTCTAAAAAAAAAATTCAAAAAGATTTTGGGCTGAAGCTTTGAGCACGGCTTGTCACATTCACTAGTACAAATTGGAACTTAGGAAATACAGCTTAGATAGCGCTTTTTAAAAGCGCTATCTAAGAAGAACCCTAACATAGCGCTTACACCTTTTTCAATTTAATAATCAAGCAAAAAAAATTAAAAATTAAAATTAAAATAGCTAAGATAGCGCATATGAATTAAACGCTATGTATGGAAGTAGCTTACATAGCGCATAGTAAAAGCGCTATCTAAACTAACGCTTCCTAAGTTAAATAAACATAAATAAAAATAAAAATAAATAAAAAATGGGATGAAACCCTCTATCTCTGCTCTGTCGTCTACTTCTTCCTCTCCCCATTCAACCGAGGAAACCCTTCCCCTCTCTTAGCTACCTCTCTAAAACTGCTCCATCCTGAGTTCTACTTTCTCGACTTCTCGCCAACGCTAGCCGATGACGACGCAGGCCTCCAGCCATCGAAGCACGCCTTAATCCGATGATGAACAGGTCGGGAGTCACGATTATAGATTGAATCGCTAAATTTAAGGTCGTGACTCGCTGTGGTTGATTCTGACTCGTGGCCATCTCTTTCCCTGTCTTTTTAAACTGGTAAAGACCCTCATCTCTCAACTCTCTAACCCATTAGAACATGATTGCATAGATTTAGAGTTTCAATTTAGGGCTTTTCGATTTCAATTTCAGATAAGAAATTAAAACCCTAAATTAAAGCGCTAAATTAAAGCCCTAATTATTTTCAATCTAATTTGTTTGTGCCAAGCAAGAGGTAATTCTCATCTTAAAGCTGAAATAGTTTTACAGATCTGATGAGTGCTTTTTTGAGGAATCTAATGATTTTCAATCTAATTTGGTGTCTTTTTTTTTGTTCTTTCTGTGATTGTTGTTCAACTGAGGTTTGTTCTAATCATGTAATACAGCCAATTGACACTATATGGAATTCAGCTTCTCATCCTACGACGGTTAGTTTCACTACCATTAGTCTGAACGCTTACTCACGCCCAAACAAATTGTTTCCCACACTGCGCTTCCCTCTCCCACTCTCTCAATTTGTTTTTATCGTTGATGCTGCTGCCTCTACTTGACTAAAATTAGGGATTGTCTTCTTTGTTGAAGCCCAAAGCTGCAGGTACAAAGTTTTATGTGTCTTCACTTTCTTTTTCAGTGAGCTTTGAACTTTGGTGTACTAATTTCTTTTTCAGTGAGCTTTGTTATGGTGCAGAATTCTTTTGAAGGAGATACCTATCAGAAGGCACTAGAATGTTTAGTTGCTCTTCGCAAGGGTTGCATCCTTGAACAAGTAGGGCTTATTACTTCTGTTTATTGTTAAATCTATAGTCAACTTTAACTAGATCAAAATGTTTTTGTGGCTCTGGAAGTATAGCCAGATAGTTGATTACTAATATAGAAAAAAGTTGACTTTTGCAGGAACCCAAACAGTTCAATGATTTCTTGCAGCGTCTTTCAAAATTCTTCTATCAGAAAGACCTAGCAAGTGATTGGCAAAAGAGTTAGATTGTTACCATCCAGAAGATCAGCAGAGATACCATAACTAAAGGGTTAAATTTATGTGGCAACTAAGATAGCACACTCCTTTGATACTGCTTAGCAACCATTTTCAGGTACTACTCTTAAAAAGCTGATACGATTTTTTAGTTTAGCTGTTTAGTAAACCAAGCAGGGTACACTCATAAAATTTCTTTTAAAGATCAGTCAAATAGCATGAACGATGGGGAGAGAAAACATTAAAACTAATCAAGATTTTACTTTTCTTCCGTGCGTCATGTATGAATTGAGGAATTGAGTGTTGTTTTCTATTAGATTTATTTGTTTAAGGAGTCCTATTTTTAATGTGCTTAAGGAAATGGCTTATTGGAGTATGAGTATAATTTATTATATTTGTATGTGCACGCAAGTGGTTAGTTTTGTTTTACATGTTATAATTTATTTGTTTAAGGAGTCCTGCTTTTAGTGTGCTTAAGGAAATGGTTTTGTTAATGATCCAGAAGCATTGCAAATACTTGAGGATGTGGTAATTTTTTTACTTGTGGAACATATTAAGTCTGAAAAAGCGTGAACTTTTTACCACAATTTTCATCTCTTTAATGAGTTTACATACTCCGTCCGTCTCAAAAAAAAATTATACATTTTTTACATGTGAGTTCTTTACTTTTGCTTGTTGTATATACTGGATAATCTACTCATCTTTGCTTGTAGTGATTGTTTGTTCAGGTTGGCAACCTGGGGTGCCAGAGATATCATCGGTTTGGGATGAAGATTGGGATAAATTAGAAGATGAAGGTGTCATATTTTCGTTACCACATTGTTTTCTACATATATTCTACATCCATTATACACAGATAGATCATGGACCTTGCATTTACGTTCAAACTTTTTTTTTTTTTGCCTCAAGGTTTTTATTTGATGTTGCCTTGCCTGAAATTGCCAAATCTACATCTCCTTTGCATGAGAATTCTTCTCTGTTGATAGCTTCTCTTTAGATTGATTTTCAAATGCTGAGGGGAAGAAAGCTGAGCATGTATTAGAGATCGAGTCTGCATACAGCCATAGCGAAGATGAGTCTGCGAAAAGTCCAGTGGGTAGTCCAGCAAGACAAACAGCATTTGATAGCCCGTTTAGGGAGGATTCAGACAACCATTTCAGAAAGAGATTTTATGCAGAAACAAAGACAAGGAGGTTAGGACCAAATTCAGTTTTTTATTATTATTTTTTTTTCCCATTTCCTGGCATATTATTACATTATACGGTTAATGTGATGTTCTGAGTCGTTTGTTCTGTAAAACAGGAGCTTTGATGAAACAGGGTGGGGGACTTTTGATAACAGTGATGATATAGATTCTGCGTGGGGCTTCGGTAATTATAATACTAAGGTTAGTCAACCTTTTAAGACACATACACTTTGTATGCACTCATCTATGATTTTTGTTGGTTTACTTTCAGGCTTGTATTCCTATTCCTTATCCCAATAGTTTAGGGGCCATTTACGTGGACGGAGAAAGGCAATGTCATGACTACACACTCCACAAATGGAAAATCACATGGCCAAATGAAATTTCCGTGCCATGCCTAATTTTCACCCGCATTCACTTCCAGATTGTTATGATCGACAAGCTAATGCTCCATGTAATTCAACAGGAAATATGGCTGCAAAGGAGCGATAATTGTAAGAATTATTGTTTGAAAGAATTACATTTGTCCATTCTATTTCACGAAGATCTTTAACTCTTATTAGTTTATAACTCTTGTGGATGATTGTAAGAATTATTGTTGATGTATGTAATTAAAGGTTGATTGTTATTGTTCAATGGAATGTTTGTTACTTCATATTAATTTTTATTTATTTGATTTTTTGGTTATAATTTATATAATTTGAAGTAGGTGCTTTGATTTTTTGGTTATAATTTATATAATTTGAAGTAGGTGCAACAGGAAAAAAAATTAAAAAAATATTTTTTTTTAAAAAAATGCCCTTAGATAGCGCTTTTTAAGCGCTATGTAAGATAAATTCTGGGAATTAAAAAATGCCTTTAGATAGCGCTTTTTAAGCGCTATGTAAGATAAATTCTGAAATTAAAACATGGCCTTAGATAGCGCATAAAAAAAAGCGCTATCGTAGACCCTAAGCTTAGATAGCGCAAAATAAGCGCTATGTTAACTTGCATAGCGGTAGCTTACATAGCGCTTTTTTGCGCTATCTAAGGGAAAAAAAAAGCGCTATCTAAGCTTGATTTTGTACTAGTGATTTCTAATAGAGTCTTTCTAAGACCTGGTTTAATAATGACACCCTATGAGATTTTGAATGGGAAGAAACCACATGTACATTACTTCCATGTGTTTGGGTGTGTATGTTATATATTAAAAGAATGTGATCGCTTAGCTAAATTTTACTCTAAGAATGATAAAGCCATTTTTCTTGGATATTCACATGACAATCTTACATATCGAGTGTATAATTTGAGAATGGGAACTATTCAAGAATCTGTAAACATTGTTTTTGATGATCTGTCAAGTGTTGCAGATGAACCAGGTGTTTATCCTCGTTTTATACTGCTGGAACAACCTCAAAGTGAATTTGACATTTATGTTGGACCAAGTGTTAACATAAGTGTTGGACTAGATGTCGGCCCCAGTGTTACCACACCAGAGATAACACCAGAAGTCAGACTAGTTGCAGAAAATGAAAATAATGAGGACTCCATTAGAGTTGATGATCCTGTCAGAAGAGATCCCTCTTTGAGAATTCAAAAGAATCATCTTATATCTCAAATGATAGGGAGATTAGACGAAGGGATACAAACTAGACATAAGGAACCGGTTAATTATCGAGACATGGTGAGATATGCTAAGGTAAACCATTCATGTTTTCTTTCTAAGCTTGAATCTGAAAATACTTTGAAAGATGAATATTTGATTCAAGTTTTTAACCATAAGAGATTTTCTAACTTGAAGAAGTCTCTTATTCCATTTCTTGTTTAAACCCCTTGGATCATCTTTGTTGTTGTACAGTATTTTAATTTTAAAAAAAAAACTTTTTAGTTTTTGTTAAAAGCCTTTTTAATGGCGGCACATGCTGACCTTTTTGTTTCGGTAGGTTTATTCTTGGTTAACATGTTTGTCAAATCCCATTTGTATTTAAAAGTGACAAAGTCACTAATTTTTATGATAAAATAAAAGGCAAAAGGAAAAAAACACTTATAGTATTTCCTGAGTAACTCGGGGCACGGCATTTGCTGCGACGATGCACTCTTGCCAAAGGGAGATACTATCTAGTGATTTCGTACTAAGTATTAGGACCATGGAGTTCGCTACTACAGTGTATCCTACTTGAAAGGTACAAATCACTAAAGTATTGTTTACACTTTTTAAGGACTCGGAGCACGGAGCTCGTTACTACGATGCTATCTTGTAGATATAGAAGTGTAAATTATGCTTATTTTAAAGTGCTTGAAGATGAAGAACAAGCTTATTTTATCTATCTTGTTAGATTTATTTTATCTCAAACACTTATAATTAAAGGCTTGCTATGCCTCAAGTGTTTGAATTTGGGAAGCTTGTTTTTGCCTCAATTACTTATTTAAAAGAAGCCTAACAATTTACCTCAAGTGTCTATAATGAGGATTGTTTTGCCTTAAGTTCCTTAAAGTAAAAAGTTTTATCAAAGGGATATTTGATTTATATGTTTTCCAAAGTGTTACCATCATTACCGATAACACATTAGTATGTGCCACATTATTTTTTTCTTTATTTTCGGAATTAATAATTAAATTTGGGAAGTCCGAAAGTCCCTTAATTTATGTGGAGTTTAATGATTTCCAAAAAGTCTTTATTAAATCCTTTTATTTTTGGTAAATCTAATTAGGTAATTTTATCCCCACTATTTTGGAGTCTTAATTCAATTTGAATTTCAAAATATTTGGGAGCCATACCTATGCCGAACTTACCTAGTTATTTTTTTCTTTTGTTTTTCTTTATTAAAAAAAAAAGAGAGAGAGAGGCTAATTTTGGGGAAAATGGCAGGTTATTTTGGTGATAAATGTGAGTGATGTGATTGAGTTTAACTATCTAGCTAGAAAATAGGGGAGTTGAGTATTATTAGGATTAGAGAGAGTTATCTAATAATGTGTATTTATCTTTCATTTGAATACTTCCTAAAATTTCCTAATTAAACCCCCTCCATTCTCTCTCTCGCCGATCGCTCCTTCTCAGTCTCTCAAATCGCTCAAAATCCCTCTCCCAAAATTTCTTCCTTCTCTTCTCCACTTCCATCAATGGCTTCCCCATCCAAAACCTCAAATGAGCCCATGAAAATCTCGCCATTGTTGTCTCCGGACCTCCACCTGTTCCGGTCGCACAGGCTCCTCTTACGTCGGCTCCTTCCCAACCTATAGTGACTACCATCAAGAAAAAGAAAAGAAGAGAAAAGTCTCATCTTCTTCACGCCAATCGACTGCCCAAGCTCCATCAATGTGGACTTCAAACCAGATACAGATTCATACAGACTTGTAGAAATTCTTTGCACAGTATTCTTCACAAACAGGGGGAGATAATGCTGCCACAAGTGCTGTTTTGCATGCTGCCACAAGTGTTGTTCTGCTAACACAAGTGATCTAACTGCCGCTAATGCACGTGTGCGGGCTAGTGATACTCAAACAGGTTTGGTAGTTGGTGTGTTTCTATTCTTGGTAGCTTTTTAAAACAATTTTTATGTTAGTTGTTTAAAACTATTAGGTTGCACTTATCATTTGTTCTACATTTGTTTTTTGGTTGGTTTATTTGTGTGAAGTGTGTTAAACACTTCATGGTTTTTGGATTTTATAACTTTGGTTTTGTTTTGGATAATTAGTTTTTAATCATGTTTAGTTTACTTGGTTTAAAACTATTTCAAAATCATTGTTTTTCAGTTGACTTGCCTCTTTGAGGGGAGTTAATGTTTGCGGGAAGAATTTATGTATATTCTGTATTTGTGGCTAACATTGTCTTGCAGGGTCACATCATTATTTAGTTTGTGAAGAAATATCCAATTAAGGGGGAGATTGTAAGTGCAGAACGTGGTGATACCACAAGTGCTGCCAACACTGTCCCAGTGATACCCGACGGACAGTCTGGGATTATATTTGGATATTTGCTTCATAAATAATTGTTGTACTAATGTCTAATATTTATGCAAGTTTAGTGTTTATGTTGGTCCATATTTCAGGTATATACTATGCTAGAATTATGCAAGGAAGTTGAAAGAAGATAAGTTATGTATAAAGATGGATTTTACGCATAACTTGGAGATAAAGGGCAAGTGAAAAATGTGGGAATTGACCCATTCAAAAGGCTGAGTGTTGATCAAGATAGTACAAGGTCTATTCAGCTCAAGAGTACAAGCAAGTGAAGCATGAACTTGGGCATCAAGAATTGGTTCCAAAAAGATGGGATTTTGGAGTTTTTGGCTCACAAAATCCGTCCACCACTCCACCCACTCACTCCACGTTTTTCAACAACATCCCAGCCATTATTGGTGTATTCCCCAAGTTCTTAAAGCCTATAAATAGCAAGGAGGATGAAGAGTTCAAGCAAGCAACTACACAACACATCCTTGCACAAGAAAAGCCTATACACTCCTTGGTTCCGATAAACCCCGTCTTCCCAAACCTATTTCCATTCTTATAATCTTTGATTATAAGTTTGTCTTAGCTAGGATAGGGTCTCGTGCATAGACTTAGTCGTTCCAGAGAGCTTAAATTGTAATAGCAATAGGGAACTCTCGGTCTTGTACTTAAATTCATATTTTTAGTAAAGGTCTCGCCTTTTGAGGCATCCCTCAAGATATATAATTTATATATCTTGAGAAAAATAATTTTTGTGTTTTGATTCCGCTGCAAACTCTTTTCAGAAACTGTTTTCTGCTCGTGTGTGTAAGTGTTTCCCAAAGTGTTATCGTTGCTCTGCCAACACCTTTGATAACACTTTGTAAAACCAAGGCCATTGACATTTTCAAGATCATTTCAAATCCCATTTATCCGTTTTTTCCTTCTCAACTCTGAATAACATTTCTCTTGTTTTAGAGCAATCTGCACTTCACTTTTCCAATAGAGCAATCTGATCAATGAGGATGTCCTGCATACAAATGTTTTTCTTCAGTAGCATAAACATTCTCTATATTAATGAGGAATATTTCCTCATCTAGTGTATATCCAATATCTAGAGTTAAGCATTAAGTATAAATTACTTGTCTTACAATTTACTGTTATATCTTCTATGAGTTGCTTCTATTTGTCAATATATGTTTTCATGAATTCACGTGCGATGTTTGGGTTTTTTGTCCTTCTTAGCTCATGATGGCCAAGATGTCCTGCAAACACAAACACGAGTTTTTAATTAGACGAGATTGATAAAAATTTCAAGTATGATTTTTATCATCTTTAAAAATACGTTAATTTCATAAGCTAGAAATGCATTCTATAATTTCTTATAGTCCACACCTACTCGGATTAGTAATAATCTGCACGTTATCGACATGATGGCAGAGGAAATAAATCTAATGTGTCTCGAAAGGAATTATAAAACATGAACTTTTAGTATGTGTAATATATAGATCAGCAAGCTTTAATGTCGATCAATATCATTTATTTAAAACTAGTACTCGTGCCCGTGCCAATGGCACGGAGATGCATAAACAATGACAGTACAAAACAGTGATCGTATGAAAACGGGTTATAAATGCAATACAATAGAATTCGGAAAAGCGTAATACCCCCCTCCCAAAACAGAAAGTAACGTTGTAAAGAAAACATAATTTATCCCAAGTTTTTTAACGGCCGTACATTGTTGTGTGCTAACACATCTAGTACTTTCTTCTTCCCTATGCTTCTTTGAGGGCTTTCATTCTGCACTAATGTTTTTTTGTGCTTCAAACAATGCTCTGTGCTACTGCCTCATTTTACATTCATAAAAGAAGTTACCAAGTAGAAACACATTAGGTTATTAACTTGGTTACCAAATGTTGGCCATTAGAAAAAAGAAAAAATAAATAAAACAAATTGAACTACAAAAAAAACTAAAAGAAAACACATACTAAGATTAGCAATCAGCAGTACTTGATAATGATCTTGGATCATTGGACATAAAAACAAACTTCTCCATTGTCTGCAAAATACAATGGACATAAAAAAAAAAAAAAAAAAATTGGTCAGTGAGAATCCATAATACCCCAAGTACTCATCTCCTCATTCTATGAATACAAAACTAACTCAGTACCTTTAGTTTGCAGCACTGATCCAGCACTGATCCTCATTCAAGAAGGACTGATCCTCATTCAAGAAGGAAAAATGAAACCTCTCAAACAATAAAGCATGGAATCTGGGGAACAAAAAAAAATACAGACTTGGACAGAATTCCTTGCAAGAAGATGTGGTTTACAGCTTGAAGGGGTCTTCAACAGGGGGACCCCTTGTCTTTGGTTCCCGTTTACCTTGATTGTTGGTGTAAGCGAAGTTATGGGGGTGTCAAGAGAGGTTAGGGTATCCCACCTCTAGTATGCAGAAAATAACATTATGCTACCATCCCATTTTGAAGAAATGGGGTGTTAGAGACATTATCCCACATCGGGAATTAACAAGCCATGCCTTCTCTATATAGAGATCCTGGGCTACTCCTCCCATTGCCAATTGGTTTTGAGATGGAACCTCAGACTTTATCCCCTCGTGAAATTCCATGAACAACCATCATGTCTCTTACAAGATGAGCACTTGCATAACTTGTCAACAAGGAAAAATTTAGCGCACGACATAGGAACAACAAAAGATACTAGTCAGTCGCTTTTCGCCTTTCCACTCAAACCAATTTGATAACTATCTAAAAGTCACTGATACCAAATGAACATTCAAAGTTTCATGATTTCATCGGGAAAAAAATCCACAAAAAACATATCCCCTAGCACATCAACACCCAAAAGACAAGGGTAAGCTAAATTTTAACTTCAAGATTTTTTTACTAAACATCAAGTATAAAATTTATATGATGTTAATTTATAGGCAAGAAGTGAATCCAAAAAAAAAAAAAAATGTGCACAGCTTTTACTTTTACCATCATTCCTGATTGATCAACAGGAATATTTCTACAATGAAGTCAGAGCTTTCTTAATTTAAACAGCAGGAGTTTTTCAGCACCTCTATTACCATCTCTAAACAAAACCCAAATTAATTAAAAAAAAAAAAAGTGAAATTGAAATATAAAGAATAAATTCTGCACAAAAAAAAAACACAATTTTTTTCTTAAAAGAAATGATATAATTAGCCATCGGATTTGAATGAAAATCAGATCTGAAAAGATTTAGGGAATTTTGGGGGAAACTAGTTCCTCCCTAAGTGACAAAAAGTCTTGTTCTTAAATACACGGACTAAGTGTTTTAAAGCCTAAACACACTGTTTTAAAGCCTAAACTCGCTATTTTATTTCGAGGTGTTTTAAGGCTTAAAATCAATGTTTTAAGGCCTAAAGGTTGAACTATATTAAAAGGTGGACTATTTATAACTTATTAAGAAACTAGTTTCCCTCAAAATCTACTCGAAAAGAATTGTAACATGCAAAGAGATCATCATCATATTCAGGTAACTCAGGCATTCTGCTGGAGCCGTATTAGCTGTGGCGGATTTAGAGATGTGTAAAAGCAGGGTCAAGGCTTAAGTCAGAAAGGAAGTGATATCAAAAGTGTTGTCACTGCAACGATATCACTTCTGGCAACACTTAACACACACGAACAGAAAACAGTTTCTGAAAAGAGTTTGCAGCGGAAAATCAACACAAGAATTATTTTTCTCAAGATATATAAATTATATATCTTGAGGGATGCCTTAAAAGGCGAGACCTTCACTAAATAATATGAGATGAAGTACAAGGTTGAGAGTTCCCTAATGCTATTACAATGAAAGCTTTGTGGAACGACTAAGTCTAATACACAGAATCCTAACCTAGCCAAGACACTTATAATACTCGGTACAAGAATATAAATGTGTTTGGGAATTTATAAGGAACTAAGGAATGTGTAAGACTTTCTTGTGAGGAGTGTGTGCTTGCTTCAAGTGTTGTAAGTGTTGTGTCTTCAATGCTTCACACCCTCTTCTATTTATAGTGCTTCTTGGACTTGGGGAACACTCCAAAAATGGTAGAAGGGCTGTTAAAAACGTGGAGAGGGAGTGGATGAGTTGGCCGAGCCTTTAGGGGCATTATCCCCACATTTCCTATAAAATAGGAACAACTTCTTTGTGCCCAAGTAATGTGCTTCGCCTTGTTGTACTATTGAGCTTCTGCGCCTTGTACTCTATCCTCCACAAACTCAGATGTTGAATGGGTCAATTACCCATGTGTTTGTTATGCACAAATCCCACATGCTTGAATGGATAAAATCCCATTTTATCCATAATTCTCCTTTTTATCTTCCTTGCAATATCCTAGCTTGTATTATACCTGTAAATTGGACCAACATAATAACAAACCTTGCAATAATATTAGATATTAGTCCAGCAATTATTTAAGAAGCAAATATACAAATATAATAAAGTCTGCCCGTCGGCAGCACTGGGAAGGTGTGGTTATCACTTCTGGTATCACCACATTCTACACTTACAATCTCCCCCTTAATTGTATATTTCTTCACAAACTAAATAATGTTGTGACCCTGCAAGACAATGTTAGGCACAAATACAGAGTATACATAAATTCTTCCCGCAAAGATTAACTCCCCCTCAAAGAGGCAAGTCAACCGAAAAACAATAATTTTGAAATAGTTTTAAACCAAGTAAACTAAACATGATTAAAAACTAATTATCCAAAACAAAACCAAAGTTATAAAATCCAAAAACCATGAAGTGTTTAACACACTTCACACAAATAAACCAACCAAAAAACAAATGTAAAACAAATGTTAAGTGCACCTAATAGTTTTAAAACAACTAACATAATAATTGTTTTTAAAAGCTACCAAGAATAGAAACACACCAACTACCAAACCTGTTTGAGTATCAATAGCCCGCACACGTGCATTAGCAGTTAGATCAGTACTTGTGTTAGCATGCAGATCAACACTTGTGGTAGCATGCAGAACAGCACTTGTGGTAGTATGACGAACAGCACTTGTGGCAGCATTATCTCCCCCTGTTTGTGAAGAATACTGTGCAAAGAATTTCTACAAGTCTGTATGAATCTGTATCTGGCTTGAAGTCTGCATTGATGGAGCTTGGGCAGTCGGTTGGCGTGAAGAAGATGAGTATTTTCTCTTCTTTTTCTTTTTCTTGATGGTAGTCACTATAGGTTGGGAAGGAGCCGACGTAGGAGGAGCCTGTGCGACCGGAACAGGTGGAGGTCCGGAGACAACAATGGCGAGATTTCCAAGGGCTCATTTGAGGTTTTGGATGGGGAAGGCATTTATAGAGTTTTGAGAATAGAAGGAAAGAATTTTGGAAGAGAGATTTTGAGCGTGAGAGAGACTGAGAGAGAGAGGTCGGCGAGAGAAAGAGGGAGATCGGTGAGAGGAGGAGGGGTTTAATTTGGATATTTTAGGAAGTATTCAAATGGAAGAGATAAATACAATTTATGATAAGTCTCTTCCTAAACCCTATAACTCTCAACTCCCCCTATTTCTTAGCTAAATAGTTACACTCAATCACATCACCCACATTTTGATAAAACAACCGGCCATTATCCCAAAAAGCCTTTTTTTTTTTTTTGAAAATAAAACGAAAAAATTAAAATTTAAAATTAAAAATAAAAGAAAATAATGTTGGATAATTCGGCCTAGGTGACTACATCCCTAATTTTTGAGTTTGATTTGAAACTTGATTCCAAACTTTTAGAGATGAAGTTACTTAACCAAATTCACCAAAAATAAAATAAAAAGGAATTTAATAAAGACTTTTTGAAAATCAAAAAATTCCAAAAATTATAAAGGACTTTCGGACTTTCAAAAATTAACTATTAATTTCCGAAAAAAGAAATGAATAAAAAAAATAATGTAGCACATACTAATGTGTTATCGGCAATTATGGTAACACTTAGGAAAACATATAAGTCAAATATCCCCTTGATAAAATTTTCACTTTAAAAAACTTAAGGCAAAACAATCCTCATAATAAACACTTGAGGCAAATTGTTAGGCTTCTTTATAATAAGCAATTGAGGCTAAGAAACAAGATTTTCATCTTCAAACATTTGATGCATAGCAAGCCTTAATTACATGTTTGAAGTTAACACTATATAAGCTTGTTCTTCATCTTTAAGCACTTTAAAATATAAGCATAATTTACACTTCTTTATCTACAAGGAAGCATCGTAGTAGCGAGCTCCGTGCTCCGAGTCCTTATAAAGTGTAAAAAATACTTTAGTGATTGTACCTTTCAAGTGGGATACACTGTAGTAGCGAACTCCATGTTCCCAATACTTAGTACTAAGTCACTAGAAAATATCTCCTTTTGGCAAGAGTGCATCGTCGTAGCGAGCGCCGTGCCCCGAGTTACTAAGGAAATATTATAAGTGCTTTTTGCCTTTAAAATTTATTTTATCACCAAAATTAGTGACTTTGTCACTTTTGAGTACAAAGGGAATTTGACAAACATGTTAACCAAGTATAAACCTACCGAAACAAAAAGGTCAGCATGTGCTGCCGCGATGGCTTAAAACACGAAAATAGAACAAAACTAAAAAACGGTTTTTTTTTTTTTTTTTTTTTTTTTTTTTTTTTTTCAAAAATTAAAATATTGTACAACAACAAAGATGATCCAAGGGATTTAAACAAGAAATGGAACAAGAGACTTCTTCAAGTTAGAAAATCTCTTATGGTTAAAAACTTGAATCAAATATTCATCTTTCAAAGTATTTTCAGATTCAAGCTTAGAAAGAAAACACGAATGGTTTACCTTAATATACCTAACCATGTCTCGATAATTAACAGGTTCCTTACGTCTAGTTTGTATCCCTTCGTCTAACCTCCCTATCACTTGGGATATAGGATGATTCTTTTGAATCCTCAAAGGGGGATCTCTTCTGACGGGATCATCAACTCTATTGGAGTCCTCATTATGTTCATTTTCTGCAACTGGACTGACTTCTGGTCCAACACTTATGTCAACACTTGGTCCAACATAAATGTCAAATTCAATTTGAGGTTGTTCCAGCAGTACCAAACGAGGATAAGCACCTGGTTCATCTGCAACACTTGACAGATCATCAAAAACAATATTTACAGATTCTTGAATAGTTCCCAATCTTAAATTATAGACTCGATATGCAAGATTGTCATGAGAATATCCAAGAAAAATGGCTTTATCATTCTTAGAGTAAAATTTAGCTAAGCGATCCCAGTCTTTTAATATATAACATACACACCCAAACACATGGAAGTAATGAACACGTGGTTTCTTCCTATTCAAAATCTCATAGGGTGTCATAGTTAAACCGGGTCTTAGAAAGACTCTATTAGAAATGTGACAAGCCGTGCTCAAAGCTTCAGCCCAAAATCTTTTTGAAATCCTTTTAGAGAACAGCATAACACGGGCCATATCAAGCAATGTCCTATTTTTCTTTTCAGCCACACCATGTGGTTTAGAGATCGAAAAATCATGGTGTATCCCCTTTTTCTTACAAAAAGTATAAAAAGAAACATTTGCAAATTCTTTTCCATGATTGGATCTTATACAGAAAATAGGTGAGCAAAACATGTTTTTGATTTTGAAATGCAAGAGTTTAAATTTATCTAAAGTTTCAGATTTTTCTCTTAGGAAATATACCCAAGAAAACCTAGAGAAATCATCAACTATAACAAAAACATACCTCTTACCTCCCAGGCTTTCTACCTCAATTGGACCCATCAAGTCCATGTGCAAAAGCTGAAAACAATGTGTTGTCCCGAAGTGTTGCTCCTGGTGTTGGGTAACACTGCGGGTAATACGAGTCTCCATACTCTTAAGGCAGTCCCCACACACAATTTTGTTCTTCAGATTCAGTTTGGGGACTCCTTTGACAGCCCCAAACTGGAAAATTTTCTTCAAGTTTCCATAAGGGGCATGTCCCAACTTTTGATGCCACAAAATTGTGTCATCCATATTGACTAAATTGCATACTTGTTTATCAACAAGATAGCAATTGTCACTTGACAATCTTGTTCCTGACATTACACAAGTGTTAGTGTTATCAAAAACTTCACAAGTATTTTTATTAAATTTTACCTCCAAGTTGTCATCGCACAATTGGCCAATGCTAATTAAATTAGCAACCAATCCATCAACGTGCAAGACATTCTTTAAGGCAGGGAATCCGGAAACGTCAAGTGTCCCTTTCCCTATTATATTGTTCTTTCCTCCACCTCCATATTTCACCGTTTCTCCTTGGATAGATTCATAGTCTTTCAAAAACACTTTTGTTCCCGTCATATGATGTGAGCAACCACTATCAAAGTACCATGAACCTGAAACGTTAGTCCTCAAAGAAGCAAATACAACATTGCATTTATGATTGGATTTTAGAAACCAAAATTTCTTTTTAGACTTTTTGATTTTCTGATCACCAGTGTTGTCTTGAGTGTTGGGTAACACTTGAGATAACACATGTGGACTGAAATTTTTCTTTTTGAGAGTAAAACAATCAAATTTACTTTGTCCAGTTATGTGATAGTATTCACACACACACGGTTGATCAGAAATATCACTTGATGAACTACTTTTTACTTTTTCATGTTCTTTTACAAAACATGTTTCATAATTTTCATTCAATAAGGTAGAAGTGATTTTATCAAGAGAGTCTTGAAACCCAATACCTGCTTTGAGAGACTTACTCAAGTCGAGTATTTCATCCAATTTTGAGAACCTCGTGTTGAGCTTTTTGAAGGTGGTCTCGGCTAGCTTCAACTTGGACTTGACTTTAACAAGTTCAACATCCAACTTTGTGAATTGCACCGCCAACCGAGTCAAAGAGTCTTTTAGCTCATGATTTTCTTTGGTTAAGATCGCTACCATATTGTTCTCTTTCTTCCATTCTTTAAACAACGCCTTGTAGAGATCTTTTAACCCATCAATGAGCTCCTCCTTGCTTAAATCCTCCTCATCTGGACTTCCTGCATCAACATTAATTGAACCATGAAAGCAAAAATCTTCAGAAAATTTAGAAGGATTATACCTGCTGGGTGTTGGGCTTGGTGTTATCGCACTCTGGTTAACACCATTGGCAACACTTTCTGAATCTGACTTTGAGTGCTCCAAAGCCATGGTCAACATGGCTGATTGATCACGTTCTTTAATGTTTTCTAGTTCTCTTTCCTCACTATTCCTAAGGGAAGTATGATTCGAGCCAAGAAGAATAGAAAGTCTCTCAAGATATGGATTTGCAGGATCATAAGCCATGACACACTGGACCGAAGTACTTAGTATATCGAGTAACCAGCTCTGGTGCCAATTGTAAAAGCAGGGTCAAGGCTTAAGTCAGAAAGGAAGTGATATCAAAAGTGTTGTCACTGCAACGATATCACTTCTGGCAACACTTAACACACACGAACAGAAAACAGTTTCTGAAAAGAGTTTGCAGCGGAAAATCAACACAAGAATTATTTTTCTCAAGATATATAAATTATATATCTTGAGGGATGCCTTAAAAGGCGAGACCTTCACTAAATAATATGAGATGAAGTACAAGGTTGAGAGTTCCCTAATGCTATTACAATGAAAGCTTTGTGGAACGACTAAGTCTAATACACAGAATCCTAACCTAGCCAAGACACTTATAATACTCGGTACAAGAATATAAATGTGTTTGGGAATTTATAAGGAACTAAGGAATGTGTAAGACTTTCTTGTGAGGAGTGTGTGCTTGCTTCAAGTGTTGTAAGTGTTGTGTCTTCAATGCTTCACACCCTCTTCTATTTATAGTGCTTCTTGGACTTGGGGAACACTCCAAAAATGGTAGAAGGGCTGTTAAAAACGTGGAGAGGGAGTGGATGAGTTGGCCGAGCCTTTAGGGGCATTATCCCCACATTTCCTATAAAATAGGAACAACTTCTTTGTGCCCAAGTAATGTGCTTCGCCTTGTTGTACTATTGAGCTTCTGCGCCTTGTACTCTATCCTCCACAAACTCAGATGTTGAATGGGTCAATTACCCATGTGTTTGTTATGCACAAATCCCACATGCTTGAATGGATAAAATCCCATTTTATCCATAATTCTCCTTTTTATCTTCCTTGCAATATCCTAGCTTGTATTATACCTGTAAATTGGACCAACATAATAACAAACCTTGCAATAATATTAGATATTAGTCCAGCAATTATTTAAGAAGCAAATATACAAATATAATAAAGTTGTTATGTAAATTGTATATAACAATAGTAAAGGTTTTCTTGAACTTTAACGATAATGACAAATAAATAAATGAACCAAAATAAACTTAACGGGGCAGAAAATAAGGATAAACTATAAATGCAAATATTAAATCAAACCGGGCAATAAATGAAGTCGAGTCTTGTGTTGGACACAATCTCCGGAAGAAGATATTGCCCCGCACTGGTGCTAACGGTCTCCGGCAATCTTCTCTCAAGATGAAACGACTTTACAATCGTTAATAGAAGCACTTCAAATTAACGATTTCGGCGAACATAACAGTGTTTGACACTTCCAGACATTGAAGGAACTTATGCAACAAGATGATTCTATCTTCTAACCGATGCCTTGAGAATTCCTTTGAATTCTAACAGAATTCCATCGAATTCAGTTAAGTATTTAACCGAGTTCGTTAACTCAGTTAAATATGTGCTCCTCTACTTCTGATATGAAGAGAGAGTGATTTGAGTGCTATACAATTGTGATTGAATGACTTGGTTGAGAATGTCAATCCTGGTGGGGAGTATATATAGTTAATGAAGAGATAGGGTGCCTTTTGGGAATAGACACAAATTGCACCTGGTGGAATCTCAGCCATTGGATCAGATCTTGGATGGAGGGATGTGATTATCTGGATCGACCCAGAACTCCCGACCCGCCTATTTGAACAGGCGCGGGTCGCCCAACCCCGAACCATCACGACCCATGGTCCTAACCGATCCGCTACAGACCAGATGGGTTTCGGCCGAGGCCCATCAGCCCAAGCCCACGAACCCAACGTTCTGGACCGAGCCGCCTTGACTCGAACCATGCCATGGGACGGACCAACATCGAGCCCATCTTTGCCAAAAATTTAAGCTCCACAGCTCCCAGCGCGAAGTGCAAAGTGCGCCCTAAACCGCCCATTCCGCCCTTCGCGCCGCTTCGCGGGTCATAGATCTATTTTGGGCAAGCCCAAAATTAACTTATTTACCCACTAGCTTGCATGGTTAGCCCAAAGGCCCACTTAGCTTGGAAGCCCAAGTCCACACTTGATTGGAACCTTCTTAGATGAGCCATATTAAATACTCTCCTCTTTTTCATTTTCCAACCAATGTGGGATACATGGCTTTACACATTCCCAACTCTTCATAAACCCACTTCAACTTGCATACTTTGGACATTAATTTCTCATTCACCCGGAATTGGTTTTGAGAAAATAAATATACCACACTAATCTACTCCAAACGTAGATTATAAATATGCAATTAATTTCCATTTACACAAAATGGAACCTAATGGAATTCTTGGTCAAAAGTCGGTCAAACCACACTTTTTCCAAAACAAGTTCCAACAAAAGTCTGCCCGTCGGCAGCACTGGGAAGGTGTGGTTATCACTTCTGGTATCACCACATTCTGCACTTACAAGATGTATAAAAGCTTTAAGGTTTGGGTTAGTGAGAAATGTGAAATCGAACGGCATATTTATAAGCCTGGCCGGAAACATTTTTGGTGATGCCTTTAATGTAGTTTTGATGTAACTTGCATTATGTTTGATAAGTTTCACCCATCTTCGAGATAGATAGCGCAGGTTTTGGCGTTGCTATTGGAGATCTTTTTCGCACTAAATGGAGAATTTTTGGAGTTTTGAGTGCTATAGGAGATGCTCTAAATAATTTAATGACATCGACCCTGGCAGCTTCGAGGAATTAATTTCTTAGTAGTATAGGGGGGGAAACACGATCGTTGTGAAGAATTTATTTTCGTTTTTTTCAACAAAGAAATTAATTCGTTAGAAAATACTTTTATTTTCTTCCTCCAATAGTTTCTTCATCATGCAACTCGTGGCCGTTATATATTTCTTCATTCTTTTCATGCTCATAGGCAAGTTGCGGTTACACTTAGCTATTGGATATCAGGATCATTCATAACAGATGACATGGTGTACCAAGAGAACAAAATTACCTTTTTTTAAACCCCCAAAATTAATTAAAAAAACAAATTAAAGTTATGGTAGAAAGCATCACTAAAAAGGTTTTTGGTTTCACAATTATCTCGATGAAAGCTAAGATACAACTCATTCCTGTAAGATCACAGTAGGATCACACCATATGAATGAGATATCCATAGAACTAAGCCTAAAATATTAAAGTTGATTTGTGGAGAGAGAGAGAGATAAAGAGAATCGCATACTCATAAGTCAAAACGACAATGAAAATGAAAAACTATCAACCGAAATTCCATTAACAACGACCAGTACAAATTACAAATGCTGTATTACATCTGAAAATATAACAAAATGAAACAATATCGTCATGAACTTTTCTCAAAAAAATAACCATCAAGAAAATGGCGTTCAGTGTTGCTTAAGCGCAGTAAATTAGGGCTGGTGGCAATTGCCGATACAAATGTTAAGTTTCATCTTTACCTCCCTTTTGTTGCTAAGTTTTCATGGTATTTGCCACTTTCACGTTCATACCCCACCTTCCTAACAAGCATTAGAACTGGAGATCTGGGAGGCAATGGAGGCTTTTTTTCTGAGAAAGTAAACTTCTCCATGATTTGCAGATGCTAAAGCTCGATCAAATGATTTGTTCAAAATTTCCATCATAAGAATGCTTGAAATGCAATGACCAACGATCATGTCTCTTACTGAATCAGCACTTCCATTGCTAGAACACTACGTACAATAAGGAAGGATAAAGGAAAATGAAAGGTTGAACAAAAGTCATGTTTTCATTTACCGAATGATCACAAAATAAATATCGCATGATACTCATTCAAAAAACAGAAAAATCCTAAGGTCCTCTTTGGTTAGCATTAATCTCTTTTCACTTTGCTTTTGTTATAGAGAAATTAAAAAAAAAAAACGTTGGTTTTAAGAGAAAGTATAACACTTTGAAGGATATAGCATGTTTTTGCAGTGGGAGACTTTTCAAAGCGCTTTGTTTTAGGCTCCGTTTGTTTCGCGTAAAACAATTTCCGGAAAATGATTTACTGTAAAATGTTTTCCGGAAAATGAAATTGTTTTCCGGAAAATGACAAACATTTTTTGGTTGTTTGGTAAATCTAAGGAAAATGTTTTTCGGAAAATATTTTCATATGAAAATAATAATAATTTAATATGAGGAAAAAAATTATAATGAGAAAAAAAATTGAATGTGGGTGGAGATTTTGGGTTGGGGTGGGATGGGTGGTTGTGGGGGTGAGGTGTTAATTTTTTCTTTTAATATGAGTGAAAAGAATTTATTTTTTTTGGGGGGGTGGGGTGGGTGCTGGGGTAGTTGGGGGTGGTGGAGATGTTCAAATTTTTTTTTTTTTAATATGAGCGAAAAGAATTTTTTTTTTTTTTTGGTGGGGTGGGTGGGGTAGGGTGGGGGTGGGGTGGGTGCTGGGGTAGTTGGGGTTGTGGAGATGTTCAAATTTTTTTTTTATCTAAGTGAAAAGAAGTTTTTTTTTTTTTTTGGGGGGGGGGGGTGGGGTGGGTGCCTGGGGTAGTTGGGGTGGTGGATAGGATGGATGAAGAGGGTGGTGTTAGAGGTGTAGTGGGTAGGGTGGGTAGGGTGGGGTTTTATGGAGAGTTGGGTGTGAGAAAGAGTTAACATGTGGGTAGGGTGGGGTTTTATGGAGAGTTGGGTGTGAGAGAGAGTTAACATTTTCCGGAAAATGACTTACTTAGTAAAAATCCGTAAGTCATTTTACTTAGAAATGAGGGAAAATCATTTTTCGGAAAATATTTTCCTCATTGTCCGGTGCGTAACAAACACCGGAAAATGGGGAAAACATTTTCCGGAAGTTATTTTAAGCGAAACAAACGGAGCCTTAGTGAAAAAGTTATGAAAAACTTTTTACCATTGCGAGATTCTTAAGATATCTCTTTAGTAAATAGTAGCTCCTTCTACAAAGAGGTGCTTCTTGTGGTTTTTTCTTTAATATTCACCAATTCCATATGCTAAGAAAAGAGGTTTACTATTGTGGAGAATTGTTTTTTTTTTTTTTAAGTATTTACGTAACACCTACATATCCAAAAGTAATAACTATAAGGGATTAGAAATAATTTTTGCAGAGGAAATAAACATAATGGGCACTACATAAGGGATGGAAGATATAAAGAAAACAAGTCACTTAGTCATCTTTCACCTTGCCACTTACACCAAACTGATAACAATCTTAGAATCTACCACAAATTTTCATAATTTTGCGGAAAAGACTTAATCAATTCTTTCCTTGAAAGAAAAGCTCAAAACAAAAAATTAAAAGCCTCCCCAAAAATATCCCCTAGCATATTTAGGGTACAAAACAATTGTGTGTTAAAACTTTAACTTCAAGAATTTTAGCATTGAGGATATAATAAAAAGTAAAAGCCAAATATCGATGGAATCATTCGCACATTAGGGTCCAATATTTCAATTTCGATCGAATTTGGTCTAAAGTCGTCAAAATGTCAATTATGCCAAAAAAAAAATAAAAAAATGAAAGATTAGAAGCAGTTTTCTTTTTTTAAGTAGAAACATGTATTTCAAATACTGGGTAGGATTTTTTCTAAATAAACCCAGTGCACACAGCTTTTACTTTCAGCGTCTATTCAGATTGACCGACAGGATTTTTTCTAAATCAAAGGCTGAGTTTCTTAGATCGGTATGAATTTTTCAGCACGGTTTCAGATTTATTACCATCTGATCAAAACCAAAATAAATTAATGAAGGTGAAATAGAAATACAAAGCATAAATTCTGCACAAACAGATCAACGTGTTTTTGTTTTCCTAAAAACAGGCGATATTATATAATTGGCCATCGTATATATATATGAAATGAAAATCAAATACTTACAATGAGATCGTCATCGTCTTCATCAGATAACTCAGGCATTCTGCTGGCGGCTGGAGCCGCAGCAGCTTTGGCGGATTTTGTGATGGGTTAGATTTAGGGTTAGTGAAAGTGGTGAAGTATAATTGCATATATATAGCCATGACGGGAGACATTTTTGGTGATGCATTTAATACCGTTTTAACGTAGTTTACGTTATGTTTCGTTGGATGGTTGGTAGATTGGGTGGGGATTTAATTGTCATTATTTTTTCTACCAAACTTTTTGTTTTGCAAAGTGGAAATTTTGAATAGGAAGTATCTTTCATTGTGTGCTCTACTTCTAATTACTCTACTATATGCGTCCCTAAATGAATGTTCAAATTTTATTTTGGGTGAATTTCATTTAAACTCTTTAGCCTAAAGTTTTTCTTTATTAGGAGTCAAGACTTTTGCAATTACGCTAAGGCCCCTAGGACAAAAATACCCCTTTGACTCTTTAAAACACGCTTCCTATCTCATAAAACCATCTCGCTTTGAAAGTCATGTCTCAGACCAATAAAAACCAAGGTTCTAAAAAACGCTAGGCGCCGTAGGGGCGCATAGCGCCTAGGAGGGTCCTAGGCGGGATCTAGGCGGGGCCGAGAATTCAGAAATAACTATAATATCCTAGACGGGACCTAGGCGTTTCATGGACGCCTAGGCGGCCTAGACGGAGGTCTTTAGAACACTGTAAAAACACTGAAAGCCATGTCTCAGTCTAATAAAAACACTGAGAACCATGTCTCAGACCTAAAAAACACCGAGCGTCATGTCTCGACCTATAAAACATTGAGCGTCATGTCTTAGACGTATAAGAACACAGAGAGCCATGTCTCAGACCTATGACTTGTTCTGCTATATCTAATACAACTTTCAGCTCAAAAATTATCTAAAAGTCAATAAAAAAAATAAGCCTCTAAGATATAACTCACGTATAAAAAATGTTGATGATTTTGGGAGGAAAAAAAAACTTTGAGAGTTATCTCTCACACAAAACTTGGCTTTGTGACACATCTTTCATACCAAATTTAGATGTGGGACAAGACTTTCTGACCAAAAGAGCTAATTAATTAAGTTTTCTAGATTTGAATTTCAAATTAAAAACATTTCAGATTAAGCTTTCAAATTTTCATTTTAGAATAGACTTTCCTATGAGGTCCATCTAAGACACTTGGCACTATAGCATTTGTAGTGTATAGGAAGATTCTATACACTTAGTGTAAATGTAGCCTTTTCCCTATAATTATGTGCTCTTCTAAAAGTCCTATACTGCCTCCCTCTCAAAACAAATGTAAAAAAAAGAAAAAATATAAATTTACTTTTGATCAGATCAAGAGAAAATTTGTTAGACATTCATTTTGAGACAAGGGGGAGTAAGCAATTAGGGACATTCTTTTTCCGTTCTTTCGCAAGACTATAACTTTTACTAATAGCTAGTTTTGTTTTCTTTGGAGCACTCTTTTACATATATAATACGCTAATAAGATGATACTTTTTGGGTTTACAATTATCTCAATTAAAGATAAAGCACAACTCTTTCATGATTAGGGCATATGTATACAATGTGTCGATCAACTATGTTTGTTAATATAGTAGCATTCACATTAAGAACACAGTCATATGAATGATATATTGAAGAACAAAGCAATAATTATTAAGTTGAAATCTTGTCAACTGAAATGCCATTAACAACGACCATTACACGTTACAAATGTATTATGACATCTGAAAATGGAACAAAATGAAACTAGTCTTTAAAGCCGACGATTAAGGCATATGTGAAAAATGTGCTTATTGGCAGGTGTTATACATTCTCGT
Organism: Campanula takesimana; assembly: GCA_026119855.1. Taxonomy (NCBI): domain Eukaryota; kingdom Viridiplantae; phylum Streptophyta; class Magnoliopsida; order Asterales; family Campanulaceae; genus Campanula; species Campanula takesimana. The sequence goes on from JAOWBW010000894.1 coordinate 390,955, forward strand.
TGAAGAACATGGTTGGGATGACCTCTCTAATTGATGCAGTAGGAATTGGCTGAGGGAGGCAAGATCTTACGGGTCCATCCCATAGAGCCTTCCAAAGCAAATCAAACTTTACATATTCGGCCTGAGGTGCCTATAGGAAAAGCTTGCACTTATTCTTGTGAAATCAAACAAGGCGCTATGGGGCTGAAGGAGTACAAGGAGCTACGGGGATGAAGTAGTATAAGGCCCTACGGGCCTGAAGGAGTACAAGGCCCTACGGCGCTGAAGTAGTACAAGGCCTCCCTACGGGGCTCTTCGTCCGTTTCCATAAAGTAAGGATCCTCAAGAATCGCGCCGTTATAGTTACGGCCGCCGTTCACCGGGGCTTCGGTCGCCAGCCCCCAAACGAATGGAACGCACTTTAGAAGAAGCGATATGTTACCGAGCCATTTTATTGGGCCCCGTAGAGGCTTGTACTACTTCAGCCCCGTTAAGTTTTTAACAGGGGACTATTGGCTAAGCAAATCTCGGTCAATTGATTTGTTCAAAATTTCCATCGCCAGAATGCTTGAAATGCAATGAACAACGATCATATCTCTTACAAATGAGCACTTCCATTGCTAGAACGCTGCAAAAAAAAAATATATATATATATATATATATAGCCAACAAACTAGATACTTATAAAAAATTATAGCCATCAAACTAGATGTATAAAAATAATCTGGAGGTTGACTTACATAGACATCTTCATGGCCTTCAGCTAATTCAGACATCTTTGCCTGAAGGCTGAAGCTGTAACCGTTGCTAGCTACAGGAGGATAAAGGGGTGAGAAAGGATTTAGGGTTTGGGTTATTAGAAGTGTGAAATATTATTGCACATTTATAGGCCCAAAGGAAAACAGATTGTGTAAATATATATATACCCAAATATAGACTCATAATAATACTGCCATTTTTGCCAATCTTATCCCTTTACCCTTGTTGTCAGTCTTATCTCTATTACTATAAAGTGAGAGCGCTCAAATTAAAGGCATTTCAAAGGTTTTTTTTTATAGTATTAACTACTAGTATAACATTTCCTAAATATATATCCCCTCCGTTCTACACTATTTGACTTCAGTGCTCAACCTAATTCAATGTCGTTTTTTATATAAAGTCTGAGGTTCCACCTTATTAAAACCAATTGGTGCTAAGGGGAGTGGCCCAGGATCATTATATGTTATAGGCAAGGCTAGTTTGTTCCCGATGTGAGATAATATTCTCTTACAGTTTTAAGAAAGAATATGAAAACTTAAAATTCCATGAAATTCTGTAACTTATTGTTAATGGACTATATTAGAGATATCGGTGCAAGAATAAACTTGAAATCGCGATTGAAAAGCTCGCTAGCTATACTAAAAACCGACGACATTTTTCAATTTAGCAACAACCAATGCTTTAGACAAAAAATGCTGGCTAACAACGATCAAACGTATTATCGGCATTTGCCGATGGCTTTTTAAGAAAGCAAAATATAATAAAATATAAAATACCATACAGGAAAATCATCTAATAAATATAATAATAAAATAATACCCTTTTTTCTTGAATGAATGTCTAAATTTTATTTTGAAAAAATTATGAAAATGTTTACTTTTTAAGACAAATTAATGCCAAAGATGCATAAATATTCTACTTATATACTTTCTAAACATTTAGTTTTGCATGTATAAAAGACTGATAAAAAACTTGGTGAAAATTTATTTGGAGATGGTGCTTTTTTTTTTTAACAGAAATTAAAGACATTCATTTTGATCAAAACAATTTGAATGAACATTCATGTAAAGACAGATGGGTAGTGATTACATAATTATACACTGTTTCTAAACTTCACCGCGGCTACTAAATGGACCCTATCATAACCAACTAGTCCTTGTAAACAATACTCCAACCGATCCCTAATATCATGGATCAGTTAGTCAACTAGGAGATTGTGATATATAATTCACTTCCCGAGTCTCCTCCTTGTGATTATGTAAGACCAACTTCGCTTTCTCCCCCAGATGAAGGATGCCTTTGAGAAAAGGCATTCGGACTATGCTGCAGAAAAGAATTCTGTTAAGACATTATCCCATATCGGGAATTAAGTAGTCATGCATTGACCATATAAAGATCCTGGGCTACTCCTCACATTGCCAATTGGTTTTGGAATTAAACCTCAGACTTCAGATGGTATAAAATTCCGGTCCAGTCCAGCTCATGCTCACACTTGGGCCTCTCCCTACTACAGAAAGGCTAAAAAGCCAGAATCAGTACACTAGAGCAAACACATACATAATAGTCGTGAGACCATTAGAATAGTGTGTGGTATTCTGATGGTCACGACTATTTTCGTCATCTATATTTCAAGCATGAAACATTGATGAGGCATACAGGAGCTGAACTAGAGTGAATATGTACTCAATTTGCCACAGTCTAATAATAAGATAACACACCTATATATAAGCTGGGAAAAGAGAAAATAAGGTATGTATCATACTAGATATCTCTTGAACGTACATTAAAGTAAGGAAGCTTTGAGGTACAAGTCTTGACAACTTTTTATTTCCGATTCATTTTTAATTCAACGGCAACAAGTGAATCAAATAATGCCAATGCACTTTTAGCTTCTTTTTTTTTTTAGATTGATCAATTAGAAAAGGCATAATGAAAGTTTTTTTTTTTTTTTTTTTTTTTTTTTTAAAAGAAAAAAGGAACTTCAGATGAAGATTCAATAGTACAACAAAAGGATACTTTTATTTTTTGTACTCCAATTATAGGCTCTTCTAAGGTTCTATACTACCTCCGTCTCAAATGAATGTAAAAAAAATGATCAAGAGAAAGAATTGAATATTTGTTATTTCATTTTGGGTCGGAGGGAGTAACCAATTAGGGACGTTCTTTTTTCGTTATTTTGCAAAACTACTTTCTTACTACTAGCTAGTTGTGGTCCTAACATTGAATACAAAACCAAATTAAAGTTAGGTAGAAATCATCCCTATATATAAGGATCGATGAACAAGTTTTGATTTCTTTGGAACACTCTTTTACATAATAAGCTAATAAAATGATACTTTTGGGGGTTACCATTATCTCGATTAAAGTTTATAGCACAATTCATTCATGATTAGGGCATACGTATACATGTGTCAATCGACTATGTTTTTAATATAATAGCGTTCACAGTATATGAATGAGATATAGAAGAACAAAGCAATAATTAGTAAGTTGAACGGTAGAGACAGATGCTCATAAAACACTTAGTCAAAGAGGAAACAAAAATGAAATCTTGTCAACTGAAATGCCATTAGCAACGACCATTACACATTACAAATGTATTATGATATCTAAAAATGGAACAAAATGAAATTAGTCTTTAAAGTCGACGACTAAGGCATGTGTGAACAATGTGTTTATTGGAAGGTGATAAACATTCCTGTTGAAGAACATAGTTGGGATGACCTCTCTAATTGATGCAGTAGGAATTGGCCGAGGGAGGCAAGATCTTACGGGTCCTTCCAAAGAAAATCGAACCATACATAATCGCCCCGAGGTGCCTATTGGAAAAGCTTGTAATTACCCTAGTGAAACCATTGAGTTTCTAACTGGGGAATACCGTCTCAGCAAATCTCGATCAAGTGATTTGTTCAAAATTTCCATCGACCGGATGCTTGAAATGCAATGAACAACGATCAAGTCACTTACAGCATGAGCACTTCCATTGCTAGAACGCTGCAAAAAGAGAAGGAAAAAAAAAAGGACTATAGCCATCAAAGTAGATATATAAAAACTATAGCCAGAAAACTAAATATGGAAAAATTAATCAATCCGAAAACAGTTTGACTTACATATAGATCTTCATCGTCTTCAGCTAACTCATACATTTTTGTCTGAATTTGTTACAGTTGCTAGCAGCGGTGGCAGAGCATAAAGAGGCAAAGTAAGGATTTAGGGTTTGGGTTATTAGAAGTGTGAAATATTATCTCCCATTTATAGGCCCAAAGGGAAAACCGCTAGTGTAAATTAATATAATATATATATCCAAATATAGACTCATAATAATACTTCCCTTTTTGTCAATCTTATCCCTATACCCTTTTTGTCAATCTTATCTCTATTACTCCCACCGTCCCAGACTAAGGTTCTTACTTTCCTTTTTGGTCTGTCTCAGCCTAAGGTTCTTAGTTGCTTTATTACCTAAAATGGACTATGGGATCCACTTGTCATTCTCACAATAAAGACTCTCTACCCACTTTATCCCTCCTACTTTCTCTTACTTGCCTTTTCATACTCACAACATTTACTTTTTCTTAATCTCCGTGTAAAGTCAAACTCAAACTTTTAGGCTGGGACGGAGGGAGTACTATAAAGTGGGAGTGCTCAAATTATGGGCATTTCAAGTTTTTCTATTAAATATTACTCGTGTCCCAGAAAAGTTAGTCCCTTTTTCCGTTGTTACTACGAATACGAATGAACTTTGAGCAATAATTTAAACTACTTTTAATTATTTAAACGAGAATCTAAAAATTGGTATTGAGAGTATTTATAATGGTGCATCAATGAAAAGTTGTAAATTTTCATTAGGATAATTAAAAGTAACGTAAATTATTTCTCAAAGTTTATTCGTAATAACAACGGGAAAAAAGAGACTAACTTTCGAGGATAGAGGGAGTACAACATTTCCTAAAATATATATCCGCTAATAGTTTTAAATTTTAATTTGACTTCATAGGTCAACTTAATTCAATATTTAAAAAAAAAACATAAAAAATTAATATTTTATGAAATCTAAAATTTGTTGTTAATGCACTATATTAGGGATATCACTACTAGAATAAATTTAAAAATCGCGAGTGAACAGTTGTCTCTACACCAAAAAACCGGCGGCATTTTTCAATTTAGCAACGACCAATGCCTTTGACATAAAATGGTGGCTAACAACGAAACGTGTTATTGGCATTTGCCAATGGCTTTTTAAGCAAACAAAATAATAAAAAATATAAAAATACCATGCAGTAAAATCATCTAATAAAATGATACCCCTCTTTCTAAACATTTAATTTTGCATGTATAAAATTATTAGTGAAAATTTGGTGAAACGATATTTAGAGAGTGTTTTTTACAAAACTGACGTTCATTTTGGTAAAAACAATTTGAAAACGGACATCATTAAAGGACATAGGGTTAGTTACTACATGATTATAAATTGTTTCTAAACTTCACCACCGCCGCTAAAAGGACCATATCCATCTTGTCCTAACAAGGTACAAAATTCACTTCGCAAGTCTCCTCACTGTGATTATGATTACGTAAGACCAACTTCGCTTTCTCCCCCAGATGAAGGATGCTTTTGAGAAATGGCATTCAGACTATGCTGCAGAAAATAATTCAGCTATTTGCTCGTTATTCAACTAAGATTGAAATTTGGGAAAGAAGGGTCAAGATATCAGGAGTTATAAGTTTGCCAATGCATCCAAAATTATTTCAAGGAAAATATACATGTTAGGCCCTGTCTGGCTAATATATTGATGAATGCATAATGTATTGTAAAGTATTTGTGCTAATGCTGAAGAATTGCTCAGCAACAAGAGAGCTTCATTAATTAATGAAACTACAGAAAGGCCCAAAAGCCAGGATCAGTTAGAACAAGCACATACTAGTCGTGACCATTAGAATACTATATATGTGGTATTCTGATGGTCATGACTATCTCCGTCATCTATATTTCAAGCATGAAATATAGATGACGCATGTGTTAGGAAAATTGTAACAATAAATAGTGGTTTTCTTGAATTTAACGAAATAACAAATATCATAAATGAACCAAAATAGATTTAACAGGGCAGAAAATAAGGATAAACTAGAAATGCGAAATTAAATCAAACCGGGCAATAAATGAAGTCGAGTCTTGTGTTGGACACAATCTCCGCAAGAAGATATTGCCCCGCACTGGTGCTAACGGTCTGCGGCAATCTTCTCTCAAGATGAAACGACTTTACAGTCGATGATAGAAGCACTTCAAATCATGAAACGACTTTACAGTCCATGATAGAAGCACTTCAAATCAAGGATTTCGGCGAACGGCGAACACAGTCCATGATAGAAGCACTTCAAATCAAGGACTTCGGCGAACATAACTGTGTTTGACACTTCCAGACTTTGAAGAACACTAATGCAATAAGATGATTCTGTCTTCTAACAAATGCCGTGAGAATTTCATCGAATTCTGTGACAGAATTCCATAATTCAGTTAAATATTTAACCGAGTTCATTAACTCGGTTAAATACGAGGTTTTCTCTTTCTGAGGTGAAGAGATGGAGTGAGAATGTCAATACTGGTGGGGGTTTATATACTTTGTGAAGAGTTGGAGTGCCTTTTTGGGAATAGGCACAAATTGCATGGTTAGCCCAATAGCCCACTTGGTTGGCCTAAGGAGGGAACCATTTAATGACTCCTCCTTAGATGGATCCACTTAAATACTCATTATTTTCATTCACAAAGCAATGTGGGATAACCATTTCATATCCCATAAACTCTTCATTTACTCACTTTAACTTGCATACTTTGGACATTAATTTCTCATTCACCCGTTTTGAGAAAATAAATATACCACATTAATCTACTCCAAACGTAGATTAAAAATATACAATTAATTTCCATTTACACAAAATTCAATCTAATGGAATTCTTAGTCAAAAGTCGGTCAAACCTTATTTTTGCAAAACCAAAATTCCAACATGAACTAGAGTGAATATATTCTCAATTTTCCCTAGTCTAATAATGAGCTAACATACCTATATATATATATATATATATATATATATACGTATATATATATATATATATATATATATATATATATATATATATATATATATATACATATATATAACCTAAATAATGTATCCAAGTAATGTATCCATTGTATTCAAGTGAACCATCGGATACATTAGTTTTTACCTAATGTATCCAAGTAATGTATCCAATGTATCCAAGTTCTCACAGTTCTCACGATATTTAGGTTCTCACAGGAGCACAACCATATATATATATATATATATATATATATACTAGTACTTCTACCCGTGCCGGTGGCACGGTGATAGTACAGGCACGGTAAGAATGTCAAATATGTAAAAGAACATGTACAAATCTAGAATATGTATTTAGCGGTAGTAATATTACCATTGATTTCAAGTTCATTCGCGCGCAAAAACAAATGTTTAGGTTTTGTTGATGTCTTCCTTTTTTGAATATTAACTAATTGGAATCTCCACATCTACAATCCTTGGGGCCTGCACATGAATCCTGAGCTTAGACAAACACAATAAAAACAACTCTTAACTCAATATATTTAAAGGTGTGGATTTGGTTTTAATTGTGAGCATTCTGTTGCATAGTATTTTTTTTCCTTCTTTTTGGTGCTGAAGTGTGTGAGTGTCATAAACAACATGCTAAGCCACAATTGTAACAGGTAACTAATTAACATTGAAATAAATCCCCATTATATATACATTAATCACTAAAGAGAAGAGAGATTAGTTAGGTATGTCAACAGTGATCCTATCCATAAACATTGTAGTAGTGCATAACAATTTATGACTATACGTGCACCGAACTAACAAATAGAAAAACACACTATAGCATTCATATAGTCCTGCAGAATAGAGCATGAAAATGTTTGTCAAAAGCTTTCTGAGAACAGATGTTACCTCAAGTGTTAGGTAACACCCCAGGTAACACACGCTGACGGACAGAATACACATACCCGAAAATATAAGAGTTTTGCAGTGGAAAAATAAATAGCACAAGAGATATATTTTTCTCAAGTTATATAAATATAACTTGAGATGCCTAAATGGCGAAAACTTTATAATCAATACCAATTACAAAGTCAAAAGGTTCCCTATAACTAGTATGATATATGCTCTATGGAACCAAAATAAAAACAAAGTACAATGATCCTATCCTAGCCAAAACACACTCAAACCCGAAGTATCTGAGTGTGGAAAAGAGTGTATGGGAGGAAGGATACAAAGGAGCCAAGAAGTACTTTGTTCTTGTGCTATGGATGTGTGTAAATTTTGGCTTGTCTTCAATGTCTTCATCCAAGCACTATTTATAGCCTTCAATACTTGATGGCTACTCAAATAAACAGCCTTGGGGCTGTTATTCACGTGTGAGAGAGTGGGGGAGAATGTGTGAGCTTTCTCTCCACAATTTGTGCAAGACTTGGTCTTCATTCCTTGATTTTCTCAACCGAAAACTTCATGCCCAAGTCTATGCATCACCTTGTTGTACTCCAAGCTTCCAACGCCTTGTACTTCATCCATTTGATCAGCAACAAACCTTGGACTTGGTCTTCTCCATATTTAACATATTTAACACATGTTAAATATGTTTGTAACTCCTCCAATAACTTGCCATTTATGAATAAATCTTTGTTAATTTCTTCTCCACGTTTTTAGCTCCTTAAATCAACTTTATTATAATCTGAAATATGGACCAACATCTAGACAATAATATTAGGACATTAGTATAAAATTATATTAGAAAGAAATGTCAAATTACAAAGTATTTTCGTCACAGCACTTAGACTGTTAGTGGCAACATCTGAGGTAACACCTCTGTCTGCACTAACAATCTCCCCCTTAATTTGAGATTTCTTTCCAATCTCCTATGTGCTGGTACCTGCAAAAACAAGTTAGCCATATAACAGTATAACAGAGCAATTCACCAATGATTAACTCCCCCTTAATCATGGAGCTAACCGAAACAACAAAGATTTACTTAATATACTAATTGTAAAGTAGAACCATGTTTAAAACAATTAGTAGTTTAAAACAAAAAGTAAATCAAAGTTTTAAAATCCACAAAACCACAAGTCATAAACCAAAGCATAACCACCAAAGTATTAAAGTTCTAAACTAAGAACTAAAATACGAATTGTTTTAAAAACCAAACCAACCAAAAACAGCAATTATTTTGAAACCATTTCAAAGTACTATTAAAAGCCATTGCCCAAGAGTTGTGGCAACATCAACCTTCAAACAAGGTTATTCTTCTTCTTCTCCATCATCCGGCTCATCACTTGTGCTAGCATCTCCAGCAGCACGATCTGTACCAGCATCACCAACAGCATCAATAGAAGCACTTGTACCTGCACTAGTACCAGCACACCATCTCCCCCTGGTTGGGAAGAAATCAAATTAATGAAGCCGATGGCGTCTTCTTGGAGGGTTAAGCAGCCGATTTGGAGGAAGAAGGGGATTTTCTTTTGGGTTTCTTGGTGGCGGTAACAGGTGGTTGAGAGGCAGTCACACGGTTAGGGTAGGTTGGACTGAAGTAGCAACCATGGAAGGATCATCAATGGACATGGACATAGATGGAGAGAAATTGGAAATCATGGGAGATATGTCCATAGGTGAAGTAACACCCGAGACAACACCCGGTGACTCCTCTTGAGGTGCGGATTGGTTAGGGTTTTGGGAAGGTGAAGCCATTGTTGAATTTTGAGAGGTAGAAAAGGAGAATTTTTTTAGAAGGGTTTTTGATTTGGGGAAGGTTGCTGAGATAGAGAAAAAGCGATGAAGAGGAGGGAGTATATAGGTGCGTTTGAGAGAGAAAGAGAGAGTAAATAGGGATAGGATTTTAGGAGGTTAAGGAATGTGAATTAGGAGAGGAAATTAATTTAAACTTAACTCTTATCATCTAAATTAACTAAGACCCCTATTTTTACTCACATTTAAACTATCCTAATTAAACTCCCCATATTTACAAGCACACAAAACCAACTCCCTACACATCCGTTTTTTTTTTTTTAATAAAGAAAACGAAAATAATATAAAATAAGAAAAACGAACGGGTAAAAAGAAGAAGTAACCGATCCCTCAAAAATTGAAGATAGACTCCATGATTTTAGGTATTTAGTTACTTGAAAATTTTACCTCAAATAAAAAAGATTTGTTTAAAAAACTTTTTCAAAATTGTAAACTCTTTGAATTAACAATAAAAAGACTTTCAAACTTTGAAAACTTAAAAAACAAATCTGAGACTAAACTAAATAAAAAAACAAATGTAGCACACACTAATGTGTTGATGGCAATGATGGTAACACTTAAGATAACATTCGTGATAAACATCCCTTATTGAATTTATATTAAGGCAGGCGAGATAGACCTCATTTTTGAACACATGAGGCGAAGATATGCTTCTATAATAAGCATTTGAGGTATAACAAGCTTGCCAAATTTGAACACTTTAGGCAAAGCAAATCTAATAATTTAGATATAAAAAGCTTGTTCTTCATCTTCAAACACTTTAATATAAACATATTTTACACTTCTTTATCTACAAGGGAGCATCGTAGTAGCGAGCTCCGTGCCCCGAGTCCTTATAAAGCGTAAACATGTTTTAGTGATTTGTACCGTTCAAGTAGTAAACATTGTAGTGGCGAACTCCATGTTCCTAATACTTAGTACAAGATCACTAGATAATATCCCCCTTTGACAAGAGTGCATCGTCGCAGCGAACGCCGTGCCCCGAGCTACTAAGGAAATATTATAAGTGTTTTTAGCCATTTTGCCTTTGAAAAAGATTAGTGACTTTGTCACTTTTGAGTTTAAAAAGGAATGTTATCAATAATGTTACCTAGAGTGTTATCCTACCATAATAAAAAGGTCAGTATGTGCCACCGTCAATGGATAGAAAAAGCTACCCACTGACAGATTTAAAACAGAGAAACATAAAAAAATTGATTTTTTTTAATAATAAATAAAATATTATACAATAACAAAGATGATCCAAGGGGTTTAAACAAGACACGGAACAAGAGACTTCTTCAAGTTAGAAAATCTCTTATGGTTAAAAACTTGAATTAAAAATTCATCTTTCAAAAAAATATTTTTAGACTCAAGCTTAGAAAGAAAACATGAATGGTTTACCATGTCTCGATAATAAACCGGTTCCTTACCTCTAGTTTGTATCCCTTCGTCTAATCTCCCTATCACTTGGGATATAGGATGGTTCTTTTGAATCCTCAACGGAGGAACTCTTCTGACGGGATCATCTACTCTATTGGAGTCCTCATTATTTTCATTTTCAGCAACTGGACTGACTTCTGATGTTATCTCTGGTGTTGCCTCAGGTGCGGTAACACTGGAGCCAACATTTGGTCCAACACTTATGACAACATCTGGTCCAACATAAATTTCAAATTCACTTTGAGGTTGTTCCATCTGTATCATGAGAGGATAATCACCTGGTTTATCTGTAACACTTAACAGATCGTCAAAAACAATGTTCACAGATTCTTGAATAGTTCCCAAGCTTAAATTATACACTCAATATGCATGATTGTCTTGAGAATATCCAAGAAAAATGCCTTTATCACTCTTAGAGTAAAACTTAGCTAAGTAATCCCAGTCTTTTAATATGAAACATACACACCCAAACACATGGAAGTAATGTACATGTGGTTTCTTCCCATTCAAAATCTCATAGGGTGTCATTGTTAAACCAGGTCTTAGAAATACTCTATTTGAAATGTGACAAGCCGTGCTCAAAGCTTCAGCCCAAAATCTTTTTGAAATCCGTTTTGAAAATAACATGACACGGACCATATCAAGCAATGTCCTATTTTTCTTTTCGGCCACCCCATTTCGTTGATGTGATTTTGATACCGAAAAATCATGGTTTATCCCCTTTTTCTTACAAAAAGTATAAAAGGAAACATTTGCAAATTCTTTTCCATGATTAGATCTTATACGAAAAATAGGTGAGCAAAACATGTTTTTGATTTTGGAGTGCAAGAGTTTAAATTTATCTAAAGTTTCAGATTTTTTTTCTTAGGAAATATACCCATGAAAACCTAGAGAAATCATCAACTATAACAAAAATATACCTCTTACCTCCCAAGCTTTCTACCTCGATTGGACCCATCAAGTCCATGTGCAAAAGCTGAAAACAATGTGTTGTCCCGAAGTGTTGCTCTTGGTGTTGGGCAGCACACTGGGTAACACGAGTCTCCTCATTTTTAAGGCAGTCTCCACAAACCATTTTGTTCTTAAGATTCAGCTTAGGGACTCCTTTGACAGCCTCAAACTTGATAATGTTCTTTAAGTTTCGATAATGGGCATGTCCAAACTTTTGATGCCACAATGTTGTAACATCTATTTTTGCCAAATGGCACACCTGTTTGTCTTCAACAAGATAACAATTGTCACTTGATCTAATTCCTGTCATCACACAATTGTTAGTACAATCAAAGACTTGACAAGTATTTTTATTGAATTTCACCTCTAAGTTGTCATCATAAAGTTGGCTAATACTAATTAAATTAGCAACAAGACCATCTACATGTAAGACATTTTTTAAGGCAGGAAAACCAGTCACATCTAGTGTCCCTTTTCCTATTATATTGCTTTTACTTCCACCACCATAAGTTACACTACCTCCTTGAATAGATTCATAGTCTTTCAAAAACAACTTTGTTCCCGTCATGTGACGTGAACATCCACTATCAAAGTACCATGATTCTTCAATATTTGTCTTTAGAGAAGTGTAAACAACATCGCATCTCAATTTAGATTTAGGTTTCCATGACTTCTTTTTTGTGTTTTTGACCTTCTGACAGAATGTGTTATCTGGAGTGCTGGGTAACACTTCAGGTAACACAGAATGACTGGACTGTTTCTTTGAAAGAGTATTACACTTATTTTTAAAATGTCCAGAGGTGTGACAATATTGGCACACTTTTCTTTTGTCAGAAGAGTCATTAGAGAAAGAATTTTGATCAAAAACACGTTCTTTCACAAAACATATTTCATGTTCATTACAACTCAAAGAAGAAATAATTTTATCTAATGATTCTCGGAAACCAATACATGCTTTGAGAGGATTACTCAAATTGAGAATCTCATCCAATTTGGATGATCCGGTGTTGATTTTCTTTAAGGTGGTTTCGGCTAAAGTCAATTTGGCCTTGACTTTCTCTAGCTCGGCATCCCTCTTGGATGCTTGAACTTCCAATCGAGTCAAGTAGGCTTTGAGTCCATCGTTCATCTTGGTTAAAGTTTTAACCACTTGGTTCTCTTTCTTCCATTCTTTGAGCAAATCATCACAAAGGTTTTTTAAACCATCAATGAGCTCATCTTTGCTCAGTTCATCCTCTTGCGAACTTCCTGCATCAAGGTTAGTGGAAACCATGAAACAAACATCATTATGTGAACTGAAATTGTTATACCTGCCAGGTGTGGTCTCAGATGTTATCTCAGTGGACGTAACATCTCTGGTAACATGTTCAGTCTGCGAGTCACTTAGTGTGACAAACATGTTTGTTTGTTCTGGTTCTTCCTCCTGGACTGGTCCCTCATCTTCATTGTCACTCAGGGATACCCATAGGTTCTTTCCCTTCTTCCGTAGTGTGTTGGCACACTCGTTTGCGTAATGACCCCATCCCGAACAAGCATGACATTGAATTGAATCAATGTATTTGGGATCAGACCTTGATTGATCTGAGGATGCTCTACGCATAGGGGCTGACTTTTGAGTAGATGGGAACGTCCTTCTTGGCATCAAATCATACACCTTGGTTTGTTGCTCCTTTGCTTTTACCTGCATCTTTTCATTGTTAAACTTTTTAACCATAGCATTATATTTTCTAGCAAGTAAAGCAACACTGGCATTTTCATCCAATTCGTCAAAAATTTCATCTTCATCTTTTGAAAAATCTGAGGATTTCACTTTCAAAGCAATATTTTTTCTTTTAGAAGCCTCACTTTGTTCAAGGAGATTTGACTCAAAATTTTTCAAAATGCTCATTAAAGAATTGATGTTCATGGTAGAAAGATTATGAGCTTCTTCAATAGATGAAACTTTCATATTGAATCTCTCGGGGAGAGTTCGAATAGCTTTTGAAACAAGTTGTTTGTTGGTAAAAGGTTCACCCAAAAGTTGACACTCATTTGCAATATCAAACAATTTTTCAAAATATGAAGAAATAGTTTCATTTTCACTCATCCTCAACCTTTCAAATTTGCCAGTGAGAGTTCTAAGCTTATTTTCACGCACACTAGTATCACCTTCACAAAATCTTTGTAAAGTGTCCCATGCCTCTTGAGCAGTGAAACTATTTTGAATAAGTTTGAAAATATGCATATCAACCCACTCAAAAATAGCATTAAGTGCTTTTTCATTGAAATTCGCTAGATTAATCTCTTCATTAGTCCACTCAGATTCAGGTTTGACTTGTACGTCACCATCTTCATCTGGAGGTAACATAGGAAGAGAGTAACCATTTGTTATAGATCGCCAAGCCCGAAGATTAATTGATTTGATATGCGAGCGTAGGCGGATCTTCCAATAAGCATAATTCGAGCCATCTAAAACAGGAAGACGTTTCTGATTGGGATTAGCAGGATCGAAAGCCATGACAAACTGGAACGAACCACTTAGTATGTCAAGTGACCGGGCTCTGGTGCCAATTGAAAATGTTTGTCAAAAGCTTTCTGAGAACAGATGTTACCTCAAGTGTTAGGTAACACCCCAGGTAACACACGCTGACGGACAGAATACACACACCCGAAAATATAAGAGTTTTGCAGCGGAAAAAAAAATAGCACAAGAGATATATTTTTCTCAAGTTATATAAATATAACTTGAGAAGCCTAAATGGCGAAAACTTTATAATCAATACCAATTACAAAGTCAAAAGGTTCCCTATAACTAGTATGATATATGCTCTATGGAACCAAAATAAAAACAAAGTACAATGATCCTATCCTATCCAAAACACACTCAAACCCGAAGTATTTGAGTGTGGAAAAGAGTGTATGGGAGGAAGGATACAAAGGAGCCAAGAAGTACTTTGTTCTTGTGCTATGGATGTGTGTAAATTTTGGCTTGTCTTCAATGTCTTCATCCAAGCACTATTTATAGCCTTCAATACTTGATGGCTACTCAAATAAACAGTCCTGGGGCTGTTATTCACGTGTGAGAGAGTGGGGGAGAATGTGTGAGCTTTCTCTCCACAATTTGTGCAAGACTTGGTCTCCATTCCTTGATTTTCTCAACCGAAAACTTCATGCCCAAGTCTATGCATCACCTTGTTGTACTCCAAGCTTCCAACGCCTTGTACTTCATCCATTTGTTCAGGAACAAACCTTGGACTTGGTCTTCTCAATATTTAACATATTTAACACATGTTAAATATGTTTGTAACTCCTCCAATAACTCGCCATTTATGAATAAATCTTTGTTAATTTCTTCTCCACGTTTTTAGCTCCTTAAATCAACTTTATTATAATCTGAAATATGGACCAACATCTAGACAATAATATTAGGACATTAGTATAAAATTATTAGAAAGAAATGTCAAATTACAAAGTATTTTCGTCACAGCACTTAGACTGTCAGTGGCAACATCTGAGGTAACACCTCTGTCTGCACTAACAGAGCAGTTGATTTGAAAGAGCTTCATAACTGCTTCTATTTCAATACCCCCATGTCCCCACCCCCAAATGCTATTCATCAGATGCACTACAACAATTTCATGACCCGAGCATAAGCCATACAATTGTAGTAGAGGCTGTGAGAAGAGAAATGGGGAAGGGTTACGAAAACGGAATTGGCGCAGGGAGACTGATTGAAAATCTTTTGTTTTTATCGTTTACTAATACTCATACCCGTGCCAATGGCACGACGACAGTATGAAAACGATCATTCCTGTAAAGTGCGATGTGAAAATTGGAGAGAGACTGATTGCCCTATTATCTTCTAATTCAAAACTAATGCACCAGAGCAATTGTCATTTTCCCTTTTTACTTGTATGGAAAGTTAGTCATATTTCCATAATTAAGGCTTTAAGCCTTTAAGGTCACGAATTTTCAAAACTTACATTATAACTCTAAAATGTTTGGAAAATGGAACTATTGTTTTGGGACAAAATGAGTAATACTTGACACTGAATGCATAAACCTAAAGCAACATACCCAGAGTTTCAGAGGATATCTCAATCATATGGAAAAATATTTTGCCTGCGTTAGCACCAAATACTGTATGGACATAATTAATTAATGTAGAAAAAACCACATAGTGACCAAGCGATAAGCCACAGTGGAAGAAATTTCGTACCAGAAAAGTTGTAATATCAAAAATTATTATTTTAGGAAAAAAATTAAAAATAATGTTGTATTCATCTCATTTATAGGACACGGAACACATAAATTAATAAAAACTTAAACGGAACACGTAAATGAAACCATAAGCCACAGACCACATTGATTTATTCCATTGCTTAACATTGTCTTCATTTTTCATAAACAATAATGAACAGACATTGACAAAATCACTATGGTCATATTAACAAAAACACTATTGAAGCTCAAATATCTGGTTACCTTCCCAATAATAACCAGAGAGTTAAATGGAAAGGTCATTGTGGTCTTATGGATGGCAATGTTAGTGGGTTTTATGTTAATTCCTCATCCCCATCCCCCCCCCCCCCCCCTCCTCACTCCAAATGTCCTTAGAAGTCATTTTTAGCTCATAAATCCATATGAGAGTTCTTTTATTTACAACTCATTTGGGTCAGCAATGGCTGCAGTTTAGCAGCCCTCTATGTCAGTGACCACCAAACCTCCAGCAACACTTAAGATGAATTGCTCAGTCACTGGCCCAAACCCATTCACCAAAGCACTTAGGAACCCAAGATGAAATTCCGCCAACATCGATCCAGGTTCACACTAAATTAAACTGCTGTAGTGTCTTAGAACACCATTAGTGACGGCAAAGGAGTCGGCGGATAAGTGAAAGTAACAGCAGAAATGTTCTCCTCCCCTCTAGCAGAACATTTTCCTAATTTTGGGAATTGGGTTTCTGACCAATTCATTTTACAAGTAGCCGGTTATAGCCAAAATATATGTACACTTTCTGCAAAAGAACCAAACTTCAGTAGCAAGTGTAGGGTGAATTCCATTTGAAGTATGAAATTTAGGACAAATAATAACTGGTTTCACCAAATTTGCTAGATCAGAACACAAAAGGGATCACATGACTTACCCACGTCAAAATCAAAGAAGAACAAAAAAGGGATCAAAGGACTTACCCACGTCAAAATCAAGGGTTTTAGGGTTCACAGAAGTAAGGGTCTGAGATAGGGCACGTGAAACTAATTTACCGATGAAGAACAACAGATGGATTTGAGAACGAAGACGGTTAACTGGGCGAGAGCAACTGCTTTGAGATTAACGATTTGCTATTGTAAGATAGATAGATAGATAGATAGATAGACAGATAGACAGATAGACAGATAGATAGATAGCAAAAGAGAAGTCTCTTCTCACATAAGGGAAATCACACCAAATTTGCCAAGAATGGTGGGGGATGGGGAGGGGGAGGGAATGCTTATGGTGAGTTGAGAAGAGTAATGGCCGTTGGTAGGTCTTGATGTACGGGTATGAAAAGGAATCGTGACTTACCCGGGGGTTGAATTTTGGCTTTTGATGAGGCCGCAGTAAACAAAAAGAGGAAGAAGAAGGAATAGAAACCGCCAATTTGTGGCCGTAGGATCAGACAATTTGATAATTAATCCAGTGGCTGAAAAAAAAATGAAAAAAGATTGTTAAATAATGGCCTTAGGTTTGGGAGCGGTTATGGGATAATCTCAGCCGTTCTTTATGTCATTTTAAGAGGTGGTTATTTCCTACGTGTTTTATAATATAGATATATATAAGTTGGTAAAAGAGAAAATAAGGTACGTAACATACTAGATATATTTTGAACGTACATTAAAGTAAGGAAGCTTTGAGGTAAAAGTATTGAAAACTTTTTATTTCCGATTCGTTTTCTTTTCTGAAGATCAGCGTTGAGCATGTGAACTTGTTTGTGGAGAAAACTACGGATTCTTGTTTGTTCTAGAATTTGTTTTAGTGGACTTATTCTTTCCTGTCTCTTTAAAATCCCCTCCTTTGTATATCCTTTTAGGTCTCTTGGTCGACGAAAGTGTCCAGCTATCAGAAAGAGTACTCCTTCCATCCTAAAATGAATGTCCGAATTTGCTCTTGATCAAGAGCAAATTCGGACGTTCGTTTTGGGACGGAGAGAATACACAAATTACCCAGCAAAACTTGTTCATATATATATGGAAAGACTGAATATATTAGCTTTTGAATCATCCATGAAACCTAGGAACATGAGTTATTGATTGAAATGGATATCTTCATAATGAGGACTAACTTTTGCGACTTCAAACTTCCACAAATAGTTTTTCTGGAATTTCAAGGGCAACGGTTGTCGCACCATATGGATGAGATGTCAATAATTGACAAACTTGGCACTCATAATAAACTGCGGGTTTTTACAATCAACAACTTTAAAAAAAAAAAATGGGTTTTTTATTTCATTAATGATAGATAAATTGCACTTAGGCTACATCTAGGCTAAACGGGATTCGAACTCGAGACCTCCGCATGAGAAGCTAATACCGGATACCGCTTGAGCTAGAGCTCTTTGGTATCAAACAACAACAAGAACATAGTTTTAGATTCGACGAAAGGCCATAAGAGATCCAATTTTATTATATCTTTCGAGTTTTTTCCCTTTTTGAAAAAAAAAAAGAATGATAAAGAAATACCTCAAGCAAATTAAGGAAAATTCAAGTTCAAGCTCTGGTTATAGCAAAGTGGAAGAGTAGATATTATAGATCCATTGATGGTACGCAACAATACTATAAGAAATTACCTATTGGTTCCAAGAATAATAGAAAATTGACATCAAAAGGAATGAATCCACTTTTTGGAGAGTAAAAAGCAATGCTCAGTATCAAAATTATTCTCCCTCCGTTTCAAAATTATAGTCTCGTTTGACTTTTCACAAACATTTTAATTTTAAAGTTCATTATCAATTTCAGAAATTCAGTGGTTTTTGAAGCCTTCATTTTAAAATTGTGGCTAACTTTTCGGGACAAACAAAAAGAAAAAAATAAGACCATCATTTTGAGACAGAGAGTACTAATTAAAATTTCTTTTTGAAATGAATGGATAATTAATTACTCTTTCGGGATATGTTAGAGGCACAAAATTTATTCATAAAATTTTGGCTACGGACTAATTTGGCATTACTTGAATGGATACTTAATTAACGAATATTAGAGCCTACAACCACTGCATCCAATCAAACACTGTAAAATCAGTTTGTACCCAAAAATTTTGTGAGCCTTTTTTTGTGACTAGTATTATTCTTTAGAAACTACAACTATCCACTACTATTGATTCCTTAATCCGAATTAAGGAATGAATAGTAATAGACAGTTGTTGTGAATATGAAAAGTAATGTATGGAGATAAATGGGAAGTAGGGAATAGCAGTGGATACTTGATGTGAGTATGACAAGTGGTTTCCATTTACTAAAGAAATACTTTCTCCGTCCCATTTAAAATTGCAAACTTTGTCATTTTAGGTGTCTTATTTTAAATTGCAAAATCTCAAAAAAAGAAACTTTATAGGAGTAATGTTTTTTAATCAATTGGACTCACTTGTCATACTCTAATCAACTAACCCAATTACTATATTTATACTCATAACACCTTAATATTTTATACATTTCCTTAATTCCTTCCTCACTATCTATACTCATAACACCTTAAAATTGTATATTTTTCATTAGTTCTTATGCATGACAAATTTTTGTAATTTCACATAAAATTTCTATTTTGAGAAAGTGAAATTGTTAATGAGACATTCAAAGCTTGTGCATATTAATATAGGATAGAGAGCGTAGCTCTAAAATATCAAAATAAAGTTTTAGTATACTTCTAATAACTATGAAAATACTATGGCTTTATAAATCCAAAAAATT
Organism: Campanula takesimana; assembly: GCA_026119855.1. Classification (NCBI taxonomy): domain Eukaryota; kingdom Viridiplantae; phylum Streptophyta; class Magnoliopsida; order Asterales; family Campanulaceae; genus Campanula; species Campanula takesimana. Next base: position 410,810 of record JAOWBW010000894.1, read on the forward strand.
GTAATAAAAATAACAGTAACAATTAAACATTAAACATCAAATTATTGTTTGCGTGTTAGGTATTATTGTTCGTGTTAGGATTTGAATTATATATAGGTCATGACGGCCGATTGTTGGTGATGGATATTCAACTCGTCTGAAATTGCTGACGGAACTCACTTCCAAATGGAATGTCGACATAGGTATACCAAACCGGATGTTCAATGTTGCAGACGGATAATTTCAATCGGTAGTTTAAATTCAATTCTACTTCGCAAGATTTGAAGAGCATACTTCTTGAGAGCTGAGACGAGATCACTTATACCACAAGTGATCCGGTTGGTTATATGACGTAATGATGACGTCACCCCATAAGTGTTCGATCGCATGTGGCACGTACTCTGGCACATAAAAGTGGCACAAATGATCTCGTCTTTTAACTTTAACTGATGAGGCGGTATATACTACAATTGGAAAACTATGTAGGCCTAAAGCTGAAACTATTTTTGGTATGTATTGTTGCAAAGATAAACTAAACATATTCTGAAAGTTCCACAGTTAAAAATTTTATACATACAATTGCACACTTTTTTATGATCGTTTGTATGTATATAAAATGACAATGATTGTAAGCTTGCCGCTAAAGTTCAAGACTAGTTCAGTAGCTCAATCAACCCCGCAAAATTCAAACTCATATTAATGACTAACAAGTATCACCACTCAAATAGATAATAACCCAGAAGGCATGGAGTGGACAGGAATTTTTGAAGCATTCAATTAATGCACCATCGGAGATTGTTTTGCTTCGTCCCGGGCACAAGAACCAAGATAGTTAGGGTGCTGAAAAGCCCATATATAGTTTGCAGATGATCAGGTATTGAAGAGCTTCCTGAAAGGCCCATCCTTTCGGTCTTTTGCAGCTTCAGTTAAGGCAAGGAACCTCTTGAATCCAGTTGTGGCTGCCCCTCTCCCAAGTGCTGCTGCTCTCGTAAGCACGTCCTCGCTCGACGCAATCACTCCAGCAGAAGCTGCAGCTGCACTCGTAAACACGGGCACTGCAGGAGCAGGAGCAGCAGCAGCAGTACTTGGAGCCAACTGCACAACTGTTGGTGGTGGAGGGGCTATAGGTAGTTGACTGATCCCCGACACATGTTTGTTAAAATCATCAAGAATACTTTGCTGGTCCGTCTTTTTCAGGCCCTGCATATTCCGTTTATCATTTAATATCAGCACAAAACTCGTTAAGTAGAGTACTATTTTCACTGACACATTTTCTTTACATGCATTTTGATGCCAAAACTAAGGATAACTAAGGGATGAAACAATGTAACCAAGCTACCATCCAAGGAGATAAACACAACCCAGAAAGTGAACTACTCTAGGCAAAGATAATGAAGCTTAACAAGAGTGTGAGTTTTAAGAATCGTAAAAGAAGTTGAACACAATTTACAAGTTAGAAATCACATTCTTACAAGTATTACTCCCTCCGTCTCCTAATGATCTACCCATTTGCCATTTCTCACTGACACAAAAAGTTCTTCCCAATTTGGGCTTAAAAGTGCATAAACAAAACATGACTAGTGAAGCAAATGTTCATATTCTAAAACATTTTGATTAGTCAAATGGGAAAATCATTTTGGGACGGAGGGAGTATATTTTATCAAAGAATGAGATGAAATATTAACTAATATTCTGAAGCTCTAGCTATTGACCGTATATGTACCTAGGAGAATAACCTATTACGACATAATAAGCTCTACCGAGTGAAACATGAAGAGTGCCGTTGGAACTTCCCCAACCCAAGGGAAAATGAAGTTCTCCAAATTAAAATAATAACAATGGTGTGTAATGATGAGCACGTGATACCCTACAACAGTGACCGCCTTCTTATGTAATGAAGAGTTTTCTGCCAAAAGTGTACAAGACTAAAGCAAGAAAGGTGCGTATGCGATACTGCAACAACATATATATAAAATGTTAATTACGAATAAGGGTCTAAAGTTTGGGACGTCGTTCGTAGAAAGGGGTCCGTAATACGGACCGTATGCTTCAAAACTAGAAATAAGGGTCTGACGTTAACAAATGTTAGCAAATGGGGTTTTCTAACGGAGATTTCAGAAAATCCAGCAAAGTTATCATGTCCCAGGCACATGCATAATCAAATTGGTTAATTTAAAGTTGACATTAATTTAAAGGGGATCAAATGTACCAAAAAAAAAAAAAACTATTCAAAGGGTAAAAAAATAAAATTATTTTTTCTAGCCATTCACCACCCACCACCACCAACGCCCACTATCACCACCTCCACCATGCCATTGCCGCCGGCACCACCCTGTTGCTGGCGCAACCACGACCAGATTTATCTACTACCCACCCACCACCAGCACCACCCCATTCCCCCGCCACCATCTCCACCTCCACCACTACATTGCTGCCTCCACCACTGTTAGTGGCGGATGGCAGTAGTCAAGTGGCGGAGGTTGTAGTTGTGGTGGTGTGGATGGGATGGTAGTGGCAATGGTGGTGGTGAATGTGGGCATCGGTTTTAATGGTGGAGGTGAATGGTGATGGTGGATAGGAATGGGAGAGATGGAGTGAGGATTGGAGAGGGGGTGGTTAGGATATAAAAAATAAATTTGTTTCACTATAAATATAAAAACAATCTTTGATCCCTCATAAACTGATGTCAATTTCAAATTAACTAATTTGGTCATTCATGTGCTCGGCACATGTTTACTTGATTGAATTTTTAAACATTTCCGTCACTAAACCCCTATTTGCTAACATTTGTCAACTTCAGACCCCCTTATTTGTTAGTTTTCCAACATCAGGTCTCTTTCTACGAACGATCCCCCAAACTTTAGGCCCTTATTTGTACTTTACCCACATATAAATTCTCTTTGGTCAGTCAACTTTTTGCACAGCATGATGGTTTTCTAAGTCATTAAGCTATAATAACGCTAATCTATCACTTGTATGTTCGTTTGTTTTTCCTCCACATCCACCATTACTCTATACAGATGCCATAACACTTCTCAAGTAGCAAACATGGGTGCTGATTATTGGTAGCCATGAAACGAAGGGAAGAAAATTGACGAACGGATCATGGAATACCAAAACTCAAAGGTCAGAGAAGGGACGAAATTTCATAATTCAAGCTTCTAAAAAGAAGCCAAACTTCATTATCAAAAGATTAATACTACACTTTTACTCATGGATCATGAAACTGTATCCCACTTAGCATGATAATCACAATGAGAGCATTGATTGGTGCCATTAATGAGCCCATTGAAACATGGCAAGGACCACATCTGGTGGAATATAATTTCATGATCTGTTGGTGGCAAGTAAAGTTTATGTAGTAAGAAACATAGTTGCATGGCAAAGTATGACTCTAATGAGAAAAGTATCCATGGGGAAGATGATGTGGTGGGGAAGGGGAACATGTAAAACAATTAAGCCTACTAGCTATAACTCTATTTGAACCCCCCACAGACTTTGTGAAACCAAACTAAATACCATAAAAGTTTAAGAAATAGAGTAATAGAAATTAAAGATGGGTGTTTACAACCTTGAGCTCTAGAATCCGCTGAAACTCTGCATGTGTTCCCTCAGGAAGCAAAGCACGATACGTATCAGCCACTGAATCAAGTGGGGACAGTATAACCTATACAATTTCAAAATTATCATTTAAATGCAAACTTCCATAGTAAAACACTCGACCAGGCCTAGTCACCTACCTTCAAGAGGGCTTCAGCTTTGCTCATCTCACGACTCACAAACTTTGAGTAACTTGCAGCACCTGATGTCTATTAAGAGAAAGGGATTAGATGACACTTTAGCCCATACTGAAATAACAAAATGAAAAGAGCAAGAGAAAATGTGAAACAGATGAAATATAGTCGAGTATAATTCAATATGAGGTCGCATTTGTCTACTTCTGTCTTCTAACTGGCACTTACATCTACCCCAAAGTCCAAGACACAGATAAAAAAATGTTTTCTTTTTATTGATTTCCCTGATAAATATTGTGCGAACATGATATACACGCATCCAAAATATGCACTTCATTCCACGTAACCATGATTAAATGCGCATAAATACATGATAATATACATCTCCATGCTCAGATGCGCATAACTCCTTAGTAAAATCCAAAAGTAGATGAAGAGAACAACCCAATGGGGCCAATATAATCCATATAGGTAAATTACACTATGGGAAAGTACAGTTTACACACATTGCAAATGAATATTAATTAGGAAAAAATATCCCACTGCACTTGCTAAAAGTTACTTGCTCAGCCCACAAAAGATAGTCTTATTTTTTCTTTTTTGTCCCCAGACGGTAGTCCCATTTTTATAAGAATAAGATATACTTTTAGTGCAATTTTGAAGGAGGTACGATCGAGTAAAGCTATTTGGAGATTGAGTGACAGCCTTGATAAAGAAGGGAAACGCATCAGTTGCCTAACACACTACCACGAGGGTAATTTAGTAGCCACACATTATTTAACATCTGATGAAGTGGTCTTCTAGATATAATCACATGACAATGAACACAGCTGAGGTGACAAATGCTATATTACCTGTCTTCCAAGGGAAGGTATATCTAGAAGGATTGTCTTCACAGCCTGCGTATCTAACAACATCTGCAAAAGCAGTACTCGTCATGTAACTTGATCTAAGAATAGATTTCCCGTGATTTCAAAGTAAAATGATATATTAGCTCCATTCAGAGTAAAAACAATGAACTTTTGGGAAGCTGATTTGCTGCCTCCTAACATGTTTTACCATGCTGCACTGCTATACCAGGTGCGGATGAAGTGAGGAAAGAAGCGAGGACAAATAGAGTTTGACCACTACCTGTTGAGCACCAGTTTCTGATATGTGCTTGCATTTGAAGATATTGAGATAGAAGCGCGGACCAAGAGACGAAGCAAGCTGCATACCAGAATATAAAAAATGAGCAAAGTAAATTAGAAAATAATAAAAATCAAGAAATACTGCAAGTCAGAAGTTAGATTAGGTCCCACATAATGCATTTCAGTAAATTCCCAACATACCACAAATATCAGGGTAATAGGAAAATCCTTTTAAACAACTTGTACAGATAAAGAAGTTAGTAATTACAAACATCAAACGTTCTGGAAAAACGTCCATGATCACCTTGTCTAAGAAGAACTGGAAGTAAATTGGAGAAAGGAGGTTCCCCAATACAGGGATACTACTGGCAAGGATCGTATTAATGGCATTGACATACCTGAAAGAAATTGAACATGCTTTTATGAAGAAATGTTGTGTGCACAGCAAGTATAGATTTCAAAATTTTGAAGTGCATCTTACTCTGACTGGTCACCAACACTTTCAAGCGTACCCCACGGAACACGTGTCATTGCAGCCATTTCAGCATCAAATTTACTTTCCAGACCATGCACTAATGTTACCAGCGCTTTTGTGATAACGGCTGAAAACTCATCCTATATAAAAGGCAAACTCAAATGAGAATAATTAGAACAAAGCTATCAACGACCAAAGTTCAAACCCACACTATGAAACACTTACCTGCACATCTGACATATCCACCATATCCGTTAATTGGGAATCAATAATTTTGGAAACATTCTCAGCCAGCTCTTCAGACTATAAAACAATGAGATCCAAGTTACAGCAGCTACAAGCTAAGGTGACCAATTACGTGCCATAGATGAGAGAATAAAGGGCATATCTTTAGAATTATAATCCATGAAAACATTTTGGATGAGACCCTTTGCCTGGATGGTGTTATATCATATGAAAGATAATCACATTACACAGACGATCAGTATCGGTTACAGAAATCTGTTCAATTAAAATTTCCATTAGGCTCGGTTAATGGCCGTTTAATAAATAAAGTATCAATTTCAGAAGTACTGCATAGCTGTTGGAAACATGCAGCAACAATATCCTGGAAAGAGCTGGGCCTAGCATTTCTCGAGATGTGTATCATGGTAAGACAAAGGACACTGCAAAATTCTTATACAAACAACCTCACAATTTTGACTACTCCCCAACGATCCCACGTTAAGACAAACTAAGCTAAAGATTGGATGCCCTACCATCAAACAGAAGCAAAATACAAACAATTGTAAAAACATTCAGGGCCATCAGAAGTCAAAGAACAGCAAAATCAGCAAATTGCAATTGCACATGAGATACTCGCTTATAAAAATGCCATGTATGAATCAATTAAGTATGTTCCTAATAGAAAACCAACCGTTTTATGGCAATATTCTGCCGTATTCACAATGTAACAGATCACCCTTTCATCTTTGTCAGATGTCTGCATGAAATTTCCAAATACGTAAAATAAATGTATTAGTAGCATAGATGAAAGAGAATAAGAAAGATTCTAGATCAAGAAGAACGGATTCATACTTTAATCTGTCCATCCATGCCCGTGGCGGTTGCAACAATCCCTGTACCGCCCTTGGGCAACCTTGCAGAAAGCTTTGTAGCATATGCTTTGAGAATTCTTTGAAACACCTAGTAACAGAAAAGAGCGAAAATCATTAATCATTGTAGCATCAAAAGGCTGCACACATTTTAGTCTACAAGATTCTAGATGACACAAACTTTAAGATACCAAGCAGGTAAAGAAGATAATCAAAACAAAAGGTAAATACATTTTACTCCCTTGAAAATCAGGACAATGTTTTCCCCATACCCCCTCACCCACTCCTTCGTTGAAAAAATTGCTTTTTTATCACTTCTTTCAAAACTCACTCAACAATTAATGCCACCACCCGTCAACTTTCCATCCAAAAAGTACGCGGAACATCTAAAGAAAAATAAAATGTTCTATTATTATGCCTAAAATACCTTTTTAGAGGGCATAAAATATTAGAAAATTTAAGAAGCTCTGACAATCTCTAAGATATTGACTCGAGGACTGTAGTTAATTCTAAAATAGTGTTATCAGTTCACTGATTAATAATAAAGAAAAATAACTTGGAGTGGAAATTTGAAATGTAAAGTACTCCATCTATTTATATACTCACTCTTATCAAAACGCATACTAATATCTACTGTAGCCGTGACTAATGATAATTGATAAATCAAAATCTTTACGGAATGACAACTTCCCTCTTAAATTGCTTAGCTGTCATATTTTAATCTCCTTATCTTAGAAGATAATGATAACTTAAGTCTGATATAGAAATAGTATAAATTGCATGAAGCATCTATCTTTAAAGAGTAAAACTCAGTAATGCTTGCATAAGTATCCAATCATGACTATCCTTCATCCTTATTCTTGTAAAGAAACTGAAAAATGTAGGAACAGAAAGGAGCTATTCTCTGTCCTCAAAGTTTCTGGTTTGGCATCTAATAAGACATCAGGATCTAAGTAAGAACTTTGAGTGTACTAAGTACAAAATAAATAGACATTTAAAGCAGTAAGGTCTCATATAGAGATTTCGGCTGTGCTATGCACATTTGGCATGCACAACAACAATGCACTAAAATACTATTTAGCCTTGTGCTAGGAAGGCTTGCTTGTTAGGCATAGTGCACACTGTTTTGGTGTTCTATATCTACCACCGAAGTTGGCCGAAGGAAAATGGTTTATGTATATCAATACTTCATGATCTAGGCAACTGTTAAGACTCTTCATTTCTTCTAGTTTACAAAGGCGTAAAATTTCTTGGCTAATTCACTTGGTAGCATATCTTACAAATACATCTACCAAGTGTTGCCATTATATCTGATCTCCTCATCATTTATTTTGGAAACATTCTGACATATTTCATTTTCAAGAGGAAGGAAGCAGATACACCACAACAAGTTTTTGTTCTTGTAAAAAGGACACATGACAAACTCAGAAGGCAATAGCACAATTTGGTTATTCCAAAGCTAGAGATGAAAACTTTAGGAAGGCTAAGGAACAAGGAAAAACATTTGTACAGAATGCCTCATGTATTAAGAGCGAATTATATAGAAGTGTTTCATCAACTAAACTAAACCTGCAGGGGACAGTTAATCATCCTTTGATCATATAAGGATCTCACAAGAGTTCATAGCAAGAAGGTAGGTTTAATTGACAATTCTGAAAGCAAACCTTGAATATATTGAGCAGTGTCTGGTTCTTTGTCAAGGTACTACACCGCTTTAAGCTCCTCCTTATAATTAGAAAAACCTTTACATAATAGGAAACATTAACTCAGTTTTGTAGAAGAAACATATAGAAATGGGTAAAAGATACTCCCAAAGTTCCAAGATAAGTGTCCCCTTTTCCTATTTAGGATGTCCCTTATTAACTCCCCCTTGCTTTAGTTAGATAATTTTTTGCATTGATAGTACGAGCTTTCTCAAAGGGGGCACTTATTTTGGGATCGATTGAGTATGAAAACACACGCACACGGAAAAAAACATATGGCTGCTTCTTTAAGACATTTAATATATGAGAATATTAAACAAAACCATCTTCTCCGTGTAAACCTAACTGGACATAGATAACAGAAGATAGCTTATTCTCCGAGAAAGTAACAGAAGTGTTTGGTGCATTATTAATCTATCTGTACATATCCATCAAAGTCGCACTTAATAATCTCCAAATGAACTTCTCACACTCTGATACAAGTATGATTCAGGGTGTCAACTAATGGAGTCTCAAGTGCTGAGTAATATAATAAAAGATCTTCTCGTATAAACTTTCTCCATCCATCCCTCCCTCTCAGTCAGCTAACAGCAAGATTTTTCTTTCATAATAGCCCATACTTCTATGAGTCTATCTACACGGCGGATGGAAGGTGCTATGATTGGATAACATGCTTCAAGAAATGCCACACCATTAAGTTCCTCGACACAGGGAACAGTTACCCTCTATTCTTAATGGTGCTTTGGTAGCTGTAGAAGGGTTGTCCTACGGGGTTGTATTAGGGTTTTGTGATATGTATGAGAGAATTCAAGGTAAGGAGGCGTTACACGAACCACCAAAGATAAATAGAGAAGAGGAATGAAAGCAATGGACTAGTTAGCTAGGAGAGGGCAAGTATTGAGGATGAACATGAGGGAGAATGTTGATTCTCTTGTAGTTGTTGTGTCAAATGGGCTAGGCCATCTAGATATACTATTCCCTTTACTAAGTTCACCCACAATCTCTCCTTTAAAGCTTAACTAGGCCACGTGTCGCGGTTGGTCCACGTGGCAATTCCATTACCCAATCCTCCAATCCACTACTCCTGGTGATTCCCGGTTGGTTTGAGGTTATCCCACGGAACTTGTCCAATCACGTGCGAAAGTGGTTGAGGTACACGTGCAAGACACGTGCACTACATTAGTCCCCCTGCGCGGGAAATTCTGCTTTGGAAGTTTCACGCGCAAATGGCGTTTTAATATATTGCTTCAAGCTGTGAATGACAACATAACACAACATTTTTTAGTGTTTTCAAAATGTAGGTATATGTAATCCATGCTACAATAGTAGTCATGAAGGCAAAATTCTTTCCAAGACATCCTTTTTCTTTGATAATGAAGATACGTTCTGAAGCTGCCAAGTCGTGGCTCGGCTCGTAGAATAATCGCGGTAAGACGAATAGTGCAGTCAAATTCGAAGTCAAGGAGGCCAAAATTGTGGCTCATGATAGACTTTTGAGATTAAAACTTTTAAAGGGTAGATTTCCGTTGGTTGCCCATCAATATTTTGTCGGAGCACAAATTGAATATGGGAAAACGCATAAGGCAGAAGGACCGTAGCGTAAAGGCATATGCGGGATAGTTCTTTGCCTTTGGACAATACAATATGATATTTTGTCAAGAGAAAAACAACAAAGTGCTGAAATGAAACACGGAAGAAGTGCGCATGGTACACTTGTAAGATAGTGCGGGATGCACCTACGGTCACATATATTCTTCCTTAGTCCCCCTGTTTTAATGGAGAGAATTTTTATGGAAGTCTTGTGCATGCATGGTAGCAAGATTCACGTTGATCTGCGACATGCATATGCGGGAATATATATTCAGAATGCATAGTGAATAAGCATGATATGCGTGTGTGAGACACGCCTAAATAGAGAAGCGGGATGAAAATAGCAATGCGGCTAAGGCTAGTGGCTTATCAACATCCGCATAATATATCGCTCTTAGGCTTGTTTAATTGATGTTGTCCCATTATAGGTGACATCACGAAACACAAAGTTTGTCGTGATAGATTATAAGATATGAGGCACACTATAGATAGACGAATAATATGATATATAACATAGTAAAACTGCGAGGATAGTTGCAGTGACTGAACTATACGTCGCATAAATATTGCCCATGATAGATAGATATACTTAAATACTAAGCAATCAAGTATGTTGATCATGGAGATAAAGGGCATGTTTCAACAAGTACGTTTGCGGGGGTGTATCTGCGGGATGTATCTACAAGGGATATCTATCCCATATTAGTCCCCCTGCGCGGGAAGCTTCGTTTGGAAGTTTCGCGAGCATATAATATGTTTCGAAAGGTGCTGACGTAAAAGGATTAATATGAAGTCTGCAACTTTTTGTTAAGACTATTATATAAAGCGGGATGAGAATCCCATAAGATGTAATAGTGTTGGATGATATGGAAAGTGCGGACTCAAGTTAAGTGCTATAAAATACTGTGGGATGAATCTCCGCAATGAGCAATAATGCAAAGTAATCTCCACGAGAATTAGTTATGCATACTTAATGATATGTCCAAGCGAGTACGGACTAAGGTAGGCCCGTATGTTAGTGTTTGCGGGTTAAAACATATTGAGTAATAGTAAGGGACAGAATTCTGCAAAAAGTAGAATAGAAATAGAGGGAGATTTGCTTGACTTGTTTTGATATATCGAAGGCTTGTAATTTTAAGTCTCATGCATGCTAGAGTTGACACGGACGTTGTTATCATGACATGAAGTTTGAATTTGAACATGTAGTTCAAGGATTTAACTAGTGTGGGTTTAAGGTTACAACACTAGGTTGTACCTGGGGTATAGAGCAAATGACATAGGAATTTCCAAAATGAGTGCGGACCTTATCGGTCGCAATAGTCAACTTGGGTGCGTAATTGTTATTTTAAGTGCGGACTATGCTCGTGACGACACCAAACAAGTAGCATAATGTTCCAAAATGACTGTGGAATATGTTAGTTGCAACGTGCTATTTTGTCTTTTTAGTGCATACGCTGGTTCGCGGCATTTGAATAGATAACGGAATATTTCAAAGTGAGTGCGGAACCAGATTGTGCGAGAAGTAATTGAAATCATTCTGCATTAGTCTCCCACTCATAATAAAGTTGTGGAGTCATTTCCTTATGGATTTGCATGAATAGAAGTGTTGGACAACATACACAACTGAGCAAATGAAGTCATCACATATTAGACCCTCACTATTAGTATAGTTTATATTTTCCCATTGAATTTGCAGCGGATATAAGTAGGTGAGGTACGGGAGGAAGGAGCAAATGCGGTCATCCTATATCAGTCCCCCACTAGTATTAAAGTTTGTATCCTTCCCGTTGATTTTGCGGGAAATATAAGCAAGGTGGAGGTGCGGGAAGAACTCGCGAAACGAGCAAATTAGGTCATCCCTTATTAGTCCCCCACTAACATTAGAGTTGCACATGTTTCCCATTGATTTTGCGGGAACAATCTCACATTGATATATGATTCCGTCAAGTCTGATGTTAGTCCAATTGCGGAACATAACTCAGTTGCGGGTTTTAAGTTATCGCTATAAGACCTTCAATATGTTGTAATATTTGCGAGAAAGTACTTACTCATTGTGAAGTCTTTGTACGTCATCGTGATCGATGATAGATTATTTGAGGGACTTTTAGAAGGTCTTTTGTCTAAAACGATTTGAGAACGTTATGAGGCGTATCAAGTTGATCACGACAATAATATGCAAATTGGACATGCTGCTGCTCGAGATGAAGAATAACCACACTCTGGTGGCGGGTTGCTTGTATTCGCAATGAGGAGCATGTCGCAAGCTAAGATAGTGGTTTTATTTTGTTTGCTTAATTAAGTTCGCAAATTTAAAAGCGGGTTGATTTAGTCCGCAAATTAAGAATATGGATTAAGTTGATTGCAACGTTGCTATGGAACTTAAGCACACTGCCAAGAATGAAAAACATGCCGCGGGTATGGATGACAGATTTGGATAATCGTGCATTAAATAAGTCATGTTACCGTCATAAGTGTGGATATAGATGATCGCGACACTAAATTAGCAACAGATTAAGTCACGTTTTATCATGAGTGCGGATATGGATGATCGCGACACGAAGTTAGAGTCGATGCATGGATCCCAATTTGTATAGCAGTTTCTTATTGATTACTGTGAAAAGTAAGAATATGATGGATGAACATGTTGAGCTAGTAAATGAAACTATCCCATATTAGTTGCCCGCGTTTGTAAGTACGGATGTCTTGCTAATCTTTTTTAGAGAAATGTTTGAAGTTGAGAATTCTGGGAAAGGAATGTGAAGCGTTGGGTAGCAAGATAGTTAAGTGCAAGAATTATATACCCTTTTTCTCGTTTTTCCCTTTTTTGTCGCAATTAACGCGTTTGACATTTAGCGCTTGTTGTACATTTGTGGTTTAGCACATGTACATTTGTGGTTTAGTACATGGTGTGGGTGGCACTTAAGAGTGTGATCTAGAATTCCGGGCACATGACATGCGCTTGACGAAATTCTTTAAGCTTTGGCATGTTTAAGCTTGTAAAGTTTTTTGGACGCCTTTGTGCTTGAATAATTTTGGCGCACTTGTGTGTTATGAAGCTTTTCACATTTATACGCTTAGAAACATTTGCATCCTTGTGGCGATTTTTTTATTTTTTTATTTTTTTTTGTTGACACAATTGTGTGCTTTAAACTTCTACTTTTTTTGTGCATATAAAATTGGCACCTGTGTGCACTTTCGAAAATTTGCACTTTTGTGCACTTTAAAATTGAGGCACATTTGTGCACTTTAGATTTGTTGCACCTCTATGCAATTTAAAATTGCGCAACTTTGTGCACTTGAATGGTTTACACGTTTTTGATGTGCAAGTTATGCACTTTTGTGATTCACACATTTTTTAGATCAATTGTGAGGCGTCTCGTCCTTAAAATGATGGGATCAGCGTGTGCACCTGCGCTACACTAATGTATCCACAAATAGTGGGATTGTTGCGTGCACTGATGGGTCCACAAACAGTATCCGTTTGTGATGGCATTATTGCGGGATTAATGCGGGCTTTATCGGCTACACAGATGTATCCGCAAACGGTGGTATTATTGCGGGACGAGACAAGTCTATCATAGAGCATGTTATCTGCCCAAATGAGTGTGCAACTACACAGTCCCGTTAAAGCGTATTATCGGGTTGAATGGTTAAGTACCGCGGATGAAACAAGCCTATCAAAGAGAGTGTTGTCCGCGTCGAATGAATCTGCAATTGATGTGGTCTCTTAGGAGCGCACTATCAAGTTGGATGATATGATTATTGCGGGACAAAGCAAGCCTATCAAAGAGATTATTGTCCGCGTGGGTGAGCATATATGTGATGTGGACTCTTGGGCGCGTACTTATCAAGTTGTGGATGAAAGGATAGTTGCGTGCACTAATGGCTCTACAAATGCATCCACGATAATGGGATCATTGCGTGCATTGGTTGCTACGCAGACGTATTCGCAAATAGTGGGATCGTTACGCGCACTGTTGGCTCCACAAACGTATCCGCAAGTGGTGGGATCGTTGCGCGCACTGATGGCTCCACAAACGTATCCGCAAATGATGGGATCGTTGCGCGCACAAATGGCTCCACGAACGTATCCGCAAGTGGTGGGATCGTTGCGCGCACTGATAGCTGCACAAACCTATCCGCAAATGATGGGATCGTTGCGCGCACTGATGGCTTCGCAAACATATCCATAAATAGTGGGATCATTGCGTGCATTGATGGGGTGGTGGTATCGTTGTGCGCACTGTTGGCTCCACAAACGTATCCGCAAATAAATGTGTCACTATGGTCGCAGCGATGTTACTGGACATGTAAACATGCTTGTAGTCATGAAACAATTATGCCATGTGTATTGCATTGCTAGAATTCTTTAAACAAATTATAGTCCCTCTGCGGGATATATGATAGTCTCTCTGCGGGAGTTAATATAGTCTCTTTACGGGAGACAAGATACTTCCTCTGCGGGAAATGAGATTGTTCCTTTGCTGGCGTTGTAATTGTCAATTCCTCTGCGGAAATGAGATTGCTCTTTTGCGGCCGTTGTGTCAATTCCTCCGCGGAAATAAAGATTGCTCTTTTGCGTGAGGTGTAAGTTCCCCTCTGCGGGAGATAATATAGTTCCTTTGCGGTAAATAAGATTGTCCCTTAGCGGAAGGTGTAATTGTTCTTCAGCGGGAGGTAAGATAATTCCTCTGCGGAAATGAGATTGTCCTTTTGCGGAATCTATAAATTTTCTTCTGCGGGAGGTATGACAGTCCCTATGCGGGAGATAAGATTGTCCCTCTGCGGGAGGTGTTCCCTTTGCAGGAGATGAGAATGTTCATGTGCGGAAAAGTCTCTCTGCGGGAGACAAGACTGTCCCTCTGCGAGAGATGAATTTGTCCCTCTGCGGGAGATAAGATTGTCCCTCTGCGGGAGATGAAATTGTTTCACTGCGGGAATCAACTAGTGGCTGAAAACATGAAATACAATAATCCACAAACCAAGTATAAAATATTCTTCATTTTCGAGGGCATATTTTGAATATTTAAAGAAACATAATTGTGTATATTAAGTAAATTGCTAAGCGTGAATTAGAATCCTCGTGCTTGCGCAGAAGCAAATAATCAGGATGCATCATAGCAAATTCATAAGTAACTATGGTTTATCTAAATTTATAGAGTGATATATTCATGGCATGCTCAAATAGATTTTCATAGCGCTTGTTATTAACAAATAAGCATGCTTAGCACATGGCATTCACCTTGTTAAAGAACACATCTCAATAATGAACAAAGTCATAATAAACTATATTTGAAATAATAATCATAGTCTAACGCAATTCTATTTGTCAGTTATGTCTACCTTTAAGGTTCACAACTTGATTGTGTGATGGATCATCCTTAGTTCCACAAATATACTAACTAGTAGCGGGTCGCTAATAAGCAATAAAGTGAGCATGTGGTGCACACACCAAGTTTGTGCTATCCATTTATTAAGCAATAATAATATCTAAAGTGTGATTTTCAGTTACACAAGTATAGGGCGTACTTAGGATAATGATGTATAAGTAGAGACTGTCAAGTATGTATCCCTATTGCCCCCCACTCCATATTCCCGATGCTTGTCTCGGGGATGGGGAGTATTTCTCTTTTGTGATTTTGATTTGATTTCTTTATTTTTGCATTACTTTTGTCTTAGCAAATGTACTAAGAAGGTATTTATGAAATGATAAAGTAGCTATTTGCAATTTGAACATGTACTCTTAATAGACGTATTTCCGTAATATGTCATGTATTTTTAATGCAAATAGAGATATGGTCATCCTTGTAAGTCATTTGTATGTCATGCCATCAATTATGTAATGCGAACAATTACCAATATTCGTATAATAATAATAAGTCTAGGTAATTTTTCTAGATAATTCCATGCATACTAAAGAGTAGTGTTAAATTATCTTAATGTATATATTCATGTCATATGATTGCATTTAGCGAGAATAAAGTGCATAATATATATGACATATTAGCATATTTTATTTGCTGTAAGCAATAAAGCATGCTTAGGAGTGAACTTCTAGAGTAATAACACTTAGCGAAGGCACATAGTCATGGTTTCAAAATTTAAGCATGTGATTATGTTAAAAAGATAACTGAATTAGCATGCAAAACTAGCATATATTTTTTTAGCATAATAATCATGCAAAAGATATGACAATACATGATCATGCGATGTAGATTTGCAAAAACAGAGTGCGTAAATGGAAAGAGCACACCTGAAAATGGGGGGAACCGACTAACGGGTTCTAACGGAGATAACGGGGCTAACGGAATCTGACATTGAACGGCTTCAATACTTGATGGAGGTAATGGCAGTTAGTTGAATGGCCTCAATTTTAACGAGGCTGGTGGAATCCGTTATACATTAAACGAGTCATTTACCCAAAGGGCTTTAATGGATCTTTTCTGAATTTGTCTGAAACTCAAGGACCAGAACATACATTAAAAGATAGGGATAGGATACAAGGCGCGTCAGATCTACTCTCAACAGCGGAAGATATTTTCTCCAGAGCGTGAGACGCGTGCGTGAGAGTCTCATCGTGAAGGGATCCGACGTCGGCGGCTTTTCGTCCATGCGAAAGCGCAAAATCGAAGCGCCATGGTTGCAATCACGGGCGGCGAGGCTCAGAGCGACAACCTGCAGCTACGGCGATGGCCGGGAAGGCTGAAATCTTGCCGGAATTCCATGCTGATTACGGTGGCTTCAGGCGGCTCAGATGAGATCCGGCGGCGGCGATTAAACCGCCATTCTCTTCATCTGGGCAAAGCGAATCTTGCAGGGCTCGCTTTTTTCGCCGGGGTGTTGCCGGTGAACAACGACGGTGAAGGGGGTCGCCAGATTCTACAGAGCCATTGCCGGCGCATTTGAAGGCTGATGATGATGATGATTTTGGTGGCAATAGCTCTATCTTCTCGAGGGGAGTCCGGATCTGGTCTCCCTTTAGTGTTCCCGTTGTTGGAGCTGCCGGAGTTTAAAGTCGCCGGAAAATAAAGAAGCAGAATGATCGAGGGTTTTCTGGCTTTCTTTCTTTGGTAATGAAGTTTGTTTATGTCCTTTTCTCCCTCTCCTTTGATGTTTTCATTTTTAGCAGTAAGATTGTACAACTGCAATAGCCATGGCAGCTGGAAATTCTAGCAGTGGCTGAGTGTGAGATTACCGGTGAATATTCATGTATACCTCCCCAGCGGAGTCGCCAAATGTAGAAGGGTTGTCCTACGGGGTTGTATTAGGGTTTTGTGATATGTATGAGAGAATTCTAGGTAAGGAGGCGTTACACGAACCACCAAAGATTAATAGAGAAGAGGAGTGAAAGCAATGGACTAGTTAGCTAGGAGAGGGCAAGTATTGAGGATGAACATGAGGGAGAATGTTGATTCTCTTGTAGTTGTTGTGTCAAATGGGCTAGGCCATCTAGATATACTATTCCCTTTACTAAGTTCACCCACAATCTCTCCTTTAAAGCTTAACTAGGCCACGTGTCGCGGTTGGTCCACGTGGCAATTCCATTACCCAATCCTCCAATCCACTACTCCTGGTGATTCCCGGTTGGTTTGAGGTTATCCCACGGAACTTGTCCAATCACGTGGGAAAGTGGTTGAGGTACACGTGCAAGACACGTGCACTATATCTGCGGAATATAGGTATCCTACAGTAGCATATGCTACAATGCAAGTCAGTTGATGATTCCTAGCATCCCTTACGAAGAGAAGGTAACTTCTTCTCCATCAACATTCGAGTAATCCAGCTTGTTAGTGCTATACAAGCAACAGAAAAATGAAACCCCTTTCAGCCATTGTTCTTAACATGACAAAGCGATAATAGACAATGAAGTGAGGCGCCACCCTATAGCAGCATAAAGAAAAGTCAAATCAATAGTTTTAGTTAAATATGTAATGGAAGTGTGGTTTATTAGGACCTTTTCCAAAACATTAGGTGGTTAAATAGGTCATAAATTTCATGGAGTAATTTATTAGAAAAAGTTGGAAAGCTTAGTAGGCCAAAATATTATTTGGCCATTTAAAGTCTTACACGTTTTAAGCTCTTTCATGTTAGAGCTAATCAGTTATAATCGACATCATGATATTTTTGTTCTTATCATGTGTTCGACACATATTAAGTTCAAAGATTACAGATACAATTCATCTTTTGCATCATTGATATGGTAATAATGTTTTAAGGAAATTAACTATAAAACAAAGCATACTAGTTACAGTTCCGCATCCACAAGCAAACAGAACCGACTCATTATCTAAGAGGCATTTATTTAATTGATTAAAGTACTAATTGTTGCAAGGAAATAGAATTAGATTGGCAGAGGAGGTGAGCTGGGAGAAGATATGAGAATATGTGCTTTTCTGCGAGAGCTAGATCTAAATCACGCGCCTGGACAGTTAAGGTGCTTGTCCTGT
Organism: Campanula takesimana; assembly: GCA_026119855.1. NCBI lineage: Eukaryota > Viridiplantae > Streptophyta > Magnoliopsida > Asterales > Campanulaceae > Campanula > Campanula takesimana. The sequence continues at coordinate 428,962 of JAOWBW010000894.1, forward strand.
GTAACATGTGGCCACCAAGCTCACGGCTCACCTAATCATAAACTTACAGGATCTTTACCATCCCAACGCGCTCAAGCTGGGGCCCAATCGCTGATACACACGAAGCTAATAACTACTCCCTCCGCCCATTTTAAACTTCAAAAAAAATGTGGGCACAAGAATTAAGATGAGAATCTTTATATTATAAAATATAGATAGTGGGGTAGAGTGTTGTGAGTATAGAAAGTTGGTATGAGAGAGAATGTGGGGTAGGGAATAGTTAGTGGATAGTTGTTGTGTGTATGACATGTAGGTCCCACTAAATAAAAAAATATAAATAACTTTCCTTTTTTTGATTTTGAAGTTTAAAATGGGACACCCAAAAGGGAAATTTTTGAAGTTTAAAATGGGAAGGATGGAGTATGCTTCAAACAGCACAAGTGCTACAAGTAACGCGATGTCCATTACTTGAGGGAAACAAGTATACGACAAGCAAAAATGCATATAGTGAAGGGAGCATTTTTTATATACTGCAATGGACACGGAAAAAAATAAAAAGAAACTTCCTTCAAAAGATTCTTTAAGAATATCTGCCGTCAAACATGTCTAGTTGCTTACCTGCATGCTACTGGATAAAATGTTAGTGTGACTCCCATCATCCATATCCCATGTTTCTTCCTGTTATCGAGAGCACCAAATTTTATCAGTTTCAGTAAACCAAACCATGGGACAAAGAAATAAGCTTCACGGTCACAATGAATACCTGCACAAGTTTCTCTACATGCTCCATTAGAGTCTTCTCTTCTAGTTCTACGTATGTCATCAAGTGAGGTTCAAAGCAAGATGATATAATTCCACGGAAATTGAACTGTCACGCACAAAAATAAAGTAATAAGCTTTAAAACACTGGAGCATGAAACAAATCAAAATCAAAAGCTCACGCACAGAAGTATGTGTGTGTGCGTGTGTATCCAATATATGATCTTTCATTTCTGGGGTGTTACTCTTAACCTGTTAAACTCGATTTATTTGCTTCTTTAATTGAAAGGTCCCATTCCAAGAAAGTCCAAAATATACAAGCATATTAGAGCCAATTTGTTTTTCTTTATATGTGTACTGAGTCAAAGGAGGCGCCTATAGAAATGAAGGGAGTATTAAAGATAACACTTTATATATATGTACCTTCCTGTCAGAACTTGGTAATTCTAGGCCCATTTTGAGCATTATGACTAACAAGTATTTACTCCTCCATACCAGCTTAAGTTACAAAAATTTCCATTTTGGATGCCCACTCATTGTTACAATATACCAAAATGGTAACTTTATAATACTTTTTAAATAATGAGGGCCAGTTGTCAAACTCACAATAAGTACCCACTTACTACTATCTACCCCACTTAAAACTCCTACCCCACAATCCACACAACACCTTAATAGTATACCCTTTTCCTTAATCCCGTTCCCTCCCATTTTTTGTAACTTAAGGTGGGACGGAGGGAGTATGTGATTTACCTGTTCCAAGTATGTCTAAAAACCTACTTAGGCTTTAAGTGACAAGCATATAGGTATATCCAAGTTTGTTAACCAAGGTTATGTAACCTTCCAGCAATCCACTATACAAACTAATCTTACAACACTCACGAACACATGAAAGCCATGTGATCTATCAAATACTTGAGCTGCTTTCTGCAAAAGCATGATGAAGATAACATATTGTTTCCTCAATTTTTTTGTATTCATGTTACTTCAACATGTTATTTTCTTAGCTCCTCTCATTTGAAAGAAAAGAAAGACTTGGTTCTTGAAGTGCTTAAAGTCTTCTCATATTGAAGGTAATGAGTACAAGAACGTCACTATCTCTAGATGCATCACCAATGAGTAAGTACGCTCAAAGTTCAAAAGTTAACGGAAGATTTTATGATTAGAAAGAGTATAGTGCAAAGTGCAAACCAAAAAAGATATTAACCTAAATTCGAAAACGGAAAAAAACAAAATGTATAAAGGGAACATCTCATCGGCCTTCTTGAATTTGAAAAGAGAAACGTGAAGAGCTCCAAGTGCCAAACATGATATATATATCAGGTAGGATAATAAAACTAGAGAGAGAATCGTAACTAATTAACCCCACCGACCAAATAAACAAAACCCTTAGGGGAAGGGGATAAGGAAACTAAAGGAGGTCCCATGTGTAACGTGAAGTAACTCTTATGCGGAAAGTACAAAACAAGTATGTGAGATAGCCATGTATGTAGGTTAGCTTTTTACGTGAGGAACTAAGTAATTTTCCACCATACAGGAAGTATCATTCTGAGGGACCAAGACACTGGAGTAGAACAGAAATTTATAATCTACATTGTTATTACCTTGCAATTTGAACAAAAGTTTCAAGTTTACTTTTCCAAGGCATTGCCATGGTAAAACACATGCAAGATCAGACATGCCGGTGGCGGTAATGAGATTGCTAAGAAACCACCCATATGACAGAAACCATCTTAGATTAAAGTTTATGAAGAGTGGCATATCAACTTTCAACATAAAAGGCTAAAGAAACGTTCTATCATTTACTAACAATGTGAAAGAGTAACTGAGAAAGGAATGTACCCCAGCTCCAGGCACTGCCAAATCCTTCTTTCCATCTTTATCCTGAGCAGCAAACCAAGGGGCATTAAATCTTTTATACATTCGTGACAGAACTTAGTGACATTGTATGTTAGGGAGTATGCAGGAATATATTTGTTAAATCAACTAAGTAATAAATAGAACTAACATCATTCGCATCTCCTTGATGTACAGCGAGCTTTTTCTCATACTTCTTCCGAATATCCCGTGCAATTTGACTATTATTCTCCCCTTCATCTACCTCATCAATATCAACCGCCACATCTCTGCCACTACTTCCCCCACCAAATTTCTCCGCCAACTCTTCCTCAAACTCTCTAGTCCTTTGCAGTGCCTGCACGTTCATCGAATAATGAGTGTTGGGTGTGAAACAAGCATGGAGAAATTGAATGACCAAGAGACTCAACATAGGTGCTTTAATTTACACGTGAAAAACAATGAAACACATAATCATTTGCCGAAGTACAATAGTTTTCAATTGAATAAATTTCAAAGTAATTTAGTTTTCTCGTCAAGAAGAAAAAAATCCAATTTTGTTATGACGCTTAATTTTTCCTCACTGTGCACTACAGTGGGTCCTACATCCAGAACGGCAATAAAATGTCTGACGGTTCATGTAAATGACAAATGGCTTAATTTGTTAAAAGAACAAGTGTCTATCTGCACTACGGGGCCTATCTGGGACTATTTCATACTTGGGAGGTGTATGCGGGACTAATTTGGATCTGGGGGGTTAAGTGAAATATGTTGGGTATTTTTTGGGGGGGGGGGGGGGTCATATGTAAGAGTAATACTAAAGTCACAAGAAACTCGCACAAAATCTTGCTCACAAACATTGTTGTCATTAAGTGAATGGATGTTAAGTTTGTAGGCCTACTACTCATTAATTCAACATCCAATCAAGTTTTGCCAACTCTGTTTGTGGCCGATTTTGTGAGTTTTTTTGTGCCCCTAGCATTACTCCGTATTTAATATGATAAGTTAGGTAGAGTGTCTAAAATGGTCAAACATCTGTATTGGAAATTTTGAGTTTCGTTGAGGGAATAATAACCCTGATCCAGTCAAAGAATATCACCAAATCGACACCTTTAAATCACTTTACGCGTGGGTATCTGCGTATAAAGATCAACTCCAAATAGAGAGAAGCTAAATGGATTGAATTTAAGATACAGATTAAATTGAAAATCCTGCCAAGGAACCTCTACCGCTACATTTCTAAAGAGGCATTAGAATCCATTAAGACAATATTGTGATCTGGAGAGACAAGGAGAAAGTAAAGGGCAGAAGTTGAGCATATAAAGTACCGTCAACAATACAAATAGCTACTAATATGGGTAAACATCTATCCTTCAACTTTCATGCTGACTAATCCAAAAACCGGGTAGCATAGTTATTCTTCTTTTGCATCATATAACCCAAATCTGTCTCTACCATGTCTTTTCTACCTGATCCGACATCTGCTAATGCATACAGTTGAGTATAAAAACAGCATATTACAAAGCTAAAGACTAATCCAAGTGTAAGTAGGTTTCATATTGAGAAAGAATACCAAAGAATCGAATGAAAATAATAACAAAAAAAAAGTAAGCATTTTCGTGAGCATAAAGAGGTCAAGCAGATACAGTCAATGAAAGCGTAGTTAATTTATTCATACCATGGTTTGGATGAGGTCATGAATACAACTTATAGATAGTTAAGTTTGCAAGTACATTTTGGTATCAAGAAGGGAGTTAGGGAGAGAGAAACTTATGGAATCCGACCCCAATACGAATTGTAACACAAATAATGAATGCGATACAAATGAAAGATGTTTTTACCAGCAATAATGTGCCAACATCTGGCTTCTCCTTCAGATTATCAAAGATCTCCACAAGTTGCACCCTGATAATCAAGAACCACACCAATCAACCTACAAGTCTGGAAGAAAATTCCCTGACAAACATTAAATAAGACTACAGAGAAAAATTAATAACATCTCCTCTTCTACTTTTGACTCATGTATCACCAAATATATCAACAATTTAATTTTTCCACTTTTGAATAAGGGAATCAATTTCAATAGAATAAGGACAGAAACATACAGGCGGTAGACAACGAGCCAGCTACAGCTGCTACATTACATCATGTCGAAAAGGGCAGTATAGAAAAGATTATTCCACATTAGTCGCCAACAAGGAAACGCTATCACAAATCCGTGTACAATTGGAAACAGACATTCCTCTGAAGCCAATCGACGAAGCTCGTAATGAGCCACGAGCACCTCTCCATCTAACAGACTAAGTAAAGGAGATCACATCCCCAAACATCCCGGCATTAACGAGTACACCAAATACAAGAAATGATGAACCTCCACAATATCCTCCAAAGGCATTTGCCTCATCCAGGGAAAGCTTCAACATTTGGCCATAAGTAGAAGGTAAAACCTTCCCCAAGCACGCATCCCCCCCAAAGTTTCTTACCATATGTTGCTATTTGTCCGAATAATTCATACATCTGATGAGTGTTAACTCATAGTTCAAGGTGCTTTTATACTTCATGCTATAGTGCTAAGAGGTGAGGAGGTAGACATAAAAAAGGTCGTAGATAGACGTTTGGAGTTCTATTATTGCCTCCCGCATAGCTTCAGTCTGTTAAATTTTGATTACCGAGAATCAAAAATAAAATAAAGAAAACAGATGTAACTCTTATTATGTGTGGAGAGAGAGAGAGAGAGCATTGCAGGCTTATTTTCCATGATCATGGCTCTTGAGTCGATGACCAGTGCCTACTCAAAGAAGAACAAGATACAAGTTTAATTAATTTCACTGAAGCCGCTTATTGGAAAGAGGAAGAAGGTTGTTGACGAGACATTTGATATTAAGAGAACTTGGCAAAACTCTCGCCATTCATCAAAATCTAGGTGGCTCAGGTTAAGAGGTACTGAGGTTACTCATGATACACATTTTCTTGATAACGAGCCAGATATTAAGATAAGGGATTAGGGAACTAGGTCAAACGAACCTAGATTGAGTGGACACAATGATCACTTCCTGTCTGATTGATTTATATCTTTTGGCATTTCAAGTCACAAGTCAGAACTCAAAAATTAAAATATCTATTAACCTTTCAAAAAGTACCCTGTTGAATTACCAATCTCAACCAAAACAATTCTTCCGAATTCTTTGTCAAACCAAACCTTTTGGGTGAACTAACAGACCCACAGACAACTAAACAATCAAATAAGTACCTGATTCACCAAATCCGAGCACAAAAAAGACAGAAAACTAGTCCTAGCATCCCTTTGCGCTGTAAATGACTATCCACCACCACCCCTACTGAGGTCTCCTCCACTTTGCGAGTACAACTAAACTATGAATCAACTGATTAAGTCCCTGATTCACCAAATCCGAGCACAACAAATACAGACAGATATATCCTAGCGTCCCCAATAAATCATCCAAGAAAATCCCAGACTTGGCACACTGAACGACTATCCATTTCCCACTCTGTCAGCGCATGCTTCGACGCCCAGCCCTGACTCTACCTGAGACCACTACTACTGCGGTCGCCTTCAACTTGCAAGTACAATGCTTTTGATTCCAATTTTGACCCTTGTCATTGAATATCAGATAGCATGTGAATCAAGAACCAGAGAAAACAGATTGAGGAATTGACAGGTATAAAGAGAAAGAAAGAGGTTGGCATAATTTTTGTATCTTTTAGTATTTGACAACTCGTTCTTATACATAATGTGTACCATGAACACGACGACGTAAATAACCCTCACTATTTTAACAATTAGTAACTTTAGAATATAGCAGTTCTATTTCTAGTGACATGCTGAAAAAGAAGATAATCTCTCTCTCTCTCTCTCTCTCTCTCTCTATATATATATATATATATATATATATAGGTAGGTGCTCAAATGAGAACCTAAAATCGTGAGAACCGTGAGAACCAATCATAACCATTAGATTAGAAAAAAAATCAAGGGTCCATACGTTAGATACAATTGATACACTTAGATACATTACAAAAAATTCGATATTACACTTGGAAACAATAGGTTAATAAGTATTGTATCTAAGTGTTGCACTTGGATACACTATGTTAAAAACTAATGTATCCAATTGTTTTCGAAAATTAACTAATGTATCCAAGTGTATCCAATGTATCTAACATCTGGACCCTTGATTTTTTTTCTAATCTAATGGTTATGATTGGTTCTCACGGTTCTCATATAAAATGGTTCTCACAGGAGCGCGACCCTATATATATATATATATATATGCCTCTTAACTATGGTTATGATGATTTGGCATAGTTTAGAGGCACAGGTTGTTAATGAACTTCATCTAGTCAGAAATTTTAAGGCTAACAAAGTCGTGAACAAGTATCTATCGGAGTATATGGTGGCTAGAATTTTCACCTACTGACTAATCACCTACTATAACCACAGCTTCTACAGAAGAAAACATTTAAAACAAACGTTCCACCCCATCCCGCCTCCCACCCCAACAACAGCAGCATTAACAAAAGAAGGGGGGGGGTAAAAGAGGAATACATGGCAAACCATTTCACCTTAAAGAATACATTTTCAATCTCAAAGCGAAAAACTGACCTCGTCAATTTGCAGAACTGAATACAGAGCAAATACTCGACGTGCCATGAAGAAGGAAAGATTTTCCATATGTCTTCATTTGTTCTCAATCGACGCTTGATCCAAGCATATCTCCTTTCTGTTTTATCCAACTTAGCCAGTTCTGGGGGGGGGGGGGGGGGGGGGGGAACGATCATTTTAAAAATAAGCACTTGAAACGTGAGTCTAACAGAGAACGCAAAATATATATTGGGAAAAAAGGGATGTACCGGCTCCTTCAAATATCTGTTGGTATGATGTAAGCTCCCTGTTACAAAAGTTTTTTACCAGCTCTTCCCTCACCGATGGCTCCAATGCATCAACAACCAAGCAAGCATCTGATAAGTGTTGCAGCAGATTACTTTCTTCAGTCTCTTTCCCTGTACCTAGACTGGGATTAAAGAAGTCATATGAAATAAGGTAAACAACTGAGTGTGTAGAAATTATGCAAATTCGGTTATTTAAATTTTGAATTAGAAGCAAGTATATACACATGTGTGTGTACTTCTTTAAATTAAGGAGCAAAGAAGATTGAAATAAAAGAAGCTATGCAAGAGTGGAAGAGAGAGGGGGGCAAGATATTAAAAAATAAAATATCAATTGAAATTCAGACGTCTGCAAGTCCCTGCTCTTACACCATGTTGTGGAATATCTAACTTCTATTACCTCACCTGAGTTGCATCTTCATGCTAGTTGGAAGAAGAGAGTTAAAGAGCATGTTCTAGTTGGTTTGTTATTATTTGCACCCACATGACACACCTTTTTCTATTCATCAAAAAGAAACTGCAGCAAGGAGGGTTCTCATGGGCAACTATATGCTTTGTTTTCTAGCAATTATATGCGTTGTTCCTTGAATTGTCAGATGTGATTCCCTTGGATGAGATGCATGAGATTTTTGGGTGCGCTCAAGAACCTAGAAGTGATGACCTAAGTTGCCTAGATGTGAACTCAGGCTTTTTCCCATTCTTTCTCACTGGTTTCCTTGAAATTAGCTGTCCCTTCACTTCGACTTCCATTTTTTCAGTTCCTAAAATCAGAACTTACCAACCCTAGTGGTTTACTAGTCCCGAACCACCTAAATCAGTCACAATCTACCCAGCACAGCCATATAACTGTTCATTTACAAGCCTCAAACATCAAAAACCGTAACCCTATTCCACCAAATAGTTCAATCCATAATCCAAAAATCCAGCCCATTAATTTCACCCTCTAATATCCGTACATTAACACACTAAAAGTCATTTTCCCGCTGGCCAATTCTCTTCTAACTCGTTAAACTCAACTTTTCCCTTATCAAGAAAGTATGAGTAGTAAAAGGAGACAATGCGCCATTCTAAACAGAAGTGTCCCAAGGAACGCAAATACACCAGTGCTTCTCTTTACAAGCACAGTCAAGATCATGAGGTCGCCTTGGCCCTTGCTCACTCATCAACTAAGTGATGCAATTCCTAGTTTACCGGAGGTCACATGTGAGAATAATTATTAGGACTTCAGTCGAGGGGAATGAACGCTTAAGAAGAATCCCTGTGATGCTTGTTATTGATCGTCTCCAGCACTACTTTACCTCATAGATAAATACCTTTCCTCCGCTCAATCCAGGCAGGGCATTTGTTTAACAGATCAAGTTATAATTAACACAAAAATAAGAAATGTCAAAGGTATAAGCAGGTAATATAGTTGGTAGTAATTCTATAATAAGGGCACAAGCACACCTGGAAAAATCAGAAAAAACATGAGACTTGAGAATTTGTTTAATGTTCTTGAACTTCTCCCTAAGCTCTGTGATCTTTGGAATGTCTCTATAGGCGTCAAAATGACTACACAGCTGGTTCACAGCCTGAACAACAAAAAGAAACAATAACTTAATAAGTAAACAACGGATGCACCATCATAAGGATAAGCAACAAAGACAGTCAGCTCTTCAACTACTAAAACGCCAATAACAATATCAAACATGCGAACATCTTATTTTCATATTGACGACAAAGCTTTGACCGAAGACAAGAAGCGTATTAAAATATCATCAAGGGTGAAATCCAGGATAACCCAAAAACACAAAATAACTAGCAGCATACCTTCCAGGAGAAAAAACAAATGTGAGAAGATGTGATCATAACTCACTTAAAGAGCAATGACACCAGGTGAGAAGCTTTCAATACTCTACAGCAAGTTCTTGGGGTAAAATCTGTTATCCCTAGATGCCAACGAAAAGGCACAACTGTAATTGGATGGAGAGAAATCCAAGGATATTTAAGAATCATTATTTACCTAAGCACTTCTTGTGGGAAAAAGTGGTGGCTTTAGCATCTCTTTTGAGCATATGCCAATGGTTCCTTCCGAGGTTTATCGTTGATTGGCATAAACAGAGAGGGGTTGCTGCTTTAGTTTAATGTAGTTTTTTGTTTTTGTTTTTGTTTTTGTTTTTGTTTTTGTTTTTGTTTTTGTTTTTGTTTTTGTTTTTGTTTTTTGTTTTTGTTTTTGTTTTTGTTTTAGTTTTTTGTTTTGTTTTTGTTTTTGTTTTTGTTTTTGTTTTGTTTTTGTTTTTGTTTTTGTTTTTGTTTTAAACCCATTGTCCATCCTTTGTAAATTGATCTTCAAATAGAATGTGTAAGGATCTAGAGAGAAGCAACCCCTGTAGGGTCGTCAAGACCTCGAAGTTTTATCCCTTGGTTTAGAGCGTCCACAATCGTAAAGCTCTTTCAAGTTGCTTTTTTGTGGCCCCTACATGCCAAGTCAACAAATAAAAAACTCAAAAGTTTCTTTCACAGTGGTAAAGCTCTTAAATTAAATGATCAACATAGGAAGTTGGTGAAGAGTAATAGAAATAGCTCTTTGTAGAAAGAGTTGCTCTTTAGTAAAGAACTCCTTCAATTTCTCCACAATGGTAAAAAGCTCCAAAGATCTCTTTCACAAAAATAAAAGGCTCCCATTGTGGATGCTCTTATTTGATGTAGAAAGGTCATGAACCGAGTTAAGAATATATGAGATCATAAGAACACTCAAGTTTGAGATCTGAAAAAAAAAAAAAAAAAATTGAGAAGAACATAAGACACTTTCACCTTCCAGAATGATAGAAGTAGAAACAAAAGCATCATTAAGGATCAACCACCAAAAAATACTTAGATAAAGGCTGGAAAAAATCAATAACACCAGTATCTTCCCAAAATCAAACCTTAAATTGGAGTCATCCTAACCCCAATATAAAAATATGACGAAAACGGCACCATGTCCGAATCATTGGAATCACAACCACTCCAGCACATGGAAGCGCTACAACCTCTTCCCACAAGAGCTATTTGCTCTCATACATGTTCCGTACACCAAACTAATTCCATCCCTGGCCTTACACACAATCATCCAAACCAGTAAAAGTGTTCTCACTTTTAAAATCCTCTCAATATTCCCCAATGCACAGACTCATCGTGTGTAAAGGCAGAAACTAGGTTGGTATCAGGTTCGCCCACTTGAACCAAGCCTACTGCTGCGTAGTTCGTTTTAGTACCAATAGTTCAGAGGCACAAAATTACTATCTTTGGTGCAGCCCCTTTTACCTCGAGATCTGCAAACTGTATCTTAAGCCACCACGTGGTAATTCATGGTCCTTACCAATATTATATTCCTGTCTTACTAGGAATTTCTTGTAATGCTTTCAGGACTCAACTACACTACAGGGATTCTTTAGAAAAAGATAATATAGAGGTATGCTATCAGGACATGATCGAGTTTTAGTAAATTCCTTCCTACTTTCGTTAAAAATTAAACTAAAAAATGATCTGAAACTAGTTTAATTAATTGGGGATAAATATGAAAACAAATAATCAAACTACTGCATTTAAAATACTTCCTCATACAGTGAGAATGACCAAGCAAAACAGAATTTTTGTGGGATGAGGAACTCAACACAGCCTTAGTCTCATTCAGTTTGGGGGTCAGCTACACGAATCCTTTTCAGCATTCAACTAGTCCAAAGCAAGACCATCACACTTAATTAGCATGCTTGTTCATATCTTTCTTTATTACTGATGTATATCTTAGTTTTCGTTTTCCCTTCCCCTACTTCTACTAAGGTTGATGTTTAGAGACTAGTACTCCCGTACCTCCTACATATTAAGTGGTCTACGTTGTATGTCTGGACCATCTTACGTGATTTTCTCTCATTTCATCAGGCTATTGGGGCGAATCTACTGTTTCACAAATTTGACACCATGCCCATAATTTTGCAAAGGAAAATGGATGTTTTTGGTATATTAAAATGAACTTCCACATATATAATGTACACAAATGCTAGAAAGTAAGCTAACTGACATGTACATGGTAGGAGAAGCTACTTTCTTGTCTTTGAGAACAAAAAGCTAGTGAAAATCCATAAAAGAGAAAATATGAATCATCAACATCCAGCTTATGTACCTCTAACTGTGCAGCGGCCTCCTTATATTGCCGTTTAGAAGCCATTATTTGAAGTTGCTCAACAGCAGAGACTGCCATATCAAAAAGCAAAGTATTTTGGTATCCGCATTAACTGAAAGGTAATGATTTAATAAAGTATATCTGCATAGGAAACTCTCTCTTGATACATTATGTCTGGCAGAGTAGCACAAGAAAGTAAGAAAGAGTTAATACCAAAAAGAAACCACTCGACTGCTCTCAAGCAAAAGATATCGCATCCACCACAAGCCCTCATGATGACTAGAAGTTAAGCATATTAATCACTCCGTCCCTAAATGGTTGTCCATTTTTGATTTTGAGAAACATATTGACAAAGTTGACACATAAGAAATTTTAGTAGCAGTAAGTTCCCTTACTGTCCTCCGTATAAAAAGAAATGAAGTATTTTTTAGACACTTAAAAAAATGGATGGTCATTTTGGAATGGAGGGAGTAAACTATATGCCAGGATTCAAGAAGGGCACTACACAAAGCTCAAAAAAAAAAAACTTTCGAACGGAAATAATGATTTACTTTTAAAATGAAGTATAATAACAAGAAGGCTTCAGAAAAATAAATGTTCTCAGTTAGCTCATGAAATATCAGGTTAATGCCGATCGATATAGATCCAAGTGGACATGAGTACAAGATGTTTGTCATACTCTTCAAGCTGTAATATGGACTCTCCAGCTCATATTTTCAGTGAAGTCATTCAGGGATTTCATATGTCGGGCAAAATACTTCAAAGTGACAGCCGAAGTCTTAATATATTCCACTAATTTCCCAGCCGTATCCATCATACTCCCTCCGTCCCATTAACAATGTGCACGAATTTCTATTTTGGGCGTCCCATTGATACGTCATACGACATACCTATCCTTAAATGGAACGTTATATATTTCTTTATTCAATAGTACCACTTGTCATACTCACAACAACTATCCACTACTATTCCCTACCCCACTTTCTCCTACCTCACTTTTCATACTCACAACAACTACCCACTACTATTCCCTCCTTAATTCCCGTGCACACCCAAAATTGTGCACATTGTTATGGGACATAATTTCAAAATAAATGGAGTACAAACAGACAGTGATAACACAGGTCCAAGCACCACACCCTATTTCCGGATCCTTTTTGAACCAAATCCAGGTATCATAGCATTTATGTTCACAGAATCCAACTTGTGGACAAGTCCCCACACTCCACCTCAACACCGCACCAGAATCTTTCTAAGATAGCAGTATAACACATGGAGAGTAAACCATCAATATTACATTTTCAAGCCAAAAGGGGGGACTGTAATTCGGAAGTGCATATACAGTACATGCTCATTTCTAGTGAATCTATAAAGAGTCATGTTACTATTTGCACGTTGTGTACTGCTAAGTAAAGCTTGGGATGCAGTTAATTGGAGGTGGGTCCAGAGTAAAGCTGGGGATACAATTCATCAATTCTCCCCAAAATGAAAATGGACACATTTTTAAACACCCCAAAAGGAATACAGGACTTTCTAAGTAAAGGAAGTGCAAAAGTGCAGAACTAGGAGCCTTCACAGGTAATGACTTACCAAGCATTGTTAGGCGATGGAGGGCGGTGATAGTTGTTGTTATATGCTTCTTTGCGAAATCTAGCTTCTTAATGTCACGACATATTTCCTGAACCATTGTTTCACTTTGCTCGGCTTTGGTCTTAATTTCTCTGACCTTATACATGAGTTCCTGCAGTAATAAATATATATACCAATGAGTGTAAACATTTGTAATTATGTAAGTGTTAACAAACAAGAGGCTGAGTAGCAGAACCAGCAAATGTACATCACATTATTCATATTGTAGAGTTTTAGATGGTGCGGTAAAGATAGTGGGTATCTCGAAAACAAACCTCTACTGCACGTGTAGCAGCAGCAAGATCTTCCTTGGCTTTGGTTCCTGAATTACTCTGAAACAGAATGTTTAGGTATCAAAAAGTTTTGTAGCCCAGATTAACAAGGTGAAGAGAAAATAGTGTTCATGAGAGCACTAATGTAAACAAGGGTTGTTAATCTTCAGGCAGAAGTGGAATTTTTCTAAATCATGCAACCGCTCTACACTCTACTCAACAATTTCTCACACCATTTGACTGTCTGACGTAAAACATTCCCTTTTCTCAGCCAACTCCGATAGCCTCTAAACTATCGGAAACATTATTAATTTGTTCTCAGTGCCTTCGATGACATCCAACATCAAGATAACATACTTCATGTGAAATGAAAGGATGGGGTGAGAAAAAGATGCGTAGAACTTCTTGTTACAAAGACAATATTATGACTAAGCAAGACAACAAGAAAAAGTGTCCTTGAATAAAGAAAAACTACCGCAGAAAACCATGAAATCCCTATGTAATCTTAATAGGAAGAAATCCGTATAGGTACTGCTCAACGCCAACTGCCGTGTCTGACTCTTGACCCCTTTGTAACGGTATTTTCTTAAACACTTCTCAGTCACTATGCTAAAGCAAGCATATCCAACTACTCAATATTAGAAAAAGAATTACTTCATTTTCACAATGCTAACATGCCAAACTACTGCTTTTGGTAGATGAAAGCGCCCCCTTCCATGAATGATGCAGTCTTAGAGGCAGAAAACGAACTGAAGGGGTTCTCACCAAATATGTGACACATGCTTCCAAAGCGAGAAGATTAGCATCCCTAAACTGAGCAACTATTACTGCCCAATTTGAAAAGTAATATTTCATTTTATTTAGTACTCCCTCCGTCCCAAAACAGCTTGCACAATTTTAGAGTTGCACGGGAATTAAGAAGAGAGTATATATATTCAAAAGTATTGTGAGTGGGAAAGTGGTTGTGAGTATGATTTGAGAGTGAGACCCACAATTTTAAGTGTGTGAGTATGACAAGTGGGGTAGGGTGAATAAAGAAAGAATAAAAGTTGGACATTTAGGAAGTGAGACTTATCAATGGGACACACAAAAAGGAAATTTGTGCAAGTTGTTTTGGGACGGAGAGAGCATATCTCAAATAATAATGAAAAATGTTGAAAAAAATGAAAAATATATCAAATTGCATGGCTTTGAATTGGGAGATTCAGTGATCCAACATTCAGAGATATCATGGCACCCAACAACCCTGAATGCTATAAAGATGCAATAACAACAAAGAACTAGGGAAGAACAAAAAATTAGCCCACAGTCAGAGATATGTATATGTGTGCCTCCAAAATTAGTTAGCTCTCTCTCTCTCTCTCACTCACTCAAGCATAGCTTGGGCTAAACATGTTCCTAAACTTCAATTACTAGCTTGTGAAAAAAAAAAAAAAAAAAAAAAAAAAAAAAAAAAAAAATTAAACCTGCTGACGAACAGCTGCCAATATTCCAGCATCCACTCGACGAATTTCGCTGTGTATCTTTTGCATCAGTGGCTCGACACCAGTTAAAGATGCCTCTGAACAGGAAACATGCTCCACATTGTCAATTGAGGTAAAATCAAACAATGGTACTTAGAAAATTATAGATACATGTACACACACACACACACACACACATACGTGTGTGTGTGTATATATATATACCTATATATATATATATACCTATATATATATATAGGTATATATATATATATATAGAAAAGGAACTGTGAAGTTAGATACAAAAGTAGCAGTATACAAGAAATAATTATTACAATTAGGTACACCTAATCTTTGCTAGAACAGAAACAGTTGGGGGTTCCTCAAATGTTTAAATGTGACTTGCTCCTTGTGTGGTATCAGGCTGAACAACTACTACCCTGAAACATGCCTAGTAAAACAATCCGCTGTTGGAATTCAGAAAGATCACTAGATGCTATGTTGGGAAGCTCAAAACCTTCATCCACAATTCAAACGATTACAAGCTTCCAGAATTCTATAATGGAATAATAACAATCCAGGCGAAGTGAAAAACTGATTAAACAGGTCTCTATATTCATATGCACTTCCTGGACAACCATTCAATTTTACCAATGACAACTTTCAAGCCATGACCTATATAACATCAAATATAAACACATACATACACACACAATATACAGGGAAAATGATATAATTGGGGAGTGCAAACGAAATCTGACCCGTAGGAAACATCTGGTTAATGTACTCCAAAGCACTAGACTTGTCCATTGCAAAACCTGAATAAATCCTGCAAAATTTCGGCACAATAACAATCATACAGAAGAGGCAATCAAAATGAATCATGATCTCCATCACAATTAATAAATTTCACCCGACCAATTTGATAAAAAGAACATATGACAGCATTTTAACTTTAGATTCTTAGGTATGCAAAGCTGTAGGGTCTGTTCAGGAACCCCAATTGGCATCCCTTAGAATTGAAATTGGGGTAATCCAAAATCAAATCCACTGTTGAAGTACCAAACGAAATCTTTTGATTGGGAACGAATTGCAAATTTATGCATCTCAAATATCAACAAACACATTCGCTTACGACAGTTATTAATACGTCAAAAAAATAAGTAATGGAAAAAATCATAACCCAAAACAAGATATGTAAAAGAATTGAGTGATCCATTAGTTGAATTTACCGGTGATTATTATGATGGGAAACAAAGTGGGCAAGAAACAAGGGGATCCGGAGCTCCGGTGAGCAGGGTAACTATGCAGAATGAATCTGAGAAGACGACTGATGGAAAAATGGAGTGGACTCCATTAATGTTCTTCTGCACGGGAAGAAGGAATCGGTTGTTTTTCGCTTCTCTCGATCTCTCGATCCTGGTTTCTTAGAGGATTAATTCCCTAAGGACCCTAGCCCAGATTAAAAAGTTACAAAAACCCACCCTATTTGATTAAGTCCATCTACACCCAAAGCTGAGATCAAAATTCCATCAAAACTCATTATCCCTTTGATCCAGTCAAATATATTTTTTAAATACCAAAACTGCCCTCCCACCTAATAGGAGTAAAACCCTAACCCCTCCCCATTCTCCCTCATTTTTCCCAAAACACTCTTTCTACATAAAAACACACACGCACAATCTCTCTTTCTCTCTCTCTCTCCTCTCCGGTCATTTCTCACTTTTCTCCTTCAATCGCCTCCGACTACTTACAGCAACCTTATACACACACTCCTACCTCGTCTCACCTTTTCCGTATTGGACGACTCCACCACCATCCACGGCGGCGCATATTTTCTCCAGCAACATCCTCATTCGTCAGATCTTGACGATCTCGTGCTGGCTATCTAGAACTACGACGCCTGAGCCTTCATCTTCACCGGATCTGTCGAGATCTAGAACTCGATTCCTTGGGCCCTTCTTCCAGCGATTGTTCAGGTTCTCCGACGAACCAATAATCTTCTCCGACGACCTGTTCTATCTAAGTCCAGATCTGAAGTCCGAAGAACCTCTGCTCTTCTCCGGCCTCTCATTCCAGATCTGAATCGACTCCGGCAAACTTGCAGACTTCTCGAACATAGGCATGGATTATTTGTTTATTTATTTGATTGAAAATTTAATTTTAAATTTACAAAAATGTGTTCTTGAATTTGAATGTACAATTTGGATTTATAGTTATAGTACAAATGCTTGTTTGATTGATTTTATCTTAATTTAAATGTTACTCAGCGGCAGCGGGAATAGGTTAAATAGATGCTGCTCGACCCTAATCACTAAAATATGATGTATAAAAGAAGAAACTATATTATAATGGCCTAAATCATTTTAATTTGAATGCACTGCTATTACGCTGATTTGTTTATTCATTAATGTTCTTTGGTAAGTTGGTTTGAGAGCTTTTGTAGAATTATTGACCACTCTCTCCGTCTCATACTTATCGCTACTTATTTCCGTTTTCGGCGTCTCATAGTTATTGCTACTTACTTAAAAATGACTCTTATAGTCTAATTATAAGAGTAGAGCAGGTCTTATACGTCAGTTATAAGAGTTTGACCGGATTTAACAAAAAATATTATTTTTATTTTTATTAAAAGTTGGAAAAAGTGAAAAACAAATTGACTCTTATACTCTAATTATGAGAGTATAGTAGGTCTTATACGTTAGTTATAATAGTTTGACCAGGTTTGACCAAAAAATATTTTTTATTTTTTTTTATTAAAAGTTGGAAAAAGTGAAAAAAATTGACTCTTATACTCTAATTATAAGAGGAGACCAGGTCTTATATGCTAGTTATAAGAGTTTGACTGGATTTGACCAAATAATATTAATTATTTTTTTATTAAAAATAAAAAAAAAGTGAAAAAATTGACTCTCATACTTTAATTATAAGAGGAGAACTGGTCTTATACGTTAGTTATAAGAGTTTGACCACATTTGACCAAAAAATATTATTTATTTTTTATTCAAAGTTGGAAAAAGTGAAAAAAAAAATGACTCTTATACTCTAATTATAAGAGTAGAGCAGGTCTTATACGTCAGTTATAAGAGTTTGACCGGATTTGACCAAAAAATATTGTTTATTTTTTTTATTAAAAGTTGGAAAAAGTGAAAACAATGACTCTTATATTCTAATTATAATAGTAGAGCAGGTCTTATACGTCAGTTATAAGAGTTCAACCGGATTTGACCAAAAAATATTATTTATTTATTTTTATTAAAAGTTGGAAAAGTGAAAAAAATTGACTCTTATACTCTAATTATAAGAGTAGAGTGGGTCTTATACGTTAGTTATAAGAGTTTGACCGGATTTGACCAAAAAATATTATTTATTTTTTTATTAAAAGTTGGAAAAAGGGGAAAAAAATGACTCTTATACTCTAATTATAAGAGTGTAGCAGGTCTTATACGTCAGTTATAAAAGTTTGACCACATTTGACCAAAAAATATTGTTTATTTTCTTATTAAAAGTTGGAAAAAGTGAAAGAATTGACTCTTATACTCTAATTATAAGAGTAGAGCATGTCTTATACGTTAGTTATAAGAGTTTGACCGGATTTGACCAAAATATGTTATTTATTTTTTATTAAAAGTTAGAAAAAGTGAAAAAAAAATTGACTTTTATAGTCTAATTATAAGAGTAGAGCAGGTCTTATACGTTAGTTATAATAGTTTGACTGACATTTGACCAAAAAAGTGAGATTCAACTCCTAGGGGGTAAATATGTCTTTTAAACATGAATGGGTTTACTTGGGTTTTTGATTTAACTGTGGGTTTTCATGGAATTTTGATCTCGCCAAGGGGGCCTAGGGTCCAAAGCTCGTTTCTTAGATCATGTGCAGAGCGCGTGAGTTCGGATGCTTTCAGTTTGATGGTTTGACCCGTTTTTCAATTTCTGATAACTCGTTTATTGTACTAGGTTCGAAACGCTCCGTTTTTTTATTTATTGTGAGTTAGAGTCGTCAATTCGAGAAAACTGGACCGGGCAAGACGAAATTGTGAAATCCCCCACTATTCCCTCCGTCCCACCCGAAATAGGATTTTGGTAAGCTTGATTTTACTTTGACCAAGTCTTTAGAAGAAAATATAATAATCCAAATAAAAATTTAAAAATTGTTATCGTATCACAATTAATAATACTCTCAATAGCAATTTTTAAATTTCTTATTTAAATTACATGGTCAAAGTATAAAAAAAACTATCAAAATCCTATTTCGGGCGGGACAGAGGGAGTATTATGGGACGAGACGGGGCGTCCCAAATTCTTCGCGGGATGAAAAATCCTGACCCCGTCTCATCCTAGGGATGGCCAAACCGAACCGGAACCTTCAAACCGGAACCAAAAAGTCTGGAGCCGCCTTGAACCGTGACAAAAACCGGAATCGTGTGAACCGGAACCGTTTGTAACACGGACCGGTTCCGGTTCATACCCTCTAAAAACCGTGAACCGGTGGTTCCGAACGGCCATGAACCGTCTAGTCCGAACCGGAACCGTTAGAAAACCGTCAAAAACCGTTAAAATCGTTAGATTTCTAACGGTTTCATCAAAATTAACCGTTCCTAACAGAAAGTTGACAAGAAAAGTTGAGTTTTGACTAAATTTTTAGCCAAATTCAAGAAATAAAAATAATAAGATTAAGACGTGGGACAATGCAGGACATTAAGACGCTAATATTATAAAACTAAAATCCAATTGAGATGATGCCAATACATTAAATTAAAAACATAAGATTAATCTTTTACTATCCAACAAGATCAAAACTTCTCAATTTCATAAAATAACTTAATCAACACAAAAAAGACAATAGATAGTTGAAAGAAAAACTAAAAATTAAGTGCTAAAAATACCTTTAAGGTTAAAAAAAATAACATTACAATTAAAATTTAAAAAATGCGAGACGTCCCGTCTCATCCCACGTCTCAAACGGGATGTCCCACATATGCCTGCTTTTATATAGGATTAGAATATACTATCCCATCCCGTCCCATTTATATGGCCGGACGGGATGTCCCAAATTGGCGGCTCTATATGTGTCAATGGCGAGGTTACACTAATGTTGGCACTAACGGTATAGCCAAAAACACTTATAAATGGTGTAGGCAGCATTAAAGCATTAAAACTGCTTGGAAAGTTTTTACCCAACACAATTCTCTTCTCAGTACAACTCTAAAAGCTAAATACTTCCCAAGATCTGATTTCCTTGAATCTCGACCTTCCTCTAAAACTTCTTAGGGTTAGAGAAGTTTATCTTGGGGAAAAGAGCTCCTTACTTCAAATCTAATTTGGACTGTTAAGAATGGCGAAAAAATTAACGCTTTGACGAGCCCTTGGATCCCAAATCACTATACATACACTCCTCAACCCCTCCATCCTAGCAGGGCTCCCGAGCTTGCTGGTTTCGGATCCCTTCAATCCCATCACAAAAATATGTCGCCTTGAATTTCTGAGAACCCTACTCCCCCATTATATTATTGATTCTATCCTCTCCATTCATATCCCTAGAACTGGAGAAGATAAACTGGTTTGGAAACTGTCCAAAAATGGAACATATTCTGTCAAAACTAGATATTACATTGCTCTCACCTTACACAAAGACACCGAAGCCATCATGAAATTGCGAGTAGACTTGAACCAATCAAAATGTTGGAACACTCTTTGGAACTTACCCCTTAATGTACCTCCCTACCTTTTTGTAATCGATGTGGTAATTTAGAAGAATCAGAGTATCATCTTTTCCTAACTTGTCGGCTTGCTAAGCTAGTGTGGAACCTCTCCCCTCACACCATCCCGATCCCAAACACTAACCCCAACTCTCCCTCTCAAACCCTTCTGGAATGGTTTTCCTCCGGGATAACTAAACCAACCTCTTCTCTAGCCTTTTGCTTTGCGTTCCTTGTCTTTTGGGAAATTTGGATAAACCGCAACAATATTATTTTCAACAACGCCTACCCAACTATAAATGGAATCCTTCCCCTCGCCCTACAAAGACTCCAAAATATAAAGCTTAGATTGACAAATAGGAATCAAAGAAAACCATTACCAAACCCGATCCCGCTGAATGGTAATCTTACATCAAACACAGAATCTTCTCTGAGTCTTGATTCTTGGAATGGAAAGACTCTCAAGGAATACCTCAACAAACTCACTCACAACAATGTTAAAGTCCTTATCACTGATGGATCTTGGAAACAAAATGCAAGATGGGCTGGTCTAGGTTGGGAGCTCTGGGACTCTGAAACTAACAGAATTGCTGATGAAAGTATATCCTGCAAAGCCAACTCTAACATCCAGACGGAATGTCTAGCTATCTTGAATAGGCAGTCCACAACAATCACACTGACATCGTCATCCTTACTGACTCGAGACTATATTCAAGATTCAACTCGCCAAGACCTCTCACTAGATTCAATCATTTCGGATATTTGTTTGCTCAGGATTGAATGTAATGGTTTTATGATGAGTAAAGTAGACAAAAATGTAGTTAAATTAGCTCATAATAATGCGACTTTTGCTAGAAATATGTATCACCGCTTTATAGACCCTGAGCCTACTTTCTTAATAAGATAAATAGGTAAGCATGTTTAAAAAAAAAAAAAAAAAAAAGGTGCCAGCACTTTTATGGGAGAATGTTAGTGTTGTTGTTAATAGTACCAACACCAGACTTAGTGACTACCAGCATGAGTTGGAGAACTTCCAGTATTTACTGATATACTACCGCGCGTTTTTTAAAAGAAGCGCCAAATATTTACAAAAATGTCACTGGTCCGGTTCAAAAACGCGTTTTTCATAAGCTATGAAAAACACGTTTATCCCAAATTTTGGCTCAATTTTTAGATTCTCGATAAGATAATTAAAAGTAATTATTGCTCAAAATTCAGTTGAACTAACACTAGAAAAAGAGAGAGAACTAACTTTCCAAAACGTAAGAGTATTTGGTTAATATTTATTGATGAATTAGAGTATTGGGGGAAAGAATGACGGTATAATGAAGAGGTATCAGAGGAAAAAAAAATACGCATATCCCTAGTAGTAGGTGGGTTGAAACTACTTTTAAAAAATACGAAGTCGTTACAAAGATTGTTCAAAAAAATAATATTATTGTACGTATACGTGAAACTCAGTCTAAAAAGAAAAGTAATGACAGAGTTGCAATTACTCAGAGACTGAAAACTTGTAAGCATCTCAAATGACATTAGAATTTAAGATTATCCATAAGATCACCCAAACCAATTCTTCCACAAGAGTAAGATATTGTGTTAGATCATGTGCGCGAGTGGTTCATATTTGCAGCATTCACCCTGGCTTCCAACTTGCAGTTTCACGTATTACTGTATTTGCAAATGTAGTGGGTAAATGAAAAATATGCAGAGTATATAGTGCAGAGGCGGAGCCACGCCTAGAGATAAGGGGGCAATTGCCCCCATTGACATTTCATTTTGTACGAAATTATCACTAGTAAATTTTTATATTTGTTCTTTTTACTATGAAAAAATTGTATTTTGCCCCCCCCCCCTCTTAGATTAAGAAAAAAATAGCATTATATCATATTTTTGTCCCTTTTCATATTAAATTTAGGTATTACATCAAAATACTCAAAAATAAAAATAATCTTGCCCCGTTGCAAGAAAATTCTAGCTCCGCCACTGATATAGAGTATATAAAATTGAAGAAAGTGGTGTATCGAAACAAAAAATACCTGTAAATTCACGTAGCTGTCTCTTCTTGTTATTCTTTGAAGGCATCAGCAAACCTTGAGCTTGTTTTTTCCCAAATGTGCTGATTGATGGCATTTTAAAACTTCCTTTACTTGGTCTTTTATCAGTTCTCCATATGATCCCATATGGTGTTTAAAATGTCCTTCATATAGTTAATATACGTCAATTCTGGGTCAGGAGAGTAATTAATCTGATCTATTTCCATGAATAAGGATGGAATAGTGATCTACGCAACTTGATAGCTTTTGTAATTTGTAATATATCTCCCACTTTATACAGTATGTCTTATATTTTTGTTCACCGTGTACTAATTTTTTTCTGGTGTACCTGATTATGTGACGACTGGTGTACGAAAATTTGAGTGGTTAATTTGATGCTCAATTTCGAAGTGATTGTGTCACGTTTTGAGCGGATTTAGTCGGTGCCTGATTTAGAAATTTTGGTAAGAATAGTCATGAAATTTTTAAATTATGAAAATTAAGCAGAAGTAAAATAATATGATACAAAATAATCTATTTTTTCATATTCATGAGTAAAATATTAATCGTAGTAATAATAATAATTATAACAATAATAATAAAAATCATAATCATATTACTGTTCACTTGGGAAAAAAATAGAACTAATAAAATAATTGTAGTAATAGCAAGTCATACTAACAATAATATTAATAGTCCTCACAACAATAATACCTATAATAAAGATCATAATGGTAATAATTGTAACGACCCCAAAATCCGTTTTATTTATTTTAATATTTATTTTATATTTTGATAATTTTAATTTAAAATTATGTGTGCATTTGATGTGTTGCATCATCTTATATGAATTTGCACATTTTATTTGATTATTTGTGTTAGCTAAAATGTTAGTAGTAAAGTTTATTTGGGGAGTTAAGTTGTTAGTGGAACTATAAGGGCTCTATTGAAAGTATAGTTGAGGGGTTTATGTGTTAAAAGTGGAAGTGGAGGGGCTTTAGTGAATGGGTATAAATACCAAACAAGGCATGCTTATCTTCACAATTTCATTACCTGGGAATGAGGCAAATCACACACACACACACTAGAAGTTACTCTCTCTGGGTTATGAACAACAAAGGTTAGGGTTCTTCTTTATTAATTTCCTCATTTTTATTTACTACTCCATTTTCAAATCTAATTACATATAAATGTTCAGGGTGTTGAATAGATTCTTTCTACCGATCAATATTATTTTTTTTGACACTTTTTCCGGAAAATAGGTAAGTTACTAATCCCCCTTTAAATGTTAAAATGGTCATAAGTATGTTTTATATGCTTTATATGTGATAAAACAATGTTTTGGTATGTTTTATTTATACTTGTAATTTTGGGACAGATGGAGTAGTAATAACTTGTTACATAGCTTATTGTTGAGAATGCTATAGAAGTTGGTGTTAGTATTGTTATTAGGCTGAGTTTTAGCCTTTGTGTAAGTTGTAGATGTTAAGTGTTGCAAGTATTAGTAGTTTTGGGTTGTGAAACGAAAGGAGTAAACTTTGGTTAAGTTTTGGTCTGCCAGGTGATGTGGGCGGCCGCCCAAAAAGGGCGTGCGGCCGCACATCTATCTGAAAGGTTTTACTCTTGGGACAGAGCATTTTGGGCGGCCGCACAGCCCTGTTTGGGCGACCGCCCAGTCATCTGAAAAGTTTAGAGTTTTCAAACCAAGGGATCTAAAGGTCAATCTTAGTCTAGTTTTTGGGTAGTGTCCTAAAGTAGTTAGATGGTTGTTGTGGATCACTAAAGTGGTAGAATTGGTTCCTTTGTGAACACAAGTGCTGTGAAATGTGAGTAATGGATTAAGTGAGCATTGTTGAACACTTTGTAATGTGTTGAATGGTTCATCTTCTTGATGTGTTTGGCATGGTTCCCTACATTGGAATCATTGTCCCTGATTGTTGTTGAAGCAAGTATTTCTATATGGTGCTTGCGTGTAAAGTCCAGCTGGTACTTTTGTGTGTGTTCGGGCAGTGATAGGGATTATAATGGTCTCACGAGCCAAGTACATTATAAGGCTCCTATCATTGGTTTCCCATTTTTAACCCCCTTCCTTAGGCCAAAGGTTGGGCACTTTGGGTATGACTCTGTGTCATTTTCCCCGTTGTTGTTGTTGTTTGGTTCCGGAACCCGTTTCAGCTCTTCGATGCTGCTCAGTTGATGCCTCTCAGATGGCTATTGTTTGGTTTGAGAACCTTGGCTCAGTATCCACGTATGAGTGTTTATTTCCGTTTTATGTGTTGTATAATGGGTTGGTCGTTATTTCCAACCGGTATGGGACGGTTGGCGATAAGGAGCCTCTCATGTTATGTGCTATGTGCTATATGATCATTCGTGGCATTGTTCCTTTATGTTTATCATATTAGCATGTAATGTAGTTGCATTTTAGTAACTTACTGAGATTTATTCTCACCCTTTATTTGTTTACCGTTTTAGATAAGAAGGAGCACAGGGGATAGTTTACACACACTGGGAGGACGTCAAGGAGATCTTTGGGTAAGACATTTTGGGAAATGTTGTGTAAATAAATGATACATTATGTAAATGTAATACCTTTTGGGTAGTGTACCCGTGACTCAGTCGTGGTATCATCTCTTTTAGTAGATGTTCGTGTTGTAAATAAGTAAGTAAGTAAAGTGTGTGGCCAATTGGCTAAGTATTTGTTTGTGAAAGTTTGTTTTGTGACTTGTAGTCAAGTCTAGTAAATGTTGTGTGGTTATATAAGACTTTTGTTGAAAGTATATTTCGAAATTTTTTTCCTAAAATGTTTATGACGTCTTCCGTACGTGTCCCGGACGTGGGGCCAAGTAGGACCACGGGTCGGGGCGCGACAATAATAATATTATATTTATACAAAACTAAATCCACTAGATATGAATAAACATTAAATTTAATTTGTCATGTGGTATAAATAAGAAAATATGATACATAAGTTATTTTTAGACAAATCACTTCCTCTCGAGTTCATTTGATTGAAATGAATGTGAAGTTCCTATGCAGTAATATATCATACCGCGTGCAATATGCAGTACTTGAAAATTATGATACAACATCATCAATATTGCCGCCTGCCACCAACGCGATCCGCAGACCGCCGCCTTCATATGGTATTATGTTCAGTTATGCGGTATTATGTGATGCAATAGATTACAGAATAATACAACATGAATAATACAACATGTGGGAGGAACTTCTCGGATATTATGATACCTTTTTTTTTTTTAACCTTTCGGTTAGTACCCCTATAAACAAACACTATTCCATAAATTGGTTTGATTTTCGATTACAAATTTATAATGAGATGAAAATTAACTAGGCCGTAGAAGCAAATTTAGAACATACAAAAGCATTTTAACTAGATCACTAATTATAATATTTAACTGTTGCTCAAAAAACAAATTATACTCCCTATGTCCCAGAATGATAGTCCACCTATTTTCGTGATTATTACGAAAGAACTTTGAGCAATAATTAAGGTTGCTTTTAATTATTCTAATGAAATTTTTGAAATTGTTCTTGATACACCATTATAAATACTATTAATACCAATTTTTAGATTCACATTAACATAATTATAAGTAGCCATTATAATTCCTCAAAGTTCCTTCGTAGTAACAACGAAAAATAAGGACTATCTTTTTCTGAGACGGAGGGAGTAATATTTAACTTGAATGGGACAGGCCTGATTGCACATGCTCTAGTAGGATTATCTCATTATCTTAATCCAATAATTTATTAGACTCACTTATTCTTAATGACATTACTCATTACTAGCAACTTGCAGTGTTTCTAAAAGGAGATGAGATCCTCTGTACCACAATCTGTGTACCACTTGTGTACCACAAGTGATCTGACGGCTATGCATCATTTGTGATATTATAATTATCTCAATCTTAATAAGATATAGCCATTGGATCACTTGTGGTACACAATGGTACACCAAAAGTGGTACAGGGGATTTCCTCTCTTCTAAAAGGGGGCATTTTGATTACTACTATAATAATCAAAGAGTTTCATTTCTAATTAATTTTGGAAGCTTTTCGTTTTCTTAGTCACACGCAATCATTCTTAATTAGACACCCGGAGTAATTAATTAATTAGTTTACCCGTTCGTCGGCAGTCGACAATTCAAAGTGGAGCTGATTCAGCTCAGCCGCCAAGGCAAAAATGTCCGCTCTAAAAGCCGAGCCAGCATGGACCGGCATCAAGCCTTGTCGTGCATGCATGCATGCATATGCAAGGATCACAAGGGAAGTTTTTGTTGTTTTTTTTAACAGCTGAACTATATAATTCATTTCAAGGCAATTACCATCGTTTACAAGTTCTTATGGAATCTATTACAGTCTTATCTAAAGCTCTGTCGATCTATAGCCCTGCCTATTACAAGTTTCTATAGAGTTTCACAATTGTCGAACCTATTACAACAAATGATATTTTGCTTCTGCAAGTTGATGTTGCAATCTTTTCATAGACGTCCCTGCACCATCTGGTAGTTTGTTTGCCATAGACGTCCTTGCGCTATCTGGTAGTCCTATGGACGTCACGCCATCTGAATAATCACATGTAGCTGCACAGCCACCCCTATGGGGTTAAGGAACTATGGGCCTATTGGGCCAATCGTGATGCTTACTGCTGGCGCGGAGTCGGTGGCCATGTACCCTTTCGTTTTCCAATTTTATGATCTAATTATTTCTTTTTTTGAGCAATGCTAGGGCCACAAAATAAAGTCACAAAATCTTGCTCACAACAAGAGGTGGCGATATTTTATTGGTTGCGTCGATAATGGACCCGCCACACTCTAATTAAAAACACTAATGAAATATTTACACCTAGGATTTTGTGAGCAAGTTTTTGTGACTTTTTTGTGCCCCTAATATTATTCTTCTTTTTTTCTATCTCAAACAAATGTTACTATTCTTATCTCAGTTTTAAAAATAAATATTTGAAATGATTTATTTTGAAATAGTAGCAGTACTTTGTAAATAACGTTTTTTGGAGAGAAAAAAATTGTATCAATAACAAATTTCAATTTTACAGCAAAAAGTGTACTCCTATATTAGTGTTTTGTTGAAGATACTTAAATACCTCTCATTCCAAAAAAAAAAAAAAAAAAAAAAAAAAAACGTAATTGACTTATCTACGTTTTAAATAATATTTTACTTAGTTGTACACTGTATGTGTTAAAGTTTGAGGTTTCATCCAAAACCAATTGGCTATGGGAGGAGTGGCCCTGGATCTTTATATAGTCATGTATTGGCTAATTATTTCCCGATGTGAGATAATTGCTCCAACAATATGTACAATTGTAAAACTTCACTAAGTCTTATTTCTTATTTTAATTTTAAAATGTTATACTATTATTTTGGGACTGGTCAATGTGAAAAATGTGATATTTAATTTGTTACATATAGCATCCAATATGGCATTCACAATACTTGATGTAATTCCTTTTTAAAAAACAAAATATTTGATGTAATTTAATTACAGTTTTTCTAATGTGCGCTTTTAGGGCACATGATAAAATTTGATTAAGGCAACGAATCTATGTAATTATAACAGTTTTACTAAGAAAATCTCAACATATTACTTCAAAGTTGCTATAACTACATAAATTTACTGTCGTATTAAGTCTTATCATGTGTCTTAAGGGCACACGTTAAAAAATTGATTTAGTGATGTGTTATGACGTATAATATAAAAACATTACATGGTTAACATTATTTTCTTTTTAATTTTCTTATAGTCACCATCTCAATAGCTTCTCTCCACCTTATAACTTCTTCTGAAATTATCATTATTAATATACATTATAAAGTTAATATTCTTTTCAACCTAAAACAATATAGCCTCTTCATCTCAAAAGGATAGTTGTACTTTTTTAGTAGCCAAATTGATTAAAATTTAATTAAATATTTTAGAAAAATAATTGTTCAAATAGAATTATAAGATAAAAATACTATAAATAATAATTGTCAGGCTTAACTAAATTTATTAAATTAATTTAAAAATATTGATTGGAGTTAAATCAAGGTGGTATTTCATGGTTACTATTTTACTTTTTTTTTTTTTTTTACTTGTGAAACAAGGTTATTAGTTTCTATAAGTTTTTTTTTAAAAAAAAAAATAAAATTCCGAACCACTTAATTTCAATTCTAGTCAGCACGGAGATATTGAACCCAAAAACTCTACGATTAAGAGACTCAAACATTCTCCGTCCGCATGAGGCTTAAGCAACCCCTGTAGTTAGAATTGAGATTATTATGTGTATGCTTGTTCATTTTATACAAGTGGCGTATCCATTAGCAGAAAAAAAAATAAAAAATTGTCGTCATCCATATATCCATTTCCACTAGTCAACCTTATTAGTTTTTTTTTTCTTTTTTTTTTTTTAATAAAAAAGACACAGTCAACCTTAGCAGCTGAACATGTGATGATGTTTTTTTGTCTAACAAACAATAAAGTCCCTTCAAGAGACTCGATTGGTCTCGATTTGGTAAGAGACATAAAGTCAACGCATTTGACATGTTGTGTGATTTGACTATGGTATGCTTATAAAAAAACATTAGTCAAAGTGGGTAATTGTGTACAGTTTAAGTTTTGTGTCTAATGTTGTTGAAATACTTCCACTTCTCATGTGCAGATTTTTTGGGATATATTCTCTCTATGGTTAAATTTACATACATATATACTCTCTCCCTCCCACCTCACTTGAGACTTATTTCCATTTTGGTCCGTCTCACTTCACTTGAGATTTCCCAAAATGGTAATCTTTTTATAATTTTATACTCCCTCCGTCTCATCTTAAACTTCAAAAATTTCCATTTTTGACGTCCCATCTTAAATTTCAAAATCTCAAAATGGAAACTTATTTATACTTTTTTATTTAGTGGGACCTACATGTCATACACACAATAACTATCCACTAACTATTCCTTACCTCACTTTTTTTCTCCTGCCCACTTTCTATACTCACAACACTCTACCCACTATCTATATTTTATAATATAAAGATTCTCATCTTAATTCTTGTGCCCACTTTTTTTTTGAAGTTTAAGATGGGACGGAGGGAGTATTCAATCTACCCCACCCACTCATTCTCTTTCTTCATTTTCCACCACACAATTCATTCAACCAACCTACTATTAACCTCACTCATTCTCTCTCTTCATTTTCTATCACACATTTTCTTTATTTTATTCTTTTTCCTTAGTTATTGTGCCCACCTCTTAGGTCTCAAATGAGGTGGGACGGAGGGAGTATATATATTCTCACATTATAAATAAAAAATTATTCTAACCATAATTTAATATTCATAATCATAACTCACTTGTCAAATGATACTTCAATTTCTCCTTATATTTCTTACAAATCTTATATATATATATATATATATATATATATATATATATATATATATATATATATATATATATATATATATATTAAAGTTGGTGAGGAGAGCTATGATTTTGACACATAGACAAACACAGGTTAAAGCTTCATTTGTGTGAAGCCACATCATCAACATCCTAAATGTGTGACTTTTGATATTCTCATTATTAGCTAATACTATTAGCTCATAATAATAGTTATGATATAAGTTAACTATTACTATTAATAGTATTAGTTAACTATAATAGTTACTATACAAATTAACTATTACTATTAATAGTATTAGTTAACTACAATAGTTACTATATTAGTTAACTACTACTATAATATTATTAGTTAACTATAATAGTTACTTTATAAGTTAGTTTTTACTATTACTAGTATTAGTTAACTGTAATAGTCTATATACATTAACTATTACTATTATTAGTATTTGTTAATTATAATAGTTATTAGATAAGTTAAATTATTAATTTTTAATATTAATTAATCACAATAGTTACTATTTCTATTAACTATTACTATTAATAGTATTAGTTTATCATAATAATTATAATTATTATTATTATTATATACATTAGTCATTACTATTAATATATACTCCCTCCGTACCAAAAGATAGTCCACCTTTTTCGTTGTTACTACGAGGAAACTTTGAGCAGTTATAAATGCTACTTATAATTATGTTAATGTGAATTTAAAAATCGATATTAATAGTATTTATAATATTGTATCAAGAACAAATTCAAAAATTTCATTAGAATAATTAAAAGTAGCCTTAATTATTACTCAAAGTTCCTTCGTAAAACCCATGAAAATAGGGGGACTATCATTTTGGGACAGAGGGAGTATTAACTGTTACCAATCAATAATATTAGTTAATTGTAATAATTATTATAATAATAATAATAATCATATAGATTAACTACCATTATTAATAGTATTAGTTAAAATAATGCTTACTATATTAGTTAACTATAATTAAAATATTTTTTTGAGAAATATTACTTATTGGTTTCCCGTGCAAAGCACGGGTTACCCGCTAGTTATTAGAAGTTATGGTCACAATAATCATACAATTGTTGAATTTCCTTAATAAAAGCATCTACATGAATGTAACACGCTCATTCAACTCGACTTTTGCTTACCCGAGTACCCGACCCACATAATAGTACACAACGGCAAAGAATTATGAGGGAATTGAACACTCTCTTTTGAAAGAACTATTTTTTTCTAAACATTAGAACAAATGATTTTATATATATATAAAGATCAACTCTAAAAATTAAATAAACTATTTATCTGCTACATAAAAAGTAATTTACGATAACTGGCAACAAACTGCTCTCTGGTTTCCATCTTCTCTCTAGTTTCTCCCAACTTCTTCACTTGATTTTTTCATTGATCTTGTTGTAAATTCTTCTCCGATTAAACTTTCTTTTTAATCCAGATTTGGATTTAGATTTAGACAGAGATCTCTCTCTCTAAATCTACTTTCAGATCTGGTTATTTCTCGCTTTTTGTTTTTAAATTTTTTTTTATTTCAATTTTTGAATAATTGAAGAGGCATATTATTGAAATTGAAATGGTGTTTGATCAATTGTATTCTCTCTGTTGTGGGAGCCTTTGCATTATCTCCATTGTGGGAGCCTTGTATTTTTCTTCTGTTTTTCGTCAATCGTTGTGGAATCATAAGTGGAGGATGATAGCATGGATTGGAAAGTTTGGTTGACAATTTATTGCTAACCCAGAGGCCTTGCATCATAGTATTTTCAACACTAAATATTTTTGGGTAGGGAATTTTGTGAATGCTGATATATGGAAGTTTCCAAGCTACGCTTGGAGAGGCATTTGTGCGTTCCAGGGTATTGCTACAAGAGGTACAAGGCGGTAGATCGAGAATGCTAGTGCAACTTTATACACAAACACCCTCTTTCGTCATCCCTCTTCTTACATTTTTAATGTATTTGTAACTGCTATTGTAGTGAATGTTTATATTTGGGTTGAGCCTCTGATATTTGTAGAGAGTCTACTCATATTTTTGTGCTTTTTCCCTTAATTTAATGGCAGTTTCATTTCGGAAAAAAAGAGTAATTTACGATAAGAAAAGGAATAAGCAAAGTTGACTAACTGAATATGAGAACGTGAGACGTAATAAGGATCATACGCCCTGCCTTCAAAAATTATATTTTTGTACACATGCCTTTAATATGAGAACGTGAGACGTAATAAAGATCATACGCCCTGCCTTCAAAAATTATATTTTTGTACACATGCCTTTAATAGTACAAACCTCATCTTTGACAAAAAAAAAATACATTTATTTAGAATGATGTAATCAAGAAACAATTACTATACATTTAAATAATAATATGGCAGTGTTCAGTTGAACCATCACAACCCAAGCCTTCATTGGCCGAGTGGTATATGGCTTGAGATTTCCTTCGGGAGGTCCCAAGTTCGATTCCCCCTCCCCCAGTCCCCAATAATTAAGTGGCCTCCACTCTTGGAGGTTCAAAAAAATAAAAAGTTGAACCATCACAAATTAATTAAAGCAATTCAGAAAACGATCTCAAATTCTTTAAAATAAGAGGAAATTACAGGGAGTTTACAAACTTTCAATAAAAAAAAAGTTGAACCATCCCAAATTAATTAAGACAAAGTCTTAAATACACCCGGTGTATGGCCGTGCAACGGGCCGCTCCACGGTCTGACCCGTCCGACCCGCCAGCCCGCCTCTCCTCCACTCCAGAAGCGACACGTGGCGCGCTGTGAGCCACACCTGGTTCACCCAACCGCGCGCTGCCACGTGTCGTATTTAAAAAAAAAAAACCCAAAAACTTTAAAATGTTATATCTTGAGATTTATAACTCAAAATAAAAATAATTAAAAATACCGTTGTGTTCGTATCGACGAGACGAACAAAACTACATAGGTCATGATATGGTTTGAAAAACATTTTTTTACACACAAAAAGTTTTGAGTTGCTTGTCAACTGAAATGTAACACTCTGTTCTAATAAAAGTAACTGTTTCATATTCAAAAAGTAACACTCTTTTACCTTCAAATGTAACAGCAATTTTACAAAAAAAAAAATAAAAAAATTTGGGTTTGCATTTCAATTGTTACTTTCTCAATAAAAAAATTGTTACATTTCATATATAATGTTACATTTAAGAATATTAACTGTTACAATTGAGAAAAAAAATGTTACATTCATTTTTAACATTAGTTTAGTTATCAATCCTATGCTAATTTGGGAGAAAAAAGTGTAACGACCCCAAAATCCGTTTTATTTATTTTAATATTTATTTTATATTTTGATAATTTTTATTTAAACTTTTGTGTGCATTTTATGTGTTGCATCATCTTATATGAATTGCACATTTTATTTGACTATTTGTGTTAGTTAAAATGTTAGTAGTAAAGTTTATTTGGGGAGTTAGTTGAGTTAGTGGAATTATATGGGGGCTTTAGTGAAAGTGGGAGTTGAGGGGTTTAATTGTTAAAACTAAAATTTGGATGATTGATTTGAGAGAATTGGGTAACTCTTCTTCATATGACCTCTTCTTCCTCCCCTCCCCTGCGTATTCCACACCTCACATACACACACAAAACTTTTCAAGAAAACCTCCATTGTTGTTGATAAGAAAAAGCTAGGTAAGGGTTCTTCATTTTTATTTTCCCTATTTTAATTTACTACTCCATTTTCAAATCTAATTATATATAAATGTTCAGGGTGTTGAATAGAGTATATCTACCGATCAATATTATTTTTCTTGACATCTTTTCCGAAAAATAGGTAAGTTACTAATTCCCCTTTAAATGTTAAAATGGTCATAAGTATGCTTTATATGCTTTATATGTGATAAAACAATGTTTTGGCATGTTTTGTTTATACTTGAAATTTGGGACAAAAAGGGAGTAGTATGAAATGGTTATTGTTGGTGTTGGTATTGTTCTTAGGCTAAGGTTTAGCCTTTGTGTAAGTTGAAATGTTAAGTGTTGCAAGTTTTGGTAATTTTGGGTTGTGAAACAAAAGGAGTGAAATTTGGTTTAGTTTTTAGGCCTGCCGGGTGATGTGGGCGGCCGCCCAAAAGTGGGTGTGCGGCCGCACATCTATCTGAAGGTTTTTCTTCTTGGAACAGGGCACTTTGGGCGGCCGCACAGCCCAGTTTGGGCGACCGCCCAGTTGTCTGAAAAAGTTTGGAGTTTTCAAATCCAAGGGATTTAGAGGTCAATCTTGGTCTAGTTTTTGGGTAGTGTCCTAAAGTACTTAGATGATTGTTGTGGATCACTAAAGTGGTAGAATTGGTTTCTTTGTGAACACAAGTGTTATGAAATGTTAGTAAGTGATTAAATGAGCATTGTTGAACACTTTGTAATGTGTTGGAGTAGTTCATCTTCTTGATGTGTTTGGCATGATTCCCTACATTGGAATCATTGTCCCTGGTTGTTGTTTAAGCAAGTATTTCTATGTGGTGCTTGCGTGTAAAGTCCAGCTGGTACTTTTGTGTGTGTTGGGCAGTGATAGGGATTATAATGGTCTCCGAGCCAAGTACATTATAAGGCTCCTATCATTGGTTTCCCATTTTTAACCCCCTTCCTTAGGCCAAAGGTTGGGCACTTTGGGTTATGACTTTGTGTCATTTCCCCCCCCCCCCCCGTTGTTGTTGTTGTTGTTTGGTTCCGGAACCCGTTTCAGCTCTTCGATGCTGCTCAGTTGATGCCTCTCAGATGGCTATGGTTTGGTTTGAGAACCTTGGCTCAGTATCCATGTATGAGTGTTCATTTTCGCCTTATGTGTTGCATGATGAGTTGGTCGTTATTTCCAACCGGTATGGGACGGTTGGCGATAGGGAGCCTCTCATATTATGTGCTATGTGTTATATGATCATTTGTGGCATTGTTCCTTTATATTTATCATATTAGCATGTAATGTAGTTACATTTTAGTAGCTTACTGAGATTTATTCTCACCCTTTATTTGTTTACCGTTTTAGATAAGAAGGAGCCCGGGGGATAGTTCACACACACTGGGAGGACGTCGAGGAGATCTTTGGGTAAGACATTTTGGGAAAGGTTGTGTAAGTAAAGGATACATTATGTAAATGTAATACCTTTTGGGTAGTATACCCGTGACTTGGTTGTATCATCTCTTCTAGTAGATATTCGTGTTTGTAATTAAGTAAGTAAAGTTAGTAGTTGTAGCCAAGTGGCTTAGTACTTGTTTGTGAAGGGTTGTTTTGTGACTTGAAGTCATGTTTAGTATTGAGTTGGTTGTGTGAACCTTTTTATAGAAAGTATATTTCGAAAAATTTTCCTAAAAATGTTTTATGACGTCTTCCGTGCGTGTCCCGGACGTGGGGCCAAGTAGGACCACGGGTCGGGGCGCGACAGTTGGTATCAGAGCTAGGTTGTAGATGGTCTAGAATGACTAAGTGACCTATGAGGGTAGTTGAGTATGGAGGGAGTAACGTTGAGTGTTTTATGCAGGTACTCAGTAAGAATGCCTGAACATGAGGGTGAACAGTCAGGTACTGCAGGCCAGAGTAATGTAAGGGAAGAGGCTCGAGCTATGTTTCAAGGGATGTTTGAGGCTGCAATGAAAACCATCCATGATCAGAGGCAAGGAGGAGAGCATGCACCTCCGAGGTATGGTCTAGAACAGTTTTTGAAGATGAAACCAATCGGCTATGATGGTGAACCAGATGTAACCAAAGTTGAGAGATGGATTGAATCCATGGAGAAGATATTTGATGTCTTAGTATGTACTGAAGAAGATCGAGTTAGGTTTGCTACCTACAAGTTGAGTGGAGCTGCGGAGTATTGGTGGAGAACATTGAAGGCTAGTTGGGATAAAGCTCATGTACCATATACTTGGGCAAATTTTCTGAGGAAGTTCAAGGAACATTTCATTCCAAGAGTGGATCAAGACCGGAAGGAAGTGGAATTTCTTAGCTTGGAACAGAATACAATGTCGGTGGCTCAGTATGCAGCCAAGTTCACAGAGTTATCAAGGTATTGTACTCATTTAATTGCAACAGAAGAGAGAAAGGCAAGAAGGTTTGTGAAAGGGTTAAAGACAGTGATCCGGACTCAATTGGTGTCCCACAAGCTACAAGAGTTTCAAGATGCAGTTGATCGAGCTTATCAAGTGGAGCACGATATTGAAGAACACAAGAGGAAGGTGGAATTAACAAGTGCTGGAAGGCAAGGTAGACCACAACCGCAAAGGAATGATAATCGTGGAGGACAAGGGACTTCAACCCCATTTAGAGGACAACCACAAGGGCAACCGAGTGTGAGAAATCAAAGTAATTTCTCCGGGGGTCAAAGTAAGAGGGTTTGTAATTATTGTCAGAGGGAAGGGCACAGTGAGGAGCGGTGTTGGAAGAAACAAGGGAAGTGTTTGAACTGTGGGCAACTTGGCCATTTTCAAAGAAATTGCCCGAGATTGGGGAGTCAACCATCGGGGAGTAGTGTTGGACCGTCTCAGGGTCAGAAAAGGGATGCCTCAGGAAAACTAAAGGTTCAAGGTCGTGTGTTTGCAATCAATCAACAACAAGCTTCGGATGCTTCCACCGTGATAGGAGGTATAATTTCTATGTCCAGTTTGAGGGCACGTGCACTTATAGACCCCGGCTCATCGCATTCATATGTTTCTGTGTCTTTTGCATCTCGATTGCATTCTTCCTTTGAGTTTTTTCCTTATGTACTAGAAGTGTCGACTCCTATGGGAGATTGTTTGATAGCTGACAAGGTGTTGCGTGATTGTGATGTGCATATTAGTGAGCATGTTTTACTTGCTGATCTAGTTATTTTGCCATTGCAAGACTTCGATGTTATTTTGGGTATGGATTGGTTAAGTAAATATCATGCCTCTGTTGATTGTTTTAAGAAAGTGGTTACGTTTTCTATCCCTAGTGTGCCTGTGTTTACTTTTGAGGCAACTTCTTTGGGTAAGGGAATTCGTATTATTTCTTATGTGAAAGCTAGGAGGTTATTACACCGTGGTTGTGTGGGGTATTTGGCTTGTGTTTTGGATACTACTAAAAAGTCTCCTAAAGTAGAAGATGTGAATGTTGTTAAAGAGTTTCCTGATGTGTTCTCTTCTGAATATTCTATGCCTCCCGATAGAGAGATCGAGTTTGGTATTGACTTGATTCCAGGTACTACCCCTATATCTGAAGCACCTTATAGAATGGCCCCAGCTGAACTAAAAGAATTGAAGGTGCAATTGCAAGAGTTACTTGATCGGGGATTCATCCGTCCTAGTGTATCACCGTGGGGAGCTCCTGTATTGTTTGTCAAGAAGAAAGATGGGTCTTTGAGACTATGCATCGACTACAGGAAGCTGAATCAGGTAACTGTAAAGAATAAATATCCTCTACCTCATATTGATGACTTGTTTGATCAACTCCAAGGGTCAGTCGTCTTTTCAAAGCTTGACTTGAGAAGTGGGTACCATCAGTTAAAAAAGACTGCTTTCCGTAGTAGGTATGGTCATTACGAGTTTCTTGTTATGCCTTTCGGGTTGACTAATGCTCCGGCTGTTTTCATGGATATGATGAATCGGGTTTTCAAGCCTTATCTTGACACCTTCGTGGTTGTATTTATTGACGATATTCTTGTGTATTCCAAGTCTAAGGAGGAGCACGAGCAACACTTGCGAATGGTTTTATCTGTTCTTCGTGAGAAGCAACTGTTTGCGAAATTCAGTAAGTGTGCTTTTTGGCTCGATGAAGTGTCTTTTCTGGGGCACGTGGTTTCTAACAGAGGAATATCCGTAGATCCTTCCAAGATTGAAGCTATTGTGAATTGGAAGAGGCCTGAATCAGTTACGGAGATTCGAAGTTTCTTGGGTCTAGCCGGGTATTATAGAAGATTTATCGAGGGGTTTTCTAAAATTGCTACTCCATTGACTCAGTTGACTCGAAAGAATGTTCCGTATGTGTGGGATGGCAAGTGTCAAGCTAGCTTTGAAGAGTTAAAGAAAAGGTTGACTACAGCTCCTATCCTTGCGCTTCCTAATGGAAATGATGATTTGGTAATCTATAGCGATGCTTCTAAAGAAGGCCTCGGGTGTGTGTTAATGCAAAATGGAAGGGTGATTTCTTATGCTTCAAGAAAGTTGACTCCGAGTGAGCAAAATTATCCTACCCATGATATGGAACTTGCAGCTATTGTCTTTGCGTTGCACAAGTGGAAACACTATCTGTATGGAGCCAAATTTGAGATTTTTACCGATCATCAAAGTTTGAAGTACCTTTTCTCCCAAAAAGAGTTGAACAACAGGCAAAGAAGATGGATGGAGTTATTGAAGGATTATGATTGCACTATCTCTTATCACCCGGGTAAAGCAAATGTGGTAGCCGATGCCATTAGCCGGAAATCTTTTATGGCTTCATTGATGGTGCGTGAATGGAAGATGTTAGAGGATGCTCGAGATTGGGATCCTTGTGAGTCAAAGCATGGGGCTATTTTTGCGAGTATTCAAGTATTACCCGTTTTGATTCAACAAATAAAAGAAGCTCAAAAGGATGATCGGGAGTTGGTGAAAATCGTGGATAAAATCGAAGATGGCAAATTTGAGGATTTCTCTCTTAATTCCGACGGAGTGTTAACTTTCAGAGGTCGGTTATGTGTACCTTGCGTGGAAGGGATTAAACGTCAAGTTCTTGATGAGGGCCACAAGTCGAGATATACGATTCATCCCGGGAGCACAAAAATGTATCAGAATTTGAAGCAACACTTTTGGTGGAATAATATGAAGAGAGAGATAGCGGATTATGTATCTAAATGTTTGACATGTCAACAAGTGAAAGCTGAACATCAAAGGCCTGCGGGGTTACTTCAACCGTTAGAGATTCCAGAATGGAAGTGGGAACATGTTACTATGGATTTCGTGACGGGGTTACCTCGCACTCGAAGAAGGTTTGATGCAGTTTGGGTGGTCGTGGATAGATTGACCAAGTCTTCTCATTTTCTACCTATTGAGATTAGTTACTCGATGGAAAGGCTTGCGACTTTGTATATAAATGAGATTGTGAAATTGCATGGTGTCCCGGTGAGTATTGTGTCTGATCGTGACCCTAGATTTACATCTCGGTTTTGGCAAGCATTTCAAAAGGCTTTGGGTTCAGAGTTGAAGTTCAGTACAGCTTTTCATCCCCAGACAGATGGGCAGTCAGAGAGGACTATTCAGTTTCTCGAGGATATGTTGAGGGCTTGCTCAGTTGATTTTTCAGATTCTTGGGATTCTCATTTACCTCTCGTGGAATTTGCCTATAACAACAGTTTTCAGTCAAGTATTGGAATGGCCACGTATGAAGCTTTGTATGGGAGGATATGTCGGTCTCCAATTTGTTGGGATGAAGTGGGAGAAGCAAAAATTTGGGGTATTGATATGGTGAACAAGTCAGTTGAGGAGGTTAAGCTTATCCGAGATCGTTTGAGTACCGCTCAGAATAGACAAAAAAGTTATGCCGATCACCGGAGGCGAGATCTCGAGTTTGAAAAGGATGACTTTGTGTTTTTGAAAGTTTCACCTAAAGTGGGGATTCGAAGGTACGGGAAGAAAGGCAAGTTAGCACCGAGGTACATTGGCCCATTCGAGATTTTGAGTAGAGTTGGTGATAGAGCGTATCGTCTTGCGTTACCTCATTCTCTCGACAAGATCCATAATGTTTTTCATGTCTCGATGCTTCGGAAGTATGTGTATGATCATTCTCATGTCTTGTCCGAGGTTCCCGAGGATATTGAACCGAGTATGTCTTACGAGGAGCATCCGGTCCAAGTTATTGATTCGAAAGTTCAAGAGTTGCGAACTAAGAGTATTCCCCTTGTTCGTGTTGTGTGGAGGAATCATAATGTGGAAGAGTCGACTTGGGAGCTTCGGGAGGAGATCGAGAGGAAGTACCCTTGGTTGTTTGAGGGTTGAGGTAAGCAATCCTAAAATTCGGGTCGAATTTTCTTTTAGGGGGAGTGAGTGTAACGACCCCAAAATCCGTTTTATTTATTTTAATATTTATTTTATATTTTGATAATTTTTATTTAAACTTTTGTGTGCATTTTATGTGTTGCATCATCTTATATGAATTGCACATTTTATTTGACTATTTGTGTTAGTTAAAATGTTAGTAGTAAAGTTTATTTGGGGAGTTAGTTGAGTTAGTGGAATTATATGGGGGCTTTAGTGAAAGTGGGAGTTGAGGGGTTTAATTGTTAAAACTAAAATTTGGATGATTGATTTGAGAGAATTGGGT
The DNA here is from genome assembly GCA_026119855.1 of Campanula takesimana. NCBI lineage: Eukaryota > Viridiplantae > Streptophyta > Magnoliopsida > Asterales > Campanulaceae > Campanula > Campanula takesimana. Next base: position 469,376 of record JAOWBW010000894.1, read on the forward strand.
AACTCTTCTTCATATGACCTCTTCTTCCTCCCCTCCCCTGCGTATTCCACACCTCACATACACACACAAAACTTTTCAAGAAAACCTCCATTGTTGTTGATAAGAAAAAGCTAGGTAAGGGTTCTTCATTTTTATTTTCCCTATTTTAATTTACTACTCCATTTTCAAATCTAATTATATATAAATGTTCAGGGTGTTGAATAGAGTATATCTACCGATCAATATTATTTTTCTTGACATCTTTTCCGAAAAATAGGTAAGTTACTAATTCCCCTTTAAATGTTAAAATGGTCATAAGTATGCTTTATATGCTTTATATGTGATAAAACAATGTTTTGGCATGTTTTGTTTATACTTGAAATTTGGGACAAAAAGGGAGTAGTATGAAATGGTTATTGTTGGTGTTGGTATTGTTCTTAGGCTAAGGTTTAGCCTTTGTGTAAGTTGAAATGTTAAGTGTTGCAAGTTTTGGTAATTTTGGGTTGTGAAACAAAAGGAGTGAAATTTGGTTTAGTTTTTAGGCCTGCCGGGTGATGTGGGCGGCCGCCCAAAAGTGGGCGTGCGGCCGCACATCTATCTGAAGGTTTTTCTTCTTGGAACAGGGCACTTTGGGCGGCCGCACAGCCCAGTTTGGGCGACCGCCCAGTTGTCTGAAAAAGTTTGGAGTTTTCAAATCCAAGGGATTTAGAGGTCAATCTTGGTCTAGTTTTTGGGTAGTGTCCTAAAGTACTTAGATGATTGTTGTGGATCACTAAAGTGGTAGAATTGGTTTCTTTGTGAACACAAGTGTTATGAAATGTTAGTAAGTGATTAAATGAGCATTGTTGAACACTTTGTAATGTGTTGGAGTAGTTCATCTTCTTGATGTGTTTGGCATGATTCCCTACATTGGAATCATTGTCCCTGGTTGTTGTTTAAGCAAGTATTTCTATGTGGTGCTTGCGTGTAAAGTCCAGCTGGTACTTTTGTGTGTGTTGGGCAGTGATAGGGATTATAATGGTCTCCGAGCCAAGTACATTATAAGGCTCCTATCATTGGTTTCCCATTTTTAACCCCCTTCCTTAGGCCAAAGGTTGGGCACTTTGGGTTATGACTTTGTGTCATTTCCCCCCCCCCCCCCCGTTGTTGTTGTTGTTGTTTGGTTCCGGAACCCGTTTCAGCTCTTCGATGCTGCTCAGTTGATGCCTCTCAGATGGCTATGGTTTGGTTTGAGAACCTTGGCTCAGTATCCATGTATGAGTGTTCATTTCCGCCTTATGTGTTGCATGATGAGTTGGTCGTTATTTCCAACCGGTATGGGACGGTTGGCGATAGGGAGCCTCTCATATTATGTGCTATGTGTTATATGATCATTTGTGGCATTGTTCCTTTATATTTATCATATTAGCATGTAATGTAGTTGCATTTTAGTAGCTTACTGAGATTTATTCTCACCCTTTATTTGTTTACCGTTTTAGATAAGAAGGAGCCCGGGGGATAGTTCACACACACTGGGAGGACGTCGAGGAGATCTTTGGGTAAGACATTTTGGGAAATGTTGTGTAAGTAAAGGATACATTATGTAAATGTAATACCTTTTGGATAGTATACCCGTGACTTGGTTGTATCATCTCTTCTAGTAGATATTCGTGTTTGTAATTAAGTAAGTAAAGTTAGTAGTTGTAGCCAAGTGGCTTAGTACTTGTTTGTGAAGGGTTGTTTTGTGACTTGAAGTCATGTTTAGTATTGAGTTGGTTGTGTGAACCTTTTTATAGAAAGTATATTTCGAAAAATTTTCCTAAAAATGTTTTATGACGTCTTCCGTGCGTGTCCCGGACGTGGGGCCAAGTAGGACCACGGGTCGGGGCGCGACAAAAAGTGTTACATTTAGAAAAAAAAGTGTTACATTTGAAAAAAAGAGTGTTACATTCCTTTATAAAAAGTGTGACATTAGTTTAGTTATCAATCTTTATGTTATCTTTAACATATTGCAGCAAAATTATGGTACATTTTGAAGAAAAAAAAAGTGTTACATTTGGGGAAAAAAATTGTTACATTTCGTTATAATAAGTGTTACTTTTGTTGAAGGAAAAAAAGTTGGGGTGTGAAAAAAAATAAATAAATAAAATTGTTCGGCTCGGCTCGGCTCGGAGCCGTCGCACGCCGTACAACGGATGTACAGGAGACGGCCTCATTAATTAAAGCAATTCACGATCTCAAATTCTTTAAAATAAGAGGAAATTATGTCTTAGTCCCTGAGTAATATCGAATCTACATTTTAAGACAAACACATTTTCAAGTTACGTCTTAGTCCTACAAAATATTCTATGTAACCATTTAATCCTCTAGTTAATAACTACACCCCTCCCACTCTTTCCTCTCATTTACACCCACCCCCACAGATTTTTTTTTCCTCTCTCTACTTTCTCTCTGTAATTCCTCACCGGTGACCTTCCCCTCCCTTTCCGGTGACCACTCCCTTCTCCGGCGACTCCTTTCCTCTCCCTCTGACAACCTTTCTCCGCCGACAACCAATCCGGCCTACCACCAACAGCTCCGGCCGGTAATTAACTCTAGCGACTCATTTCCTCTCCCTCCGACTAAATTCCGGCGACCCTTTCAAACTTCCGACCCTCAAAAATCTACATTCGTTTCTCTAAACTCGACTGACCACCAAATCTATTCCTTTATCGCTCATGTCAACTCTTGATATCCAGATCTAATAGGCCCACCAGATCTGAGATTTCGTCCGAGAATTGAAGGAGGATGTTGTGGGTGTGTACTATCAGCGTCGCCTCTTCCATTGCAATCTGAGCATCGACTTTCGTCGGCGGTTGGACACCTCCATCTTCCTCCATTCTCCGGTTAATCCCGCAGTTTCCGGTCACTCATGTTAAGGAATATTATATATTCCTAGCACATATTGTAATTACCAAACATAGAGATTGTATCTTGTACATCAAGTTATATTATTCTAGAATATTAGTTTCCTTATTGTATTAGTATTCCTAATTAGATTAGGACTCTAGAACTCTCTTTGTACTCCTATAAATATGTATTGCTAGTATCAATAATACTTGAGTCATTCATACAATATTATTTGAGTCACTCATATCAATTATCTATCTTCATGTATGATTGGCTCCGACTATCTCCTTCTCTAATCCTTAGCATGGTATCAGAGCTATGATCCATGATGGGACTTCTCCACCAAACCCTATGAGCCGCCCCACCCTATCTCCACCACAAGAGCTTCCGCCAACCACCATACAAACCACCACGGCAAACCTTGCCGCCATATCACCACCACCAAAACCAAGAAAATCCAGCCAAAAACCCTATTTTTTTTCTTCTTATTTTCTTCAAGAGAAAAAAAATAAAAAATTCTTGCGCATCTTTTCTATTTCTTCCTTATGACTACTTCTTGTTCTTCTATAATAATAACCAATCTCAGTGACCCTTGCACCTCTTCAAAGTTTGTTGGATTTGTTTTCTTTTCCAACCTACTCCCGTGCCCACAACTTCACAATCCAACCATCCCAACTGCCTGCCTCCCAAATAGCAAAGCCTCAACCCCTCTCGCGACGTAAAAGCCTCCACCTGTCTCGCGACTTTAAAGCCTTCACCCGTCTCGCGACGTTAATGCCTCCACCCGTCTAGCGACGTAAAAGCCCGAACCCGTCTCGCGACGTTAACGCCTTACTCCGTCTCGCGACGTTAATGCCTTACTCCGACTCGCGACGTAAAAGAGCCCAAACTTTGCCTTAGTAGCACTCATTTTTTACCTTAGTAGCAACCGTTTTTTGCCTTAGTAGCAACCGTCTTTTGCCTTAGTAGCACTCAATTTTTTTCCCCTTCGACGTAACAGCCCTTACCCCGTCTCGCGACGTAAAAGCCCTTACCCCGTCTTGCGACGTAAATGCCCTTACCCTCGTCTTGCGACGTAACAGCCCTTACCCCCTCTCGTGACGTAAAAGCCCTTACCCCGTCTCGCGACGTAAAATCCCTTACCCCGTCTTGCGACGTAACAGCCCTACCCCCGTCTTGCGACGTAAAAGCCCGAACCCGTCTTGCGACGTAAAAGCCAACAGCCGTACCCCCGTCCCACGACGTAAAAGCCTCAACCCGTCTCACGACGTAAAAGCCTCAACCTGTCTCGCGACATAAAAGCCTTACCCCCGTCTCGCGACGTAAAAGATTTAGATGTCCACTTCATAGGGTGCAAAACCTACTTGTACAAATGTAAAGATCATGGCAACATCAACCACAACCGGGATCACATCAACCAACTCACTTCAACAACCCGGTTCATCTCGTCACTTTCAAGATTGGCCTCTCCTATCGGTCGTCCATATTGCGGGGGCATGTTAAGGAATACTCCCTCCGTTTCATCAAAACTGAGACTAAATGAAATGGCACAAGAACTAAGGAATACTAATAAAATAAGGAAAATGTGTGATAGAAAATGAAGAGAGAGAATTAGTGGGGTAAATAGTAGTGTTGGTTGAATAAAATGAGTGGTGGAGAATGAAGAGAGAGAATGAGTGGTGGGGTTGGGTGAATATAAAATATTAAAAAGTTTGCCATTTTGGGCAGTCTCAATTGAGGTGAAACAGACGAAAAGGGAAATAAGTCTCGGTTCTCATGAAACGGAGGGAGTATTATATATTCCTAGCACATATTGTAATTACCAAACATAGAGATTGTATTTTGTACACCAGGTTAGATTATTCTAGAATATTAGTTTCCTTATTGTATTAGTATTCCTAATTAGATTAGGACTCTAGAACTCTCTTTGTACTCCTATAAATATGTATTGCTAGTATCAATAATACTTGAGTCATTCATACAATATTATATGAGTCTCTCATATCAATTATCTCACTTCATGTATGATTGGCTTCGACTATCTCCTTCTCTAATCCTTGACAACTCATTCGTCTCCGGCCATTGCCATTCGTCTCCATCTCCAGATTTATTGCATAATGCATTATCAGTTCTTTACTTGGTGCTGATTTTGTTGCTTGCCCCTAGCAGAAACTAAAACGCTGATCTTGATTTTCATTGTGATTTATTTATGCTATTAAATTAGGCGGTGTCTTGCTTGGGTTTTTCGGTTTTGTCCTCATTGGATCATGTAATGTAAGACTGCTATTTTCTTCCCATTATTACTCTTATCTGAGTGCTCTTTTTGGTGTAGCTTTGGAAAAGATGGTGTTTCGGAAGAAGGGGGTGGCAGTATAGCTTGCTGCTTAGTTAATATGCCCATTAGTTGTTATGTTATCCTGCTCATGAATTCCATTTAGTAAGAAGAGATTTGAGTGTTTTAAACTTTCTTAATTATTGTTATCTTGAGACTTTTAGTGTTTATATTCTAGTTCTACATAAATGTTAGTACTGAAAGTTTATACTCCCACCATCCCAAAATGACTTTCCCTATTTTTTTTTTTTTCATTTTTTTTTCCGTTATTACGAATAAGCTTTAAGTAATAATTTTAAGTTCATTTAAATATCAAATGAAAATTTGAAACTTGTTATTGATAGTATTATTGATACTATGTCAATAGCAAGCTTTCGGTTTTCATTAGTATAATTAAATCTAATTAGAATTATTGCTCAAAGTTTGCGATTTATCAAGAATGAAGAGGTGTATATAAAGTCTCGAGTGGGGAAACTATGGTTTAAATCGAGAAGTTTTTAGTTGTTGGTTGTCGGAGTTAGTCACCTTTTTAATTGACAATTGAGAAATTGTTACTGAAGTTCCCAGTTTTGGTTGGCGGCCAAAGTTGGTCGTGTTTTTAGTAGTATACAACTGAGAACTTCCTTTACAGAGAACTGTTGATCGTGTTCTTACTATTAGTTGACAATGAGAACTCACTGATAAGTTCTCAGTTGTTTGGTCGCCAGAATTTGGTGGTCGCCGAAGTTGAAAGTATACTTAGCAGTTTAGTTGAAAACTGAGAACTTACTGATAAGTTCTCAGTTATTGGGTCGCCGGTGTTGGTGGTCGTCGGAGTTTTTATCGTATTCTTACTAGTTTAGTTGACAACTGCGAACTTACTGATAAGCTCTTAGTTGTTTGGTCGCCGGAGTTGGTGGTATTCTTACTAGTTTAGTTGAAAACTAATAACTTAGTGATAAGTTCTCAGTTGTTTGGTCGCCGGTGTTCGTGGTCATTGGAGTTTGATTGTATTCTTACTAGTTTAGTTGATAACTGGGAACTTACTGATAAGCTCTCAGTTGTTTGGTCGTCGGAGTTGGTGGTCGCCAGAGTTTGATCATATTCTTACTAGTTTAGTTGACAATTGAGAAATTACTGATAAATTCTCAGTTGTTTGGTCGTCGGAGTTGGTGGTCGCTGGAGTTTGATCGTATTCTTACTTGTTTAGTTGACAACTGAGAAATTACTGATAAATTCTCAGTTGTTTGGTCTCCGGAGTTAGTGGTCGCCGGAGCTGTTCGTGTTCTTAGTAGTTTATTTGACAAATGAGAACTTACTAAGAAGTTCTCAGTTGTTTGTGCTCCGGAATTGGTCGTTGGAGTTGGCGGTCGCCGGAATTGATCGTGTTCTAAGTAGTTTATTTGACAAATGAGAACTAACTGATGAGTTCTCAGTTGTTTGGTCGTCGGAGTTGGTCGTGTTCTTAGTAGTTTTTTTGACAACTGAGAACTTACTAATAAGTTCCCAGTTGTTTGGTCGCCGGAGTTGGTTGCCAGAGTTGATCGTGTTCTTGGTAGTTTAGCTGACAACTGAGAACTTACTGATAAGTTCTCAGTTGTTTGGTCGCCGGAGTTGGTGGTCGTCGGATTTGATTGTGTTCTTAGTAGTTTAGTTTACAACTGAGAAATTACTAATGAGTTCTCAGGTGTTTGGTCGACGGAGATTGATCGTGTTCTTACTAGTTTAGTTGTCAACTGAGAACTTACTGATAAGTTCTCAACTGTTTGTTTGCCGGAGTTGGTGGTCGCCGGAGTTGTTCATGTTCTTAGAAGTTTAGTTGACAACTGAGAACATACTGATAAGTTCTCAACTGCTTGGTCGCCGGAATTGGTCGCCGGAGTTGTTCGTGTTCTTAGAAGTTTAGTTGACAACTGAGAACTTACTGATAAGTTCTCAACTGTTTGGTCGCTAGAGTTGTTCGTGTTCTTAGAAGTTTCGTTGACAACTGAGAACTTACTTATAAGTTCTCAACTGTTTGGTCGCCGGAGTTGTTCGTGTTCTTAGAAGTTTAGTTGACAACTGGGAACTTACTGATAAGTTCTCAACTGTTTGGTCGCCGGAGTTGGTCGCTGGAGTTGGTGGTCGCCGGAGTTGGTCGTGTTCTTAGTAGTTTAGTTGACAACTGAGAACTTACTGATAAGTTCTCAACTGTTTGGTCGCTGGACGGTCACTGAAGTTTTTTTTTTTTTTTTTTTTTTTTGCGCCATGAGTGGTTGCCGAAGTTGTTGACTGGAGAAGGTGGTGAGGGTATCCTAAGGTGATAATGGTTGGGGTGAAAGTAAAATGTTTAGAGGGTGGAAATAGTAAACTATTGAGGAAGATATAAGCAAGGGACTATATGGTTAGTCAAAATATTCCCTGTCTTAAAATGTAATATAGGTTTCCTAGAGGGATTATATGGTAAATACCTCTAAATTGAAAGTATTGACCTAAATAACTTAATCGTAATTTATTCTTTTGGTAGTGAAATCGGCTATAATCAGACGTTTCAAAATCCACTAAACAACTTTGTGCAGTAAGAACAGGGACATCTTCAACGACACTCTAAATTCTAAAATAGAGCATTGTTTTGTTCGAATGGAATGCTAAACATTGCTTTATTATATATCAACTCTATCCCTTGCTCCAGATTTGGTGTAAAAGATGGTGATTCGCTATCCCTCTTTTCTTCTTCTTTTTCTTTATAATTATCCGTTTTTATTTTTCTTTTTTGATATATATGAAAAGATTTTACATATAAAATTATGCAACCTAATATTATCTATATATATATATATATATATATATATATATATATATATATATATATATATGAATTAATAATGAACATTTTCATAATTTTCTTATTTAGTATAAGATTTGAAGCAAATTGTTAGAAATATTTTGTGCGAAAAATGCACTATTATACAAAATAGTGCAAATTTTGCATTAGTATTGGTGATGGCCTAAAAGAATCACAAACAAACAAACATAGACTCTCAACAAGTGAAGGAAATCAACAACTCTCAACAAGAGAGAGAAATCAACGGCTTTCAACAATAGAGAGAAACTTATTATATAACAAAGAAATATTGAAAGTTATGCAAGATAATGAAACTACAAATCAAAAGGTAAACAATAACACAATATATATTTTTTATATATTAAAATTATAAAAATTTGTGTTGATGAAGAATTGAGAATGGAAAAAAAAAACACACTTAAACTCTTGAAAAAAAAAGGGTTTCTTTTTCACAAGGAAAAAGATAAAAGTTGAATATTAGGAATTAATATTCAATTTTGTATTTTTTTTCTTCTAATTAGGTTTTTCAATAAGACTGAATAACTAGGTGTGACCGACAACTTAATGGAGAAATGATTTATTCATTGTGATCTCAATTTCTAGAGATGTTTGAGCGTCAATGAATCGTCCGTTCACTACATAAATAGTTTGGTACCAATCATTCTTAAGATCCCTTTTTGTTACTTCTCTTCATGTTGTCTGATTTCTCTCATATGTCGACAACCTTGTCTAGTGCCTTCTCTTTATGTTGAGAACATTTGTGTATTATTTTTATGTATTCTTGTCATAATGTTTGTGATGCTTGGTTGGACATTAATTGCCTACCCAAATGTGTTACAGTTACTTTGTCATGTTTTCAAAGTTATATGTGTTGGGTCGTATCCAAGCTTTGCTTGGAGAAGCAGTTGGGCGTCACTTGTCATTGATCGTCGTCAAGACATTCGTTGGAGATTTGACTTAGAGTTGGGTATTATTATAAGAGATGTATCAGAATATTTCATTACGATAGACGGTTTGTCGACGAGTATTCGTTTTTGTATAACTCTTTATTTATTGTATGAGCCTCGGATGTTGGGGAACACCACCTCCTTAAGGGAAACTCCAACAATGGGTATCAAAATCAAAATTTGATACCCATGTGATAGTATTAGCATCTCCAATGGTTTATGATAGGAGTTTAAATTTGAGTTGGTACTAAGTAAGATAGCAAATTTGATACCTTCCTTAGTACTAACTCAAATTTTATAAACACATCAATTGTATATAAAAAAAAATTTGATCAACAAAATTAATATTTTTATATCGTATTTTAAATCTCATACTTTCACAGTATCTTTATTTTGTATTTTATACGTCGTATTGTGTTTATAACGTATTTTATATGTCGTATTTTTATGTCACATCTGATGTTTATGATATATCATATTCTTCATGTCGCTTTTTTACGTTTTATCTAATTTCATATTTTTGTATCATTTTTTGTAATATTAATATCGTATTCTATAGTGTATTTTTATGTCGTATACTTCGTATTTTAATGTCATATTTGAATTTCATATTTTTATACTATAGTATTCATTTATATTTTATGTAATATTTTATTCTATACTTTTTGATGCATGTTTTAATAATATTAAAAAATCAATAAAGCTAATAAAAATATTTTGATACCATGAATTTGGTACCTATTGTTGGACATGTGAATTTGATACTTTATGAATAGTGTCTATAGGTATCAAAATTTGAATTTGATACCTATAGAGTTAGTACCATTGTTGGAGTTGCCCTAATGTCTAGTAATGAAGTTAATATTTTGTTTGCTTAAAGAAAAAGTGTACCGCCTCTGTTTGAAAATACATGTTGTTTTAGACTTCTTCACACATATTAAGAAATGCAATTAATACATATCAAAAAGACTTATGTGCCCCTAACAGACTCCAATTTCCTAGACAATTTAAATGCAAATTCAAGAGATAAGTCATAATTCATGAATAAGAGTATAATAGGTAAACAAGAGCAAGGTTCTAAAAAACGCTAAGCCTAGCGCCTAGGCGGGGCCGAGAATTCAAAAATAACTATAATATCCTAGACGGGACTTAGACGTTTTCATGAACGCCTAGCGCTTAGGCGGGGCCTAGGTAGCCTAGGCGGGCGTCTTTTAGAACACTGAACAAGAGTAAATATTCCTTAGTAATCGTAAAACGTCAAGTATTTTGGAAGAAAAATTAACTCCTAAAACATCATGTATTTTAAAAGGGGGGAGTATGTTGAAATAGGAGAGGAATGGAGTAGTTTTCTTTTTGAAAGAAAACAAGGCAGCATCATTAATGCCCTTTTCTCCCTTCCTACCTTCCATCCACCACCCCCTTCACACACAGTCACAGATGAACCTGCTTTTGCTTTTTCTCACAATAATAACTTGTCAAAGCAACTAAATTTTCTGAACAAGAAACATTAGCTAAAGATTGTTATTGTTAATATTAATCTCTCTCTCTCTCTCTCTCTCTCTCTCCCCTGTCAAAGCTCTTAAACTGCTATGTAGCTCAAGCACACCACCACCATCACCACCAATCCATATCCTCATAAACAATCATCCCACCCTTTTTCTTTCTAGAGCAAGAAAACATTTTGCAATTGAATTTCACTAACAAACAGGTGGGTATTTGTTTCTTGTCAATTTCTTTAAACTTTATTACAGAGAGAGAGAGAAACTTGAATTAGCTGTGTGTTGTTGGACACGACATAGTTTGAATTTGTCTTTTTGTTTCACTCTTTAATACCCAGATCTGCTTTATTTGCTCTGTTCTTGTTTAGCTATCAGCAACCCTACTAATTCTGCTCTCTTCTTTTTTTTTTTTCTTTATCTCTACCAGTAAAGAATCAAAGGTTTACCCTAAAGATTTTCTAGTTATGGGGATTTGCTTGAGTGCTGAAAGCCCTTATTACCCAGGTAGTAATTGCTGGAATTGAATTGCTTTCATTTTCATTTTTCTTTGACGCCAATGACCTTTATTCATCTCTGTTTCCTGCTATTGAAATTCTGTTTTGAAGCTTAAAATTTTAAAGATAATCCATCATAATTGAATTTTATCTATTACTTTTGATCATGATGAGGTGAATTTTAACAGTAGAGCAAGGAATCTATTTAATGATTTTTTAAGTTGATGGGCTTAGTATTAATCTAGGGCTTTTTTTATTCATTTTGTGCTGAATTCATAGAATAATTGTTTGCTATATTGGGATTTTAAATGATTCCTGTGGTGGATTGTAATTTGGATATTAAATGATTGCTTTCAGGGGCAAACTCTAAATATGTTAGCACGGATCGAAACGATCTCAGTGGTTCAAGTAGCAAGGTCTCATCCGTGCCACCTACTCCTCGGAGTGAGGGTGAGATTTTGCAGTCTTCGAATGTAAAAAGTTTTGCTTTTAGTGATCTGAAAATGGCAACCAGGAACTTCCGCCCTGATAGCGTGTTGGGAGAAGGCGGGTTTGGCTCGGTTTTTAAGGGTTGGATTGATGAGCAGTCATTTGCAGCAGCCAAGCCCGGAACTGGCATGGTTATTGCTGTGAAAAGGCTTAACCAAGAAAGTTTCCAAGGTCACAGAGAGTGGCTGGTGAGTTCAACTTTCCTATATTCTCAGTTGTTTGTTTGAACTTGTCCCGGAAAAATAGTCTCGTTTGACTTTTAATGGTCAACACAAGTGAATTTTGACCAAATATTAGTGGCAATCTAATCATCCTATTGAAATTCTAAAAAAATGTTATTGATAAATTATTAAGTTTGCACATCCTTTACAAATGCGTTTGTGAATCCCCTAGTATGTAGAAAGTTTGCACATTTTTATTTGATTTGTCATATCTTACATTTTATAGGCAGAAGTGAATTATTTGGGTCAGCTTTCTCATCCGAATCTTGTGAAACTGATTGGGTATTGCTTGGAGGATGAACAACGACTATTGGTGTACGAGTTCATGCCTCGGGGCAGCTTGGAAAATCACTTGTTCAGGAGTGAGTGATTCTTATAATCTTACAACTTGAAATATGTCTGTTATATTCGTAAATGGTGGAGTTTATAGTTGACCATTGTTGTGTGTCAACAGGGGGATCGTATTTCCAACCACTTTCTTGGAACCTTCGTATGAAAGTTGCTCTTGGAGCTGCCAAGGGGCTTGCTTTTCTTCACAGTGCTGAAACTAAAGTGATTTACAGAGACTTCAAAGCATCTAATATTTTGTTAGACTCGGTATGTTCAGATTAATTTCCCTTTTTAATATTCTTGGGGAAATTTTGAAATCTCTTATTGTTTTTTTTACCGTAAATTACAGAACTATAATGCGAAGCTTTCTGATTTTGGGTTGGCCAAGGATGGACCTACTGGAGATAAAAGTCACGTCTCTACTAGGGTCATGGGGACCTATGGATATGCTGCACCGGAATATCTAGCCACTGGTATGCAATTGTGTGTGTGTTTTTTTTTTTTGGCTAATTTGAGGTCCACGATTATTATGACGTTCCTCTTTCCATTATTGCTTTGCTCATGTTAGGCACCTTTTTTGTTTATATTTTTGGCAACTTCTATGTTTATGGTGCCGTACACCATCCTTATCCAGTATCTACCCTTTGCGGAATTAGTGGCATAGGAAACTGCTATGGTCATTTTTTTTTCCATTTAGGGGTCCCCTCTTTGAAAAATCAAATAATTAAGACCGACTTGCAAATAAGCATTGAACAAACCTGTTCTTCCTTGTTGCCTACTTGATTACTTTATGGCCACACCAAAACGTTCTCAATAAATGAAGATGAAATGTATTTCATTGATCGGAAACTACTTGTCCCATCACTTGTAGATCAAATGTATAGACTATTTATAACACTTTTTATTAAGTATTTCCATTCTAAACCTATAAGTCTTACAAGTAGTTGCTTAAAGTGGAACATCATCTCACAAAACTTAATGCCATTTCCTGCCTAATTGTGTTGTGGTCCACCCGTAATTGCTTCATGCAGCCGTAATTTACTATATACCCCCTCGCGTCCCATCTGAAATATGACATTTTACCATTCTTCTGGGTGTCCCACCCGAAATAGGAAATTCTAAAATAGAAAGTTTTTATTAATTTTTTATTAATGAGACTCACTTGTCATACTCACATCAACTTTTCACTTACTATTCCCTATCCACATTCTCTCTCCTTCATACTAACAACACTTACTTTTAAACCATTTTTTCCAATAAATTATTAGTATTCTTTGATTCCCGTGTTGGGACCAAGAATTCTATTTCAAGTGTGACGGAGTGAGTATATATATATGCACCTTAGTACAAGTCTTAAATGGCCTTGTGCCTTTTTCATGAACCTCATTATATAAGTAGGGATATGCTTTCTGTGACTCGTGTCCTGTTCTTCTTTTACAATTTCTTAGGTCACTTGACTACAAAAAGCGATGTGTATAGTTTCGGGGTGGTTCTTTTGGAAATGCTATCGGGCCGGAGATCAGTTGACAAGAACAGGCCTTCAGGAGAACACAGCCTGGTTGAATGGGCCAAACCTTACTTAGCCAACAAACGCAAAATCTTTCGCATTTTAGACAACCGTCTAGAGGGCCAGTACACAGTAGAAGCAGCAAACTCTGCAGCTAATCTCTCGTTACGATGCATATCAATGGAGCCCAAGTTCAGGCCCTCCATGGCTGATGTGGTCAAAGAACTTGAACAACTTCAAGATTCAAAGGAGTCAACAGTTAAGAACTCGAATGGTGGTCAAAGGACTCGTAGAAGTGGTGTGAATGATGCTGTTGAAGGAAACACTCCTGCTGTTTATCCTAGGCCGTCTGCGTCTCCTCTGTATGCTAAGTGAAAGGAGGAAGGATGAATGGAAAGTAGGGTTGACTGAGGTCAATGGTGGGGATAATTTAGATGGCTAATGCATTTTGGTTCATGATTGTACAGTTGTTTTTGGCTAATGTGTTGAGGAAATTAGCTTCTGGTTGACAGAATCTGTAGTTGAGCTTAATAATTTGTTCTTTATATAGATCATTGCTGATTAAGTAAAATATTCTGGAAGTTAGTGGGGATTCAAGTGATCTTTGCATTGTTACATAGAGAACAAGGAAATTGAACAAGCTTAGACAATGTAGTGCCTACAAGCTATTCAATGAGACCATGTTAGACTGCTTCCGTCTCAAAATGAAAGTGCAAATATGGAATAGAAAGATTAATGGGAGATCAAAATGTACAAGTGTACGGCGGGAAGCAAGTTGAGTTGGGTTCGAGCTCAAACTCGTTTAAATTTATCGAATTCTTGGTTACCTGAACTCAACTCAGATCAAATCGAGTTACTTATGGATTGCTCTCGAGCGGCTCAAATAGATATCGAGCGCGAGTCTTGGGGAGTTGAGCTTGAACTTAGTATTTTTTTTTTTTTTAAAATTGACTTCCAAGCTCAAGTCCGAGTCTTACCGTTATCGAGCTCAAAACATTGATGATGCGTGCATGAAATATTTCTACAAACTTAAAATAATCGAGTTTTTAACGAGTTTATCGAGTAAAGGTCGAGCTCGTTGAACAAATTAAGATTTTAACGAGCTCATTGGGTCGATCTCGAGTTCGAGATGCTCTCCCCTAGCTTTTTAACAAGTCTGAGTTCGAAACGATTCGATCGCAATCGAGTCTCGTCGGCCAAACAAATAGGACTCAATCGATTCAGAATAAACGGGCTTGAAAAGTCGGTTCCGTTTGAACTCGAATCGATTTAACTTACTCAAAATTTTAGGTTTTAGCTTTTTCGAGTCAAAGTCGAGACAATTAGGGTCGGCTCCCGAGTTTTTAAAAGAGAGAAAGGAAAGGGAGGGGAGGGAAGGGGAGGGGAAAGAAGGGAGGGGAAGGAACCCAACATCATCTAAATGTGCTCTTCAGTTTAGGAAGGATAATGAAGGAAAATAGCGTGAATTACACAAATACCCTTAATGAGAGAAAGAGAGTGCTGCTATATTTGAGGTGTAAAATAGGTTTATCAAAAAAATATTGTTTTATAGGACTTTCTTTCATTCCAATTCCTCTCACTTTTGGGAGGATTGTGTAGTAGGGAAAATCTTAAAAATTTTCCTTTCCTTTCCGTCTACCTCCTTCTTAAAAAAACTCAGGAGCAACCTTACGAAGGAAAATATATTAGACTTCCTCCCATTTCTTTTTCTTTCCTTCGTTTTTAAAACTCGGGAGCAGACCTTTAAGTGCACGTATAACATGCAAAAAGTGAAGGAAAAGAATGCCGTGAAAGGTAGGAAATGAAAGAAAATGATGGGGTGCACGTGGGAGGTAGGCTATGAAGGCCATCCGCCGCTCCGGCTCCACCAGAAGTCAACTCACGTCTTTCCCCGGCGATGCACTCACAACGACACGAGGCCATCTCTCACAATCTTGTTTTTCTTTCATCTCTGCATTCTCCATTAATTTCTCATAAACTTTTTAAGATTGTTATTTAATACTACCTCTGTCCTTTAAATGAGTGTTCAAATTTCATTTTAAGAGACATAATTTTTTGCACAATTTGGTTGCAAAATTCATATATAATCATGTAATCCGTTTTATAAACATTTAGTTTTTGCAAGCATAAAGAAGAGACTGGTGAAAAAAAATTCGAAAAGAATAATACTAGGGGCACAAAAAAGTCACAAAATCTTACTCACAAAATCCTAGGTGTAGTGATTTTATTGGTGTTTTTAATTAGAGTGTGTCGGATCCACTATCGCTACAACCAATAAAATATCGCCATCTCTTTATGTGAGCATGATTTTGTGACTTTATTTTGTGGCCTGCCTTTCCTCAAGCTTATCCCTTTCACTCAAGCTTATCCCTTTCACTCATCTAACTAGTACGGAGTAATTTTAGAGAGAGAAACACTCTCCACTACCTAGCACCATCTCTAAAATATCAATTCGTAAAAGATAAGGGGTCAATTGACCACGTACTTTATAGGGCTTGTCACAAGATATACTCCATCCGTCTCATTTTAAATTTTTTTTATTTTTATTTTGGGTGTTCCATTTTAAACTTCAAAACCTAAAAAATAAAGTTTTTAATACTCCCTCCGTCCCGGAGTAAGAGTCCTACCCCTCATTTTGCACGTTTATTAATAAATATTGGAAGTGATATAAATGATGTGAGTGTAAAAGTAAAGTAGGAGAGAGAATGAATGAGAGATAATAGTGAATTGATTGGTGTTGTGAGTATAAAAGTAAAATATGAGAGAGAATGAGGGACTCCTACTTTGGGACGTACCAAAATGGAAAGTAGGACTCTTACTCTGGAACGGAGGGAGTACTTTTTTATTTGTGGGCCCATATGTCATACTCACAACAATTACCCACTAACTATTTCCCACCCCACTTTCTCTATCCTACCAAATCATATACGCTCACAACACATCATTTTTTTCTTAATTTTTAAACCCAATTATTTTTTAAAGTTTAAATTGAACACGTACCTTATAGATAATGCCGAGGGTATTGAGAATATGAGACAATTTGTTGTAGTAAAGAATATCACGAAAGATTTTAAATCGGGTTGAATTCGTTGCTAGCATGTGATCTCCAACCGTTGCATTGTTTAACAGGGATAAGATCCTTTCTAGGGCCCCCACTCGCAGTGATTTGGGTCATCCATTTGAATTTGAGTGAGATTATTTGATTTTTAGATGGGTTGGAGAATATGTCAAATTTAGTAACACAGTTTCAACATTTTGATATATATGGTCGAGTTTGATGAGAATGTAAGGAGGTGGTGGAATATTTGGAGTAGCTTGTATCAGTTTCAAATTCTAGGCTCACTAGACTCAAAACCGCTCTTGCGGAATGATAAGACCGAGCATCACGGACCGGACCGGACCCGGTTAAAAGCCAGTACAAGCGAGCTCGACCACATCAAACCGGATAAGGCCGCAAGCTAGTAAGCCCGAGAGATCCGGGCTTACTGATACTCATAACCGAGGTAGCTCTGCCTCCCGCTATTCTTAGCGTCCCGTGTTGATCGCTCAACCACATGCCCGGAACCCGCAGCAGCCAGCTGTCACAAACGTACAACAGACGTTACCTGTTCGTACCTGACACACCATAACGGTTGGTAGTGGAACCAGGTTTCCCTGACAACACGCCACGTTCCCAGCCACTCCCCTGGCCGAACCAATGAGGACCTGCCGCGTGTCCATCCGGTACAAGGGCGGTTAGTACCTTAAACCTACCTCCTCCTTCTACTCATATAAATACTCTTATCCGCCCCAAAGGGCCAGGTACGTGCTCTATCCTATTCACACACACAAGGCTTTCACAAGCTTTCTACTTAGGTCTTCCTCAGAGATCTTACTCTCACACCCGAGGGCCTAAGCCGGATTCCAACCCGGCCTTGGTCTTAACGGTGTTCTTGTTTGTGTTGTGATCAGGATCAAGAGACAGCAAAGTTGGAGTTCTATCTCCGTGACCCCAGAAATTCAGGGCGTCATCAGTGGTTCCATTGCCGGGAAACGAAAATCTTCCTAGTGCAATCTCCTGAGTTCTTCCGAACTCCCAGTCTAGTCTGACTCAACACCGTTCGAAGCCATTCTTTTATTTCTACGGTTCTAAAAATACACTCGACATTCCGAATATTTACAATGACTGGGAAAGAAATCTTGAACCCAAATGCTAGCCCTTCGAAACAAGCGCCTCAAGGATCTATCTTTGCCAGATTGGGAGACAAGGCGCCTAGTGGCTGCTCGGGCACTCCCTCTCAGAAAGCAAGAAGAGAGGCGGATCTGAGAGATCGTATCGAAACATCAAAAGCACGCAAGGCACCGAAAATCCCCGTCACTCCCCTCACCCCTGAGCAGATTCAAAAGAAAATCCAGCTCCTGAAAGACAGGCAGGATCTAGTAGCGGAAGGGCTTCAGTTAAACCTGGCCCTGGAAGAGCTATTTAACGCCGAGGCTGACACGGGAATCCCTCTTGAAAGATCAAAAACTCATGGTTCTAAAAGCATAGCCAGCAGGGTGGAGGGAAAGAAGAAAAGAACGATCGTTGTGGAGGACGACGACGAAGAAGGAGAGGAAGGAAGAAAGAGTGAAGAAGGAGAGTCTCAACCTCGAAGGTCCAAAGGCCACTTCAAGGGGAAAGCAACTGTTAGAACCGGAGAGCAACTTGCGGGGACAGCAAAAAGGGTGAAAACCGGGGAAGAGATTGATTACAAGATCCGGGGGATGATCAGGGACCTATGGGAGTCTAAGCAAAGTGTGGCAAAATGCATTGGACCCATAGATGCTTTTGCCTCCTGGATAGCTGATTCCCCAATCCAGCGGGGAAAGGTCCCCACGCTAGACGCTTATGACGGCTCGTCTAACTCCAAAAGCCATGTTGGGCGGTTCGAAGGGCAGATGGCTCTATTTTCAACGGATGAGGCCGTAAAATGCAAGGCTCTAGCCTCCACCTTCAAGGGGAAGGCGCTGGGATGGTTGTTGGCCCACAAACCCCGCTCCATTTGCAGCTACGAGCAATTGCGGACGTCGTTCCTGAATTCGTTCGCGGGCGCTGGGGAGGTCGCAAGACCGAAATCGGACCTATGCGGGGTGAAGCAATATCCCGGGGAAAGTACAAAAGCGTACATCACACGGTTTCGAAAAATGACCGAACAAATCGTGGACCTAACGAGAAATGATATCGAGCTGTGCTTCTTGGGAGGATTGACATCCTATACCCTGAGGCAAGAGTTCGCTTGCCGAAAGCCCGAGGGAACGGAGGAAATGTACAACCGAGCCATTGCCATGGCCGGAGTTGAGCCCACGTTCATGGAAGATGCCCGCAGGAGCATAAGGGACAGGCTCGAGCCCGCTCACGACTCAAGGTACCACGCAGGCTATTCGGGGGGCAGTGGCGGTCGAAATAGAGGAAGACCGAGGGGCGCGACCAATTTCAATAGAGCCGACAACACCTTCACTCCTTTGACAGCCCCAAGGACTGAGATTCTGCGGGCAGAAGCCCTACCTCCTCCCCCGCCCCTAGAAAGAAAGCCTTATGAGGCGAACAAGAAGAAGTGGTGCGGCTACCATGAAAGCCACGGGCATAACACGGATGAGTGTTTTCAGATGAAAAAGATAATACAACAGAAAGTCGAGGCCGGAGAATTGAAAAAGTGGATTGAGGGGCCCAGCAATAAAGGGGCAGCCCCACGAGGACATGTCCAAAATGTTAGGGATAACGACGCCGATGGGGAAAAACGCTACGACATCCAGTATATCGGGGAAGAAGCCCCGAGCAACACCCAGCTCTCTATTCAGATCAAGAAATTGGAAAAGGTGTTCCTTATACCTGCATACCCACCCGAGCAAGAGGAAATGATCGGGTTCAGGAGGAGCGAGCTGGCCTCCACCCTCTTCCATTCAACACAGCCATTGACAATCAAGATGGCTATTGGTAGAGCGGATATTGGGAGGGTCCTCATTGATACCGGGGCTTCGAGGGACATACTCTACTTCCATTGTCTAGAAGAAATGGGGATGTCCGAGGCGCACTTAACACCATATGCGGGCTTGTTGGAAGGGTTCACGAATCATACGGTCTACGCAAAAGGGACCATTGACTTCGAAGTGACCATTGGGGAGAGGCCGTTCGAGAAAACAGCCCGCGTCACGTTCATGGTGATCGATCTGAAATCCTAGTACAACGCAATCTTGGGAGTGACTGCTCAGGCTGCCCTAGGAATCGTTGCGTCAATCCCTCACCAGAAGATCAAATTCAGCACCCCCGCAGGGATAGCATGCATTGAGAACAAGCCCGAGCTTTTTCTCAAAGTAATAGAGAAGAAAAGAAGGGAGAGCGCGATGGGGAAAAGAGTGGTAAGCCCGAGGGAGGCAAAAAAGATCAAAACCAACAGCAACAGGACCGAGGATGCGGCCATGATTGGAACTTTGTCATTCCACTCAACACGGGCAGAGTTTAAGCGGAGTAGGAGAGCCCGTCGCATTGCCGCAAAAACCGAGCAGATAGACATCGTGATTGATTCGCTGCACGACAGGGAAATAAGGGACATCCGCCCCAACGATGCTCTGGAGGATGTAGTCATAAACCCTGCTTACCCCGAGCAAACGGTCAAGGTCGGGCTGGAAATTCCCGCAGAAGAAAGGAAGATTCTGATCGAGCTGCTGCGGAA
This sequence comes from Campanula takesimana, assembly GCA_026119855.1. Classification (NCBI taxonomy): domain Eukaryota; kingdom Viridiplantae; phylum Streptophyta; class Magnoliopsida; order Asterales; family Campanulaceae; genus Campanula; species Campanula takesimana. The sequence goes on from JAOWBW010000894.1 coordinate 489,534, forward strand.
AAGCACGGATATCTTTGCCTGGACCGTCGAAGACATGAAGGGGATAAGTAGAGAGGTCATCGAGCATGAGCTGAATGTCGATCCCACATTTACCCGGGTCCTCCAGAAAGAAAGATACTTTTCACCGGAGAAGAAAGCGGCGATCAGAATCGAGGTAGATAAACTGCTGAAAGCAGGAATCATAAGCCCGATCAAATACCCGAAGTGGTTAGCCAACGTCGTCATGGTAACCAAAGCAAATGGAAAGTGGAGGATGTGCGTAGATTTCACCGATTTGAACAAGGCCTGCCCTAAGGATTGTTACCCTCTTCCCCGGATCGACCAATTAGTGGACTCTATAGCCGGGCATAGGGTGTTAAGCTTTATAGATGCGTACTCGGGGTACCATCAGATCAAAATGAAGGAGGATGACGTCCCTTCATGCGCTTTCTATGCCGCGGGCAAAACTTACACATTTAACAACATGCCATTTGGGCTCAAGAACGCGGGCGGTACGTATCAAAGGATGGTAGGAATCGTCTTTGATGATCAATTAGGCCGGAACCTGGAGGCTTACATCGACGATATGGTTATCAAGACCAAGGAGACCTCTCACGACATTGATAAGGCAGAAACCTTCACCAGCCTCCGGGAAAATAATATGAAGCTTAATCCCTCCAAGTGCGCTTTCGGAGTAAAGGCAGGAAAATTTTTGGGGTTCATGGTAAACCAAAGAGGGATCGAAGCAAACCCCGAGAAAATCACGGCGTTGATAAGCATGCAGCCCCCCAGATGCGTTAAAGAGGTGCAGAAGCTTAATGGCCGCATTACGGCTTTGGGAAGATTCATTGCTAAGTCAGCCGAAAAGTGCCTGCCTTTCTTCAAAACTTTAAAAGGAGGAGGAGAGAAGGGCTTCGAGTGGAACGAGGACTGCCAGAACGCTTTCGAGCAAATAAAAGCTTACCTGGGAAAGACGCCGCTGTTGAGCAGCCCGGTATTAGGGGAGGAACTCTATGTTTTCTTGGCCGCAACAGATTATGCAGTGGCCGCTGTTTTGGTGAGGGAAGAGGGCAAACTTCAGAAACCCGTGTATTATGTCTCCAAGGCACTTTCTGCTGTAGAAGGCCGCTATCTAAACATTGAAAAGCTAGCTTTCGCCTTTCTCGTGGCCGCTCGGAAGCTGCGGGCATACTTCATCGCCCACCCCATCACGGTTTATTCAGACACCCCGCTGAAAAAGATACTCCATAAGACCGAATCCTCGGGGAGAATGCTATCGTGGTCCATTGAGCTGACTGAATTCCAGATTACCTACTCCCCGCGGAAAGCCATCAAGGCACAGGCACTGGCGGACTTTGTAGCAGAGACCACATTTGAATCAAAGGAGAGCGTGCCGGACAAAACCCAACCCGCAAAGACGAAGAAAAAGAGAGGCGAGAAGGCAATAGGCACAGGGGAGAGACCGGAAAATTGCTGGTCGTTAAGTGTGGATGGATCCGCGGGAAAGACTGTCAGCGGCGCCGGTATTCTCTTGACCGCCCCGGAGGGTCAAAGGTTCAAGCGAGCCTTGAGATTTAAGTTCGTGGTCTCAAACAATCAGGCCGAATACGAGGCATTGATAGCAGGTTTGGAATTAGCCCGGGACATGAAAGTATCAAAGCTGGTCGTAAAGAGTGACTCACAACTAGTAATAAACCAGGTGAAAGGGGAATACGAAACAAATCACCCGGTTTTGGTTAAATACAAGGATCTCGCGACAGACTTGTTGAAGGAATTCGAATACTATGAGCTGAACCAAGTTAACCGAGCTGAAAATTCCGAGGCGGACTTGCTTTCCAGGATCACAAACGAGGACATTGCCAAGCTCAGCGTGGACTGCTGGATAGAATTTACGGAACGCCCGGCCATTGACAGGGTAGAGATCCACCAAATAGGGGAGCCCGAGAAGGATTGGGTAGACGAGATTATGGAATACATAGAGAAGGAGATCCTTCCCAGCGATTCGGATCGAGCAAAAGTTTTGACGAAACAGGCCGCTAGATACACGATCATTGATGGCGTTCTTTATCGGAGATCCTTCACCAAACCACTGCTGAGGTGTGTCAAGTCCGAAACAGTCACTAACCTGTTATACGAAGTCCATGAAGGCGTGTGTGGAGGGCATCCCGGAGCCCGGATACTATCCGACAAAATAAGATTCCTCGGGTATTATTGGCCAACAATGAAAAGAGACGCAGAAGACTACGTCCGCAAATGTGATCAATGCCAGAGGTTCGCCAACATACCAAGGCAGCCGTCCACCGAGCAGAATTTAGTAGTCCCAACTTGGCCATTTGACATGTGGGGGATTGATTTGATTGGGCCTTATCCCAAAGCGCCCGGAGGGGCGCAAATGGTAGTAGTCGCAGTGGATTATTTCACAAAATGGGTTGAGGCAAAAGCACTGACTAGTACTACGGAAGCAAGTATCATCAAGTTCATCCACGATCACATATTCTGTCGGTTTGGTCTACCGCGAGCCATTGTCTCCGATCACGGACCCCAATTTCAAAGCAAGTTTACGGCGGAGTGCAAGAGACTCAACGTAGAGCACCGACAATCCTCAGTCGCAAGACCGCAGGGAAATGGACAGGCCGAGGACGCGAACAAGTTGCTAATGACCGCTTTGCACAAAAGTTTGAAGGGAAGGAGTGGTCGCTGGATGGAAGAGCTCAGTACTGCTCTGTGGGTTGTCCGAACCACAACAAGGAACTCAACGGGAGAAACCCCTTTTTCCCTGACATATGGATCGGAGGCGGTCGCACCTGTGGAAGTAGCCTTGCCTACCTATAGGGTCGCCCAATTCAACGAAACAGAGAATGAGGGAGCCCGCAGAAAAGACTTAGACTCTACCGAAGAAAAACGGTTGGAAGCACGAACAAAGATGGTCAATTATAAGCAGAAGGCCAAAGTTCATCACGACAAAAGGGTGAACAAGAGATCGTTTGCCGTGGGAGACTGGGTTCTGAGGAAAGTTGAAGTCACAGGAAGGCAGCCCGGATACAACAAGCTTTCGCCCAACTGGGAAGGCCCTTATCAAATTGCCCGCGTGATCAAAGAGGGAACCTACAGGCTTCTAACAGCAGAAGGAAAAGACTTGAAAAACGCCTGGCATAGTGATCATCTGAAGAAGTATTACCTTTAGAAGACAGATTTGTAGACCTTAAAAATCTTTTTGCAATCAATAGCATTTAGAAATTGGGGAATTACTCATGTATTATAACAAAATCACAATGTAATCTGTTCGAGTGAAGTAAATAATACTGCTGTCCTCAGAAACTAAAGTACGTTTCACTCATAATGCGCGGTCATACGCCCACGTGCTAGACCGCAAGCCCGTCAAGGGAAATACCGTTGCATGAACCTTCATGCACGATGCGCGGTCATACGCCCACGAGCTAGACCGCAAGCCCGCCAAGGGAAATACCGTTGCATGAACCTTCATGCACGATGCGCGGTCATACGCCCACGAGCTAGACCGCAAGCCCGTAAAGGGGAATACCGTTGCATGAACCTTCATGCGCGATGCGCGGTCATACGCCCACGAGCTAGACCGCAAGCCCGTCAAGGGAAATACCGTTGCATGAACATTCATGCACGATGCGCGGTCATACGCCCACGAGCTAGACCGCAAGCCCGCCAAGGGAAATACCGTTGCATGAACCTTCATGCACGATGCGCGGTCATACGCCCACGAGCTAGACCGCAAGCCCGTAAAGGGGAATACCGTTGCATGAACCTTCATGCGCGATGCGCGGTCATACGCCCACGAGCTAGACCGCAAGCCCGCCAAAGGAAATACCGTTGCATGAACCTTCATGCACGATGCGCGGTCATACGCCCACGAGCTAGACCGCAAGCCCGTAAAGGGAAATACCGTTGCATGAACCTTCATGCACGATGCGCGGTCATACGCCCACGAGCTAGACCGCAAGCCCGTCAAGGGAAATACCGTTGCATGAACCTTCATGCACGATGCGCGGTCATACGCCCACGAGCTAGACCGCAAGCCCGTCAAGAGAAATACCGTTGCATGAACCTTCATGAACGATGCGCGGTCATACGCCCACCAGCTAGACCATATGCTCGCCAAAAAAAGTAGTCATAAGTATCAGGCGTAGAAAATTCAAAGCACATCCACATTAATCGGCCTGGGGCCATAACCTGGAAAAACGATGGGTAGCTGACAACTCCAAGGCAACCAGCAAAAAAGGCAATAAAAGACAACGAAAATAAGTGTCAGGGAGATATGAAGATCAAAAGAAAAGCAACGAGATACATTACAAAACCGAATCAATATACAGTTGGAGGTTCAAGTCTGCTAAACCCAGAATAATTACAAAAAATCCCAGGGCGCAGCCCGGTTTGATCTTCAGCCGGACAGAGGAGGATTGATCTCCACTTCTGGTACAGAAGCAGTAGAGGCGTCAGGATCAACAGCCAAATTGAGCGGAGCCTTCGAAGCCTCGGCGATAGCAGAGGCAAAAATGGAGAAGGGAAGAACCATACCTTCAACAAAGGGGCCGCCAGGCCCAAAAACCTTATCCAAGGCCGCGGCCAAAGGGACACCATTCCCACTCGCAGGAAATCGCTGATCATCAATGGCGGTCAATAGCTCAGGGACCGTGACCGGAAGGACAGGAGGAAGTAAAGCACGAACGGTCTCCGGGAGATCCAGCAGTTGGTCGTCCGAAAATGGCACCAAGCAATGGCCGGAAAAGCACTCCGGGTCGGAAGGCAGTATTGAACATAAAGTGGCTATCTCCTGCGCCGTATACTTGCCCGTGGCAGCCAAGTTCCGAGCTACGGCATGAACGGCCATATTATATTGGTCCGTTAATATCACGGACTGCTCGCCGGACTCTTTAAATGCTTCTATGCTTTTCTCCCGCTCCTCCTGCAGCACCCGCTCCCGGTCGGTATCAAATCGCACCCGATCGAGCAGTTGTCCATCCAACTCATCCACCTTTGTTGACAACCTATCGATGGTCCCCTTCCCCTCATCCAAAAGCTTCTGTAATTCAACACAGCGGGCCTCGAGACTCTGCTTCTCGGCTTCAAGACGCTCCTTAGCTCCCCGCTCCGCGGCCAAATCGTTGTTCAGTTGGGAAACTTCCTTAACCGCGCCCATGACCTCCGCATCTTTCTCTTTGAGCTCGGTGCGTAAGCCCTCTGCGATTTTCGACCACTTACCGGCTTCTTCCCTTGCCTCCATAACCTCCTTATTCCTGGTGGCAATGGTGGAAGCATCAGATTTAGCCTGGGCGCTTAAGTAGAGGAGGTCATTGGCTATCTGCAAGCAAGAAAGGAAGAAAGTCAGAGAGGCAACGAATGAAGGTGGGATAATTTGGTCCAGAGGCAAAAGGCGAACCTCGGTCAGGGCCAGCCCGGCGTGGCCAACAGCGGTTGCAGGATTGGAGGTAGATAGAACCCTCTGTTGGTAGTCCGGAAAGTTTAGCCGATGCAACAACCCGTCACCAACATAAGCGTTATTGTTGCGGCGGCTGTGCAGGTCAACCCCAAAGACCTCAGGAGATCGGGCAACTTTAAGACCAAACTCCTTTGCCCGCTCTCTATCGTCAATGAGCTCCACGGGGAAAAGAGTAGCACACATCCCACCTCGGGCAGGGGACACCACGGCGAATTCTGCCGAAGGGGCTTCGGTCCTCTGTTGTTTATCCTTGGGAGGCAAAGGAGGGTCTCCCGTTGCAGATCTTTTTCTTTGTGGCTCCGGGGTGATTGTGCCCGCGTCAGAAAAAGACTGTGAATGACCGGTGCCAATCAATCCCTTACCCCTCCCAACTGCGTGACGAGGATTAGGGGGCAGGTTGCGAGTCAGGGCAGGCTGTGCGGCCACCGCTACACCGGACTTATCTGTTCTGTCCGTAACCGGGAGCCTAATGCCCGGAGCCTCGGTTTTATTAAGCTCGTCCCCTCTCCTTTTCTTCTCCCGTTCCAATTGTGCCCTTGCAGCTTGCTTCTGAGCGGCCACGCTCTTGGGAGGCATTGTATCTTCGGGACCTGAAAATCAATGGGAATTTAGCGCCCCCCCCAGATAGCAGAAACGAAATAAGCACAGACAAAAGAAATAACAGCAAAGAGAGACCGGTTAGACCAGGGTCAGAGCACGCGTCCCCGTGGTTACAGAACGAGCATTCAGAAGCAAAAACAAAAGACTGATGAACCCTCCAATCGGGATCTCTCAGTAAGGGGACCATATCAACCCTAGACCCGCGATCAGGAGTACGACTCGGGGCCACCCCAGCATAAATCAAAAGGTCCTCATCATCTATGATGGCCTGTACATCAAAGACCTGAGGGACCACGGCTTCCACTGTCCCATCTTCCCCCAAGACCCTCCTTGCGTGGCGAGCAAGATAAGACTCCATGGCCTCGCTCAACTCACGGCCCTCTTCCGGATCCGGAAAGTTTCTTCGAGAAACCGAGATAGGAGATATATTCTCAGGATGGGGAAAAGGCCAACCCAGGCGGTTCTGGATCACAAGAGGATGCCTTTGCCACTGGTCGAATTTGTTAGAGGCGGCAGAAAAAATCTTCTTGGAGCGCGGTTTTGTCTTCAGGCTCAGGCAGCTCGCAGTTATCTGATGAGTAAAGTAAATATGGAGGGCAGACAACGAGGGCTCAAACCTGAGGACGCGACTGACCACGATGAAAGACACCAAATAACGAATAGCATTGGGAGTCAGGTCCATAGGCAGACACTGGGCGAAGTTCAGAAATTCGCAAATAAACGGGTCAAGAGGGAGGCGAAGCCCATTTTCAAACTGCACTGGGTAAAAGACACAAGCCAAGTTCTCTGCGCGGACCAAGGTAGAAGTCATTTTGGAGCCTCCGGTAGGCGATGCGTACTCACCCAGACCACTCACAAGATAAACCTTTGGGTCGACATGATACTGAGACCGGAACTCGTCGTCAGAATCACCCTCGCCCTCATCCGCTAAGGCCGCACCCGAGGTAGACGCCCCCGTCTGACTGACCGCACGGTTGTCCGGCCCTTCGGGGAAAGAACTCACTATCTGGACCGGCGAGCGCCTCAAGCTCAACTTTCGGGCAGCATCAGGGGCCAGCCTCTCATCTGGCCCGCGAGAGTCCGTGGGAGTCTCGGGAGATACGGGCTCGTCGATAAGCCCACGAGCAATGTTGATCTCCTCCCCGGCATCCGAAGCGTGATATTCCAATAAGAAACTGTCACCTTCAGCGGTCGGTTCCAATTCCTCGTCCCCGCTAGACAGTTCCACAACGCCCGGGGCCGCTGGAATATCCTGCGGTTGCTCGGTACTGAGCAAGTCATCATTCAACGGAGTATCCATCCAAGTCAAGGGATTCGGACCAGTCGAGGACACACGGTCTCCTCCCTGCCTCACTAATCGCCTAGCGTTCCCGGCCATATCTACATTATCAGGGAATCGAGTTAAAACGGCCCTAACAAAAGTGCCCAGTTGCTCCTCACCCCCCAGAACTCTCATCCTCCCTGAGTCATAATGAACCCGAGGACCTGTTTCCCACAGTAGGGGTAGAATCCAGGAATCCCAGTTATAGACTACTCCTATGGTCTTGAAGGCATCCAAAGAAAGCCTCTTCCAGGCATTTATCAGATATCGATAAATCCCTCCCGTTCGTCGACAACAACCAAAGAGGTCAGGACGGAGATTGCGCCCCAGGTCCAGTTCGTTCATATTTCCTGTTAGAAAGAAATGAATGGACCCGAAAATTCTGAGAAAGGCAAGGACCCGAGGTTCCAGAGAAATGGGCTAGGAATTTAATAAAAAACCTAAGGACTCTTTCCCCGAATCCGAAGAACTAGTGCTAAGGGGCTTACCCCAAAAAGACAATAAGGAAGGCCTCTAAATACCCAGGACGGACGAACCAAGAAATTAACAAAACGAGCAAAAGAAAATAAAAGCACTACCTGAATGACCGTCTGGAAGAAGAAGCGCCGAAAGCGGAATCGCGAGAGATTGCAAGCAAAGGTGGCAAAGGAAAGCAGGGGCAAATATTCTGAAAATGGCGAAAGTATTTGAACGAAGCCAGTTAGGGTTATTTATACCCCCAATGCGGGTCGGGTCTAGTCCCAGATCCGGTTTTGAGCCGGCATACGACCCGAAAATGAAGAGGCGGGAACCAGCTTTTTCGAACTCCGATGACGGTTCGCATTTAATGAGCGTGCTCCTTGTCATATCAAGGACCTGACAGCTACGACGCTAGCCTGACTCGTGGGGCCCACTGTCCTGTCATCAACCACCATTGTAAGACTCCCGTCCCATGATATTCCGTGCCCGTATTTACTACAGTTTGCCCGGGTCGAGACATGGAAGTGTAACTCCTCGCGCCGCTCATAAATAAGCTGACCCTCGGAATTAGGGGCCACTGATAAGACCGAGCATCACGGACCGGACCGGACCCGGTTAAAAGCCAGTACAAGCGAGCTCGACCACATCAAACCGGATAAGGCCGCAAGCTAGTAAGCCCGAGAGATCCGGGCTTACTGATACTCATAACCGAGGTAGCTATGCCTCCCGCTATTCTTAGCGTCCCGTGTTGATCGCTCAACCACATGCCCGGAGCCCGCAGCAGCCAGCTGTCACAAACGTACAACAGACGTTACCTGTTCGTACCTGACACACCATAACGGTTGGTAGTGGAACCAGGTTTCCCTGACAACACGCCACGTTCCCAGCCACTCCCCTGGCCGAACCAATGAGGACCTGCCGCGTGTCCATCCGGTACAAGGGCGGTTAGTACCTTAAACCTACCTCCTCCTTCTACTCATATAAATACTCCTATCCGCCCCAAAGGGCCAGGTACGTGCTCTATCCTATTCACACACACAAGGCTTTCACAAGCTTTCTACTTAGGTCTTCCTCAGAGATCTTACTCTCACACCCGAGGGCCTAAGCCGGATTCCAACCCGGCCTTGGTCTTAACGGTGTTCTTGTTTGTGTTGTGATCAGGATCAAGAGACAGCAAAGTTGGAGTTCTATCTCCGTGACCCCAGAAATTCAGGGCGTCATCACGGAGGAGAGCCCCCCCCCCTCCGGGCTATTATTGCGCTCGTGCGATCCATATCACGATCTTGGCAAGGGTCATCTTTCAAAATCAATGGCTAATATCAATTTAATTGTAATGATCCCATTAATTAAGAGATATAATCGATTACGAGTCCTTTATCGTGGTGGCGGTTGAAATACAGTCGCCCCCGTTTCCCACCACGGCACTCAAAATTCAACCAATAGCACAGCGCGTACGAAGCATTACCCACTCTGCATATAATATGCCAAAACAGCAAAATTACGAAGAAAAAAAAGAATGCAAAATAAAACCGTACGTACGTTCTTGTTATGGAGGGGGTAGTGGGTACTGGTACGCTTCTCTCAACTGACTGCTTATTTTCCCAGTTGTAAATTCCATTTCCCCTCTCCCCACTCCTACCCAAATTCAATCATTTTTCTCTCTCTAAAATCACTACATTTACTTGCATATTTGAACGCAATCGATTCTCGAAACTTCATTATGGCGTCTCCCGTCGTCCATTTTTTCCGATCTCGGGTGTCAGCCGTCATTCTAAAACCCTAATAACATCACCAAATTAGGGTTTTCGTCCTCTCCGCTTTTTATGCTTTCCGTATAGCTTCACTATTTCAGGTATATCGATCACTGATTCTCAACTCTTGTTTTTCATTGATTTGTTTCTATTTTGTTTAAATATATGCTCTGTTTGGCTGATGAAAGTTCACTCCTGCCGTTTACCAGTTTGTTTGTGATACACATTTATACACAGATTTATTTCCTTTTGTTTTTGATTTTCGGTTGATTTTGGGTGTAATCAGACTGGCATTTATTTGTTTTCGTTGATTAAATAGTTAAACAAGACATTAAATGGAGCAGAATCGGCAAAAGAGATTGATTGATTTTGTAATGAATTCATATAACTTTACTGTTAACAATGAAATGAAACTACTACAATATATAGATGATCAGTCTAACTGACCTAACTACTCTTAACAGCTCGGACCAATAAAAATGTACCTCTGAACAAAACAGCTATAACGAACTAACAGAAAGAAACGTTACAATCAGACTCTTGAACCTTTTTTCATATTTCCACATGTCTTCTGTCACTGCATTCTTGTATTGCTGCATCTCATGGTTCATATCTTTGGTTGACTGCTAGTTGGAACAACACTTCCCTGCATTATTGTCTGTTGTTGGTTTATCTTCAATAAGATTACATTATCGGACGGAGTAGCTGGGACAAAGTTGTGGTTGAAATGTTAGAGTTTAATATACACATGTTTGTTCAATAATGAAGTGTGATTTTGAGGGAGTTCGATCTTGTTGATTGGGAGTAACAAAGGAACTGGACAGACTGCTTTTTTTATGATTTTTTTTTTGTTTGTCATTTTACTGTGAATGCTTCAAGTGTGCCTTTTGATTTTTGTATGATGTTTAATCTTCAGGTTCAGAATGTCTCACCGGAGAGGAGGAATGAGTGATAGTGATTCGGAGTTTGAGGATTATAAGTATAGATATTATAAGGAATTGAGGGATGGGAAGGTGAAGGCAAGGATATCAGGTAGGCTTTTTAGATGCCCTTACTGTCGGAAAGGTGATAAAGAGTATGTCTACAAGGAGCTTATGAGACATGCTAATCGAGTTGGGAGAGAATCAAAAAGTGCAGGGTTTAGAGATAAAGCTAAACACATGGGCTTAGTGAAGTACTTGGAGAGGTACCTGGTTGAAGATGTCAAATCTTCGCGCTCAAGAAGGCGAAGTGTTGAGCGGACCAGGAGTTACTTGGATGATAAGTGTAAATCATCCACACGTCGTAAAGAGTCTCATCTTAAAGAAGGTAGTGAATCAGAGCAATCAACCAGGAGGAGTCTCGAGCCCGGAGAGATTGAAGAGGGTGGGATTATTCAACCACCGAAAATATATGATGCTGGTAAATCTTTTCAGGGAAATGAAGCTCCAAGCCGCATCAATGAGAAGACTGTCGAGTCTTACAAAGGTAAAGCTATGGAGCAGTCTAATGGAGGCAAACTGGGTGAAGAGCGTATTGTTTGGCCTTGGATGGCAGTGGTTGCCAACATTCCTACCCAGTTTAAGGATGGCAGATCTGTCGGTGAAAGTGGTCGAAAGCTAAAAGAGGAGTGGGGGGCCCAAGGTTATAACCCAGTTAAAATTCATCCTTTGTGGAGTTTTAGGGGTCATTCAGGTTTTGCCATAGTTGAGTTTGAGAGAGACTGGGCCGGTTTCACCAATGCGATGACTTTTGAGAAGGCATTTGAAACGGCAAAACAAGGGAAGAATGATTGGTCTCGTGCCAGGAATAAAGGAGACAAGCTTTATGCTTGGATTGCTCGAGCTGATGATTACAACTCAAGGGGGCTCATTGGCGACCATCTTCAAAAAAATGGAAACTTGAAGACGATTACGGAGATTGAAAAAGATGATAAAAGGAAAGATACAACCCTTCTGGATACCTTGACGAATGCTCTGGACTCCAAGAGCAAAAAGTGTGAAGAATTTAAGAGAAAAATAAGTAGGGCTGAGAAAATGATCCAGGATGTCGTGAAGCAAAAAGAAGTGATGGTTGAACGTTATAATGAAGGTACTAATTTCTAACTTGTGTGTTTAACCAACTCTCTTTATTTTGTTTGATTCATTGAACTTTAAATCATATTCCTAAAATCAATTGAAGAGGATGAAAAACAGCTTAATTTACAGTGCATCATTTGACTGTACATAAGACTATGGTCCTACAAACTTAGAGGTTTGGTTTATGTGTTTGCTTATTAGAAATGAAGATGATGGAGCAGAAAGCAACAGATGAGCTTACAATGGTCTTCCATGAGCATGAGAAGAGTAAGCTGCAACTTGAAGCTCGCGAGAAGGAGCTACAGGCACGTGAAGTGCTAAACGAGAATGAGAGAAGAAAGCTCAACAACCAGAAGAAAATGGTATCAATATCTTTTTTAGCTGACACTTTATTCCCTTAGAACAGTAATTACTCATCTATGAGTTATATTCTCTGTTATCATGCCACCATTTCTGGTCTTAATTTATATATTCCCTACTTCTGGTAACAAGTCTTCCCTATTGCTTTCAACTAGTTTTAAGAAACTGATTGATCATGTTAGATTTTCCTTGTATGCCGCCAACTGGAAAGGGGAACTTACTTTGGTATGTTGGGAAATATAACAAGGGACACTTGGTAAGGGAAGGAAAGCACCTTATTTTGTTCTGTCTCCAGTTCATTTGGCTTTCTGTTGTTTTGGAAGATGTGGGTAAGGTTACTTGTCAGTGCTCCATGTATCTCATCAGTCTGATACAACCGGTTTCTTATCATTCCCACACAGATATCCTAAAAACTTCATGACCTGACTATTTATATAACTCAATGTAGATTCGAAATTGTGAATGTGTAATGCCTTCTGCTCATCTAAGGACTTAACATCTAATTGGGGGAAGTGGTTTACCGAATTGCATTATTTTCTTACATGGACTGCCATTATTATAACAGCGCATAAGAGAGTGCGAATTCTCCATTGTTTAACATGCAAGGTTTGCACCATCATATTGGACATTATTAACTTAAGCATTTCAAATTTAATACATGTTGCTGAATTTGACGGGGGGAGACTGCTTAGGTCAATATAGTACCACAACTGTTAGCATGAGAACAAGGCCCAGCTCTGAATTTGATTCCCATTTGTATCCGTGCTATGATTAGACCTGTATTGCATTACCTAGCTCAGCACACTGCTGGTTGTGCAACCGGGATACTTTACTCTTCAAATAATTATCCTCGAGCATAAAGAAGCTTTAGGCATACTTTTTCGTTTCCTACGCTATAGGAGTCAATCTTATCTGGGTCTCTGACAAACGCTTTTCATGTTTGAACACTTGTAATTCAAAAATAAGTGTTAATATCTTTGAAAGTTATGCAGGTGTCTAATTTTTCTTTATTGCATCTCATATCAGAATGTAGAATGCTGTCTAGCAAGTTTCTCGCAGATATGTGACTTTTTTTTATTTGATTCATTTTTTTGCAGAATGAAATGGCAATGTTTGAGCAGAAGAAGGCTGATGAAAGTATGTTGAATCTTGCAGAGGATCAAAAGGTGTCCTTACTTTACATTTTCTATCCTGGAGACCATATATTCTGTTTCTTATATGCTATCTACTCAATGTGGTTCTTATGATCTTGCAATGTTTATGTGCCTGTTTTGTTACTGACAGAGGAAAAAAGAGGAACTTCACCAGAGGATTATAGAGCTCGAAAAAAAACTTGATGATAAACAAAGGCTGGAATTGGAAATTAATCAAATGAAGGGAGCTATTGAAGTTATGAAACACATTAGTGAATCTGGGGACACAGATGCAAAGAAGAAGATGGAAGCAATCAAAGAAGATCTTAAGGATAAGGAAGAAGAACTTGAGGGTATGGAAGATATGAATCAAAGTCTTATTGTTCGAGAGCGGAAAATTAACGATGAGTTGCAGGATGCTCGTAAAGAACTAATCAAAGTGAGTCTTATTCTTTTTCTTCTCTCTCTCTCTCTCTCTCTTTATATATACTTCAAATAAATTGTAACATAATTTTTCAATGACGACCCGTTTTGATTCTTTTGCACAAGTTTTTTGCTTTTAATCCTTTTTTTTTTAATTAAGAAAATATATTATTTTGGCTTCTTCATTATTAACTGGTCATCTAGCATGACATTCACTAAGGCCTCGTTTGGTGCACAGGAATGAGTGTGCGGGAATGTAAATGTGAAAGTATTAGCAATCTGGGAACGATGGAAACCAAATATTCCCGTCCCCATGTTTGGCCTTTGCTTATGTCTTAGGGAATGGAGATTAAATTACCATTCCAATATTTTGTTCACATGCCTACGTAATAGATAATGATTTTCTAAAGTAATCTTGTTTCTTCTTTAACAATATAAAGTAATACTTATATTTTTTAAACCAACTTAAATTTCCTTAAAGCTATTTAAAATCATCAATGAAATGACATACTAGATGACTAGGATTAAGTAATTTAATAACCCTACTAGTAACTATATGAAATTTTAAATGTGCATGAGTGTGAATTTGTGTGTGTGTGTGTGTGAATTGGTCGTGTTTGTGAATTTGTGTGGGATGAGAAGATGAGTGAAATGATTGGTTTAGAGATGAGGGATCACATAAAAGAGAGAGAAAGAGGAAGAGATATAATGAGATGAATCAATTTATCTTAATACTTATCCAATCCACTGCTCAAATATTTTGGCATACTATTGCCCACTTATCGAAATATTTCCCGCTCGCTCCATTATTTGGGAGTGGATATGTGAAACCCACCATAAATCGTGGGATTCAAATACCCATTTTTCATGGGTATATGATGCCTGTAGGAAACTAATACCCAAACCCTTAGTCCCTTATCCCCTTAAATACATTTCCAAACAACGGTAAATGAATCCTTTGAATGAAATACCCATTCCCACTCCTAGATACCTATGTACCAAACGAGCCTTAAAGAGTTTAGTAATAAGATATTAAATATTTTTTATGCTGCTGACTACTGTAAGCCATGGGTGTCTTTAGTATTGCCAGACTTGCATAGACGGCCAATTATCCTTTTGTCGTTTGTTTATGATTCTAGTGCTTGCATTCCTTGCCCCTGCATTAGTAAAATAGTTTTTTTTAGGCGTCTTTGTTGCTGATTGTGTTCAGTTAATTTCATGTACTGACACAACTGAGAAGTGATAACTGATTGTGGACGTGTACTATATTCTTCTCGTTTGAAATTACAAATGTACATCAACAAAAAAATTGACCCCTTTTTTTGTGGTTGATGTACAATCATTTGTTTGAGCGGTGGCATGTGAAATGTGACATTGTTCCTTATTTGGGTTAATTCACAAGTAATGTTTAGAAGAGCATGTGAAGAAAAACTGATAAATAAGAGTCACTATTTTTTAATTTTAAGCTAAATTATTTCGCATATACTTCTGCCTTCTGATACAAGCACACGAGATATTTCTTTTCCAAAGGCTGTTTTTTTTTTTTTTTTTTTTTTTTCTCTGAACAACATTATAACCTTTAGTTTGGTCTATTTTCTATAATTGCTTTCATAGGGTCTTGAGGACAGTCTTGGTTTCATTGGTGTCAAGAGGATGGGAGATCTTGAAGCAAAGCCATTTGAAATTGAGGCGAAGAAGAAGTACCCGATAAAAGAGGCACCAGAGAAAGCATTGGAGCTGTGTTCCATGTGGGAGGATTACCTTAGGGATCCAAGCTGGCATCCCTTTAAGGTTATCATGGTTGGGGAGGAGGCTAAGGTATGCATATTATCGATCTCACATTTCTCTTCCTTTGCAGCTGTGTAATATTTCCCTGCTTTTTTCAGTGCTTGCAGTCCACTTACTGTATCGCTCTCAGAAAACCCAAAGGAATGGAAAGTTATACTCTCTCCATCCCAAAATAAATGTCGTGTTTGAGTCAACATTTTCGAGGAATGTGCTTTACTTGTTTGTACATTGCGTATACAATGCCAAACTACACTAAGTTTATTTCGTCATTTAGAAACGCGACATTTATTTTGGGTCATACAAAAAAGGAAAGTGTGACATTTATTGTGGGTTGGAAGGAGTATACGAGAACCAAAAAGTTCACCATTTTCATATTCTAGTCCATCACAGAACGAGTATCCTTGTTGTTCCTTTTCTCTTATTAATGAGCTTGACTTTTATGCCATATTGTTTGTGCATATGCATCAATGCTCTTCGTGACCACACAAAGTTAGAGATAGCGTGAATTCAGAAACTTTGGGATAAACTTTCTGAAGTAGGGTAGTCGTTTTGGGACGGCAGAGCATTTTCCTTGTTATTCATTTTCCTTTTCGTTTTGAGATCGACACATAGCATACTGGTGTATTTCTGGTGGATATTCCTGCTTGGGTTTGAACAACGCTGTATGTACATGCACAATTATTCTGCCAGTCATCTAATCTTTCAATACGGAATCCTTCCGTTCCCTACCCCCATCAGTACACTAGGAAAAAAATACGGGGGTTGTACGTTCCGTTCTTTCATGTGACCATGTCCCAAAAAGAGGATCTCTATTCTAAAACTAGAGCTTTTCAGATCTCCATATCATTTCAATATTTTCTTTCTTTTGAACATATGATGATTATATCTAACATGTGATACAATAATGCATAATTTATGCAATTTATAAGACGTATGGAGAAGCGAAAGTAATACTCTCTTCCTTACAAAGCAGGACTCCTGTTTGGGTACAAAGTTTTAGACAAAGCAATTGTCTATAGATTAAACAATCATTTAGTGAACACAAGTATTTCAGATGAGGGTTTTCGAAAAGCTTGTGGACACACGTGAGTAGCATTTCAAGAAACTAACGTCGACACTTCTTTTTGGAATATCTCAGAAAGGAATACAAGAGTCATTTTGTAATGAAGGAGGTATATAGCTTGACTTGTGAAATATGACAATATGTTTGTTTTTTTTTTTTTTAGGGTAGTTTGCATTTTGTTGGCTGATTTGTTTTGGTTTATCAATCCTTTTTTGACAAGTCTTCCTAGAGAAGGCCTGTCTTGCCATAATCAAAAGCTGTTAGAGGCAAAAGGGCCGCCTTTATTTATGATTAATTGTTGATTGAATCATACTGCTCATGAAAAAAGACAATACCTAACGACTATTTTGATTTTTGAAACATCTGTCGTGATGCACTTATTGTGGTTGTGCAGGAGATTATTGACGAAGAAGATGAAAGAATTAAAAGTCTAAAGAATGAGCACAGTGAGGAAGTGTACGAGGCTGTGATAAGAGCCTTGAGAGAGATGAATGAATACAATCCAAGTGGCAGGTACCCATTGGCAGAGCTCTGGAACCACAAAGAAAATAGGAAGGCGCCATTAAGTGAAGGTGTGGAGTTCATACTAAAACAATGGAAGCTTTATAGACAAAAGAGAAGGTGATCAAATTGTTTCTAGTGAATTCGCCATTTCGCAGCTTCCCTTTCCTCTTTCCTTCAATCAGATTAGATGTGGACTCCTTTATATCAAAGAGCAATAGCGTAGCCGCGGTGCTCTGGCTATATAACTAACATGTAGTGCAGGATGTTATATGCAATCTCACAAGTTGCAACTCCGTTGCAGGAAGATTGATGCTAGTAGTACATTTTACAATATAACATGTTTAGTTGCAGGCAGATCCTTAATTTCTGTGTTACTTTTCTGGTCATTTCAGTTAGCACTCTACTTCTAAGAAACTACTCCCTCTGTCGCAGACAGATGGTCTCATTTTGACTTTTTATGGTCAATAAAAATCAATTTTGACCAACCAGTGACGATCTAATCATTCTAGTGAAATTCTAAAATTTTGTAATTGATAAAGCATTAAGTGATTTATCATTAACAATTTCTAGAATTTCATTTGACACCAATGTTTGGTCAAAGCTTATTTTTGTAGACCATAAAAGTAAAAATGAGACTATCCTTCAGGGAGCTATCAATAACACATAACTGTCAGTTTTAAACAATGCAACAATCATTCTTAAATACCACAACGAACCGATACTCTTAAACACTACCATATGTATCACACGAAATTTTACTTATTTACAAAAATAAAACTACGCGCAAAGTTTTACTTATTTATAAAAAGGGCAAATCGCAACTTGGTAACCCATATTTTGCCAGTTGCAATATAGTTCCCAACAATGTAAAAGTTGCAACTCCTAGCCATATTTGTCATTTTGTTACTCCCTCCGTCCCAGAGTAAGAGTCCTACTTTCTATTTTGGTACGTCCCAGAGTAAGAGTCCTATTCCTAAAATGGCAAAGAATCTTTACTATTCACCCCACTCATTCTCTCTCTTATTTTACTTTTATACTCATAACACCAATCAATTCACTATTCTCTCCCACTCATTCTCTCTCATACTTTACTTTTACACTCACAACATTTACATCACTTCCAATATTTATTAATAAGCGTGCAAATGAGGGGCATGACTACTCCGAGACGGAGGGAGTACAATTTAACGTAACTTCCGTCAAAAACGTAACTCATGTCAAAAACTTAAGACGCACATGATTTTTCAGGTTTTACAGGCTTACTAATGACGACTTCTTTTTCTTTCCGATCTTAATCGTCTGCTTAAAAAAAACAAAAAAAACAAAAAAAAACAAGAGCTTTATATGAACTCACGCTACCTTTAGTGCAAGTTTTACACCTCATTAGCTTGTTGCCATTTCTTCCTGGCAAATAAAAATACGTGGCCAACTGTCGATACGTGCAATTGGGGAGTAATCTGCTTTTCTGCCCCTCGTACTATGGCCCCAACATCAATTTGACACTCGTACTGCTGAAACACTAAATGTATGATGCGTACTATGGTTTTATTAACAAAATTAACCAATTTACTATTCAGTTGTTAACTTTTTCTAACATACGTTATTTTTTTTAACGAGCATTAATTTATTTTAACGAATGTTAATAATTTAACGGAAACATATACTCCCTCCGTCCCTATTTACCTTACAAAAATTGCCATTTTTCGTGTCCCTATTTACATTACAAATAACCCATTTCCCCCAAATTATACTCTAGAGCAAGCAGCAAATTTAACCAAAATCAAGATGAATGCGTGTGAGATTTCAATGCAATGGAGACGAAGGAAAGTGGTGTGGCAGAAGAAGAAGATTTGGTTGTTGAATTGAACAAAGGACTGCCACCGATTCTCTTCATTGTTGAAACCCTAGTCCGCCGAGTCAATTCCCCCTCTCGCCGATTCTAACCCTCGTTTGCAAAGTCATCTGAGATTTTTTTCCTGGAAACTCAAACAAGAAGTTTCTGGGTCTGAGTTCTTTTGTGGCTGAACAGAGCTTGATGAACTCATCAGCAATGGCGGTGGTTGGACGACGATGGCGGCGGCGAGTTAGGGAAGACGAAGAAGGCGCGGCATACCATGAAAGAGGTGAATTGTTGATGAGGTATATGTTGCGTTGAGAAGGGGGAATCCGGAAAGGATTCGATGGGCGAGTTTGCTCCGTCACTTTCCACCATGAATCAGGCCATCTTCTCCTGTTAGCAACGTGTAAGAAATCGATCCCCTAAAAATGGCGAGCCCAGATTGTGGTTTGAAGTTGGATTTGGGTTCCTTGTTTTTCGAAATTGGATCTGGGTTCCTTGAGGTTTTCCGTCTGGGTTCTTGGAGGTTTTCGATCTTCTTCTTCTTTTTTTTTTTTTTTTTTTTTTTTTGAATTTGATTACTTAACTCAGATCTAGTGGTGGCGTTAATGGCTAGTGGTGGTGATGGCTTGGGGTGGTGATGGATGGGTAGTTTGATTCAAAAAAATATAAACTTAACAAACTTAACGTCGGGAACGCAACAAACCTACATTCTGTTTCCATTACTGTATGCTTGCTTGTTTTAGTAGTTGTTAACAATTTCACCCCTGCATGTTAATGAAGTAACATCAATTAAAAATGTAACGTATATGTTTCCGTTAAATTATTAACATTCGTTAAAATAAATTAATACTCGTTAGAAAAAATAACGTGTGTTAGAAAAAGTTAACAACTGAATAGTAAATTGGTTAATTTTGTTAATAAAACCATAGTACGCATCATACATTTAGTGTTTCAGCAGTACGAGTGTCAAATTGATGTTGAGGCCATAGTACGAGGGGCAGAAAAGCAGATTTTGGGATGTTACTATTTACTCTCTCCGTCCCAGCTTACTTGACACTTATTTCCATTTTGTTCGGTCCCATCTCACTTGATACTTCCCAAAATAGTATAACTTTTATAATTTTATATTCACTCTACCCCACAACTCATTATCTCTATTCATTCTCCACCACTCATTTTATTCAATCAACACTACCATTTAATACTCCCTTCATCCCACCACAAGTGAGACTAATTTCCTTTTCAATCTGTCCCACCACAAGTGAAACTACCCAAAATGAAAATATTTTAATATATTTATAATCAACCAACCCCACCATTTAACCTCACTTATTCTCTTTTTATTTTTCACCACTCATTTTATTCAATCAACACTACTATTTACCCCACTCATTCTCTCTCTTAATTTTCTACCACACATACACTACTTTTTTCTTAATTATTGTGCCCCATAAGTTGGTCTCATTTGTGGTGGGACGAAGGGAGTATTTACCCCACTCATTCTATCTCTTCATTTTCTACCACGCATTTTCTTTATTTTATTCTTTTTCTTTAGTTATTGTGCCGACCTCTTGGGTGTCAAGTGAGGTGAGACGGAAAAAAGTATTTTATATATATACTCCCTCCGTCCCATTTGAGTCCCGTTAAAAGCTTTATCATTTCCTAAAATGGTAACAAATGTAGGCCCCACTTGTCATACCTACTCACTTCTTCCTCCCACATACACTTAAATTATGGGGTGCACTTGTCACACCCACTAACTTTCCCTTCTCACATATTTAAATTGTAGGCCCTACTTATCATACCCATTAACTTTTTCTCTCTCACAACCCTTTTTACGCTCACCACATTTCTTAATTTTTATGCCATCACCAATACGGTGAAGCTTTAAATTTAAATGGGACGGACGGAGTATATATATTTTTTTCCTCTCTCACTATAAAACCCAAATAACAAAACCCTAAAGAGCAGTAAAGAAGGGTTCACTTTTCCTCCAGCTTTCAAGGTATTTCAGCTATATTGTTCTAGTTTAATGCCTTATTCATTCGACACTGTAATTTTTGTTTGAAAAATTAAACTTCTGATTTATTTTTATTTTGGCCCTGCTTGGATTTTTGTGTTTGTGTTCTCGATGATGATATTTTTTGGGCGTTTTTGTAAAGATGGTTCGTTTTTGTAATGATTTTTTTTTTGGGCGTTTTTGTAAAGAAGGGTCTTCACATTTCTTTTCATTGTTTTGGTAAAGTTTTTATGAAAGTCGTCTCAAATTAACATTTAAAAGATTGTCGTCTTTCAAGTAAAAACTTCATTTTTCCTCTCTAGATAGCTTTCATTTCTTTCTTGAATTGGTATGTTTTGGGGGAAATTAGTCTTTCTTTAGATTACAGAAAGTCCAATTTTTTTTTGTGCTTGCAATTATTTGACGAACATTTAGGGCACTGTTTAAAAAACAAGCCTCTATCCAAAAAAAAAAAAGTAAGTGTCATTTTGACTTTTTATGGTAACAGAAATGAACTTTGACCTGCCATTGGTGACTATCTAATCATTCTAGTGAACTTTTAAAATTTGTAATTGATAAATCATTAAGCGAATGATAATAACAATTTTTATAATTTCATTGTGAGCATTAAATTGACAATAATTGTTTGGTCAAAGTTTATTTTCGTTGACCATAAAAAGTCTAAATGATTCTATCTTTTCGAGTCAAAATGAGACTATCTTTCCGGGACAGAGGGAGTAATACATAGACTTTTTATAATTTTTTTATAATTTTTTTATAATTTAGGGAGAATCTGGTTTCCCGCAAAATCTATTGTTCCTTCTTTCTATTATTTTGTTTTGTTTTGTTTTTCTTTGATTTGTTTGGGGTGCTCTTGATTTCTATGTTAACGGCACATTCACAGCATTTTTTATTTTGGGTGATCAAATTAGGGAGGATGGAGGCGGATGCAAGGGCTCACCTTGAAGGTATTGTCAAGGAACATGAACGATTCTTGTTGCAGTTGGAAGGTCGGACCAAACAACTCCAAGAGCGTGAGGCTGAACTGATGAGAAGGGAGGTCCACTATGAAATTGAGGAAAAAGAATTCAAGTTGCTTAAAGAAATGGTACTTAATTTTCCTTCAATTTTGTTTTGAGTTTTGTGACTGGGATCTGCTGCAAGCCTATTTGTTTGTATTTCTGAATTGTTATTAACTTAACCTGCTGCTTGAATGTTTTGTTGTTATAGTATGCAAGGGAAAGATTGGAAGAGAAAAAACTAGCTCAAGACCAAAAGGTTTAATCCTTTTCTCCAACCCTCTTATTTTAACTTGACTACAACTCTTTAAGTTGAAGTAGTCTCTCCATCCCCAAAATGTATGAATATTTTTACTATCTAGTTTTAAACATTTTGTTTTAATATAATGACATTTTTAAAAAATGGTACAAAAGTATGTTTTGTACGGATCAAATGTTTTTCTGGATAACAAAAAGGAACTTCCATTTTGGCATTTTCTGTTTAAATGGACATTCATCTTGGGACGGGGCAGGGTATAAATGTAGGCATATTTATATGCATGTATATATGGAGTACTAGGAATTAAGAATTTTACCAAGCATGTTTGCAACTTGACTAATAGAGGCAAATTGAAGAGCTTCATCGGCAAAATGAACAACTTCATCGGAGAGTTGCAAGTGTTACTGGGCTTGAAAAGCAATCATTGGAACGGGAGATAGGACGCATTAGAGGTGCTCGTTGGGTGATGACGCATATGGAAGGAACTGAGGAAGGGGATAATGAAATCAGGAAATTACTAGTTGATACCCTAGAAAAATTGAAAGACAAGGAGGAAGAAGTTGAGAGTCTGCAACAACTGAGTCAAGATCTTATTTCAAAGGAGCGTAAGTTAAATGACGAGCTGCAAGATGCTAAAAAGGAGTTAATTTTTGTAAGTATAATTTAACTTCTCATGCTTCTAAAATGCTCGTTTTTATTGCGTTACAAATAACTCGTTTTTATTGCGTTACAGGGGTTGTTGAAAGGGGACTTCACACCAGAAACAATTGGTGTGAAGAATATGGGAGATCTTGATAATGCGCCATTCCTTGCTGCAGCAAAGAGGAAGTATCCGAGTATAATAGCCGAGGTGAAAGCTGCAGAACTTTGTTCACAGTGGGGGGAGATCCTCAAGGACCCAGAATGGTATCCTTTCAAGATTACTCCGGTTAAAGGAAGTGAGCACTCCAAGGTATGCCTGATCCGGTCCACATATAATCAGTTACTTCTACGTCTTTAAATAAATGTCGTATTTCTGATCAATCAAATAAACGGTGTTACTGCAGTCCAAGTCTTGCGTAAGAAATATATAAACAATTGATTCCTTAAAAAACCTTATCAAGTCAAATGTGTTGCTCATTTGGGGATATTGGAGCTGAGTATTATTCAGCTATTCCATGTTTAATCCATGTCTTACTGGTTTACTCAGGAAATAATTGATGAAGATGATGAAAAACTGAGAAAGCTTAGGAAAGAGTTGGGTGTCGATGTTTACAAAGCTGTAACTACGGCCTTGAAGGAGATAGCGGATTATAATCCGAGTGGGGGGTTCATTGTGAAAGAATTATGGAATTACAAGTTAGACAGGAAAGCAACACTCCAGGAAGGAGTATCTTATCTGCTGGCCAAGTGTGAAGAGCTCACCCCCAAGCGCAAGCGTAGTCGAAATGTAAATGTTGGTAAGGGAGTCTAAACCTTGCAGCTTATGGAAAGTGGGAAGGCCTATATATATATATATATATATATATATATATATATATATATACTCGTATTTGCTAAAGCTCTAAACTTGAAAGTTGTTTTTGTTCAAAATCGATCCGAGCGTTGGTCAAACCTGTTTGGTAATGCTTTGCCTCTGTTTGTTGTAAAGGTTTGGGTTGTATATAGTATGGATGGGTAAGTTTAGTACTTGGTATGGTATGGAATGTTTTGCCTCTGTTGCTTTGGTCTTATGGAGTTGTCTCAAGCAGTATGTTTTGAGGAATTGAAATCTGTTTTCCAAAGTTGAAGCACGTTTATTTGGTGGACTTTTGTCCTTGTAACTTTGGTTGGAATGAAGACTATATTGCCATAGCATAAACAAAATCTTCAAAGGCAAATGTATGGTTGATTCCTTCAGCTGTAGAGTACTTGACTCTTGAAAATATGGTGGCTTTTATAGACTTAAACATAGTAGTAAAACTATGTGATTTTAGAAACTTTTAGTAATATGTTGAGATTTCTCAAGTAAAATTGCTATAATTACATAGATTTAATGTTATATTTACGTTATAAGGAATATTATATATTCCTAAGTATATTTTGTAAATATATTTTAGATATTAACCTAGATATTGTGTATCATTAGGAGATTGTTTCTTGTACAACAAGCTAGACTAGATCTAGAACTTTTTATGTAACCCTATAAATATGTAACCGATTGTTCATAATAAAATTGAGTCATTCATATTACTTCTTCTCTCTACCATGTATGTTTGTCTTCGTCTAACCCTTCTAAATCCTAATATGGTATCAGAGCAAAAAGATCCATATAGGACTTCTCCACCAAAACCCTAGCGGCAAAACCCTAGCCGCCCCATCCCACCATCTTCCGCCACCCACCTATAAAACCCTAGCGGCAAACCCTAGCCGCCCCACCCTATATCCACCATCACCCACCTTCACCATATACTTCCGCCACCACCTTCAAAAGCTCACCCTCATCTCCTTCATAAACATCTTCGGCAAAACCCTACCAAGCCGAAACCTTAATACCGAACCCAACCTTTTGTGGTAAACCCTAGCCACCTCACAACACCTCCACCATAACCCACCATCACCTCCACTTACGTCCGCAACCTTCATCTCCCACCAAAACCCCTCACCCTTGCCAAAACCTTCACGGCAAAAATAGCCCCAACAAAAACTTAGAAACTGCAGCAGATTAACCCAGAAAAACCACCTGCCGAGAGACCTGGAAATCCAGATCGACACCAGTAGGATCTAAGCCCCATCTCTTAGCAAAACCCAGGCCAAAAAATCACCCCGATCGGACCACAAACGAAGCGGGAATCGCCATTTCAAAACTGTTGCGCTGAAACAACCTAACATACGGGATTCTTCCCCTTTTTCACTGTTCATGTTTATGACAAACACCCTCCTTGTCGAAACCCTAGAGGCAAACCCTCCTAGCCTCACCATGAAAACCCACCACCACATACCACCCTCGGCTAACCCCTCCCCTTTACCAGCCGAAACCCTTCTTATTTTTTGTTTTCATTCTCTCAAAACCTCCCCAAACCCTAGCGGCCAACCCACAGCCGCCTCCCTCAAAACACCACCTCCTTCATCCTTCAAACACCACTTGGTAAAACCCTAGTCAAGCCGAGAACCCCCTGTCCCTAGCCCCTCCCCCACGCCATCCTCTTCTCACCCATCACACACCCTCGGCAACCCATTTTTGCCAAAACCCTAGAGGCAACCCTACTCGCCTTGACAGACCTACACCCAAACTTTCCTACACCATCCACCCCCCTCCATCTCACCCACTCTGCAGCACAACCCTACAGCCTCCCCACCTCGCCTCACTAGCCGCCCCACCACATCTCCACCACCTTCACTATTACCACCATCCAATACCCCACCATGAAAACCTATCCCACCACCCAACCTCGGCTGACCCTGTCAACAATAGCCGAAACCCCTCTTTTCTTTCTTTCTTTCTTTCTTTCTTTCTTTCTTTCTTTCTTTCTCTTATTCTTGTCAAAACCCTAACCGTCACCCACAGTCTACCACCATCCTCGGCTCACCCTTTAGGCCGAAACCCTATACCTACCTTCTAGCCACACCATCATCTACCCTCTGCGACACAACCCCCACGTCGCACATAATCACCCTACCGCACCCACAACCTCACCATCTACCGCACACCCTACCGCATCCCCTACCGCAAAACCATACTGCCGCCCCACCCTCGGCACAACCCAATTGCCGACACTCTCTCCCCCTACCGCACCCACAACCTCACCATCTACCGCACAACCTACCGCTTCCCCTACCGCACAACCCCACCACCATCTTACCTTCGGCAAACCCTCCTGCCGCACAAACCTCAGCTAGCTCTCCACCACACAACCGTCTTTCTGACGTAAAAAAACTCAATCCCTTGCAAGGTTACCACTACAATCTTGTCATGTAACGACCAAATTATCTCACACGTGAGGGGTACAACCCATACAACGGTGACGACCAAGGTGACACCACGTGCTTCAACCTTTGCCAAACTCATCACGGCATCATCACCCGCATCCGGGAACTCATCTACCTCAACTGCTTCATCACACCCGGTTCACCTCATGACTTTCCAAGATTGGACTTATCCAAGGATCGTCCATCTTGCGGGAGCGTATAAGGAATATTATATATTCCTAAGTATATTTTGTAAATATATTTTAGATATTAACCTAGATATTGTGTATCATTAGGAGATTGTTTCTTGTACAACAAGCTAGACTAGATCTAGAACTTTCTATGTAACCATATAAATATGTAACCTATTGTTCATAATAAAATTGAGTCATTCATATTACTTCTTCTCTCTACCATGTATGTTTGACTTCGTCTAACCTTCCTAAATCCTAATACTTATCATCTGCCTTAAGGGCACACGTTAGAAAAATCAAATTAGAAAACGCGTGAGTGGTATTTGTTAAGCAATGTAATGGAACAAGTTTCCACGTAAATGTAATTACTCCTTCTGTCTCTAATTCTGAATAAATGTCTTATTTCCCATT
The DNA here is from genome assembly GCA_026119855.1 of Campanula takesimana. NCBI lineage: Eukaryota > Viridiplantae > Streptophyta > Magnoliopsida > Asterales > Campanulaceae > Campanula > Campanula takesimana. The sequence continues at coordinate 516,091 of JAOWBW010000894.1, forward strand.
TTCGTTTATCTCGTTTGTCTCAAAATAAATGTCGTCTTACTAAAAATAGGATATGAAGTTTGGGGATCTTCCTATACTACTCATTCTAATAGACACATGCATTATATTGCCATAAGAAATGTCACTTTATCCATATAAATAGATTGGAGAAATCAAGCACAACTAAAAGTTTAAATACATTTACTTGTTAATGATGACGCCCTGGAATTTGGGGTCAAAGACATGAATCTCAGGTTTGCTGCCTCTTGATCCTGAATCACAACACAAACAAGAACACCGTTAAGACCAGAGCCGGGTTTGAATCCGGCTTAGGCCCTCGGGTGTGAGAATGAGATCTTTGAGGAAAACCTAAGGAAAAAGGCTTGTGAAAGCCTTGTGTGTGATTAGGGTTAGAGTCCGTACCTTGCCCATGGTGGTGGCGATAAGGAGTATTTATAGGTAGGAAGAGAGAGAATTAAGAGATAAGGTCTGGGCGTCAGCCGTCTTCGTATTGGTTTATGCCACGTGCCACGATCTTATCGGTCTTGTCAGGAAAGGATACTGAAAAGTGATACACCGTTGGTGGAGTATGGCACCATGACTCCCAGTCATGGTCTGACAGGTACGGATCATTAATATCTCTTGGACGTATCTGCCAGCTGGACAGTACGGGTTCCGGGCAGGTTACTTGGGACACAAGGATAGTGCCATAAAATAGCGGGGCTGGTCCGGGCAGGACCTCGGGTACGGCCCCCTCTAAGCTCTAGCCGGTTCAGCTTTCTGTCCGTAACTCGGTTTATCCAAGTTCAATCTGTTCGGTCCGCACGGGCTTGGACCCGGTCTGACAAGCTCGGGCTCATCAGTTAACTATGACATTTATTCTGGGACAGATCCAGTAATATTATAACTCTCTCTCCTATCTAATTTTTTATAGTCACAATACCTCTTTGCTACCTCTCGATGCAGGTCGCAGCACTTGGTAATTGGAAGTGAAGACCTGTATATATATACTTGCAAGTTGTTTTTGTTCAAATCTATGTTGTGTAAACTAAACCCTGCTCAAACCTGTTTGGTTGGGATCAGTTTTTGGTGACCTTTTGAGCAACTTTGTGAAGCCATAAGTACTTTCCAAGTTCAAACGAAGAATGTAATTGTTCCGCCTCATAAGTATTTGGGGTTTTTTCTAAAACTGAAATTAGGGGGTGGGGTCATTTCTTTCCAACTTTCAGGCTACGAAAAAGTCTTTCTTGCCCTTTCAAAATCATGCGCGAGGAACACGCGTGTTTTTTTTTTCCTTCCAGAAGCTACCTTTTTAACGAAATTTTCATTTAGTTGCAACAAAAAAAAGTCAATGTGGGGAAGGGGTTTGCGAAAAATTAAATGTTGGCTGCAGCCACATTATAACTTCTGGTAAAACATGAGTAACAAACTGCAATTTGCTTGAAACTCTACTTATAAATCTGAAGTGGGTGGGTGCTCTTATATACCTTGCAATTGTTTGCTTAATTGCCGATGTAGGACTTTGGGTTGCACCCCAACGCTATTTTATATTCATTATTTCTTATCACCTATAAGCCTATAAATATGTATGACATCCTTACATCAAATCAAAGTGTGCCAAGTGTTGAGATTCATAAGCGGTGTTTTCCCTTCATTTTAGCCTCTTGTTTGCTCTTGTAACTATTTCTCACACTTCACAATCAGGTGCTTAAATGGACAGTATACACCTCTTGTGTTTATCTAGATACACATATCCACAATAGTTTTTATATTTACTTATTTTTGTTGATCGGAGTTGTTTCCCAGATCAAATGTCGCTGTTTTTTGGACGTTAGTACGAAGTAACTTTGAGCTATAATTTTAAGTTAGTGTAATTATTCAAATGATAATTTAAAAATTGTTATTGATAGTATTCATATTGGTGTATTTATAACGAGTTTGACAATTTTATTGGGATAACTAAATCAATCTAAATTTATTGCTCAAAGTTCCTTTGTACTAACATCAAAAAAACGACGACATTTATTCCGGGACAAAAGAGAGGATCATATTTGAATAAGATATGATAATGTTATTGTGAATATTCAGTAGGATTGTGAAAGTCTTCTTCCTATTTAACTCTTTGTAAATACTGAGAATGATTTATCGAAATATATCCTCCTTTAGGAGTTAAGAAGGATGCCGGACGATGAAAGAGCTCCGCTTGAAAGTGTTTTCAAGGAGTTGGAAGCTCGGACCAAACAAGTTCAACAGCTTGAGGAAGAACTTAAGAGAAGGGGAGTCAGCTATAAACTTGAGGAAAAGGAATTCAAGTTGCTGAAAGAAATGGTATACTGAATTTTCTCGTTCAAGCTATTTTCTATCGTTTTGAGTTTTGGTACATGCATTTCTTGAATCATTACGAAGTTATATGTTTTTGCCATTTTAGTATGCAAGGGCTAGATTGGAAGAAAAAAAAAACTAGCTGAAGACCAAAAGGTTTGTTTTTTCCAACTCGGACTCTTGTTTTAGCTGTTGACTTGAACTCTTTAAATTGAAATAAGTAATTGTTTGCAATTATGTACTTGACTGACAGAGGGAAAATGAAGTGCTTCATCAGCGAGTTATTGAGCTTGAGAAGCAAGCGTTTGAGTTGGAAATAGGACGCATTAGAGGTGCATTTCGAGGGAAGACAGATATGGAAGGAGCTGAGGAAGAAGAGGATTTCGAAGAAATCAAGAAAACACTTGCTGAAACTCAAAAACAACTGGAAGAGAAGGAGGAAGAATTCGAGCATCTAGAACAGTTGACTCAAGACCTTATTCTACAGGAGCGCAAAGCAAATGAAGAGCTTCAAGATGCTAGAAAGAAGTTAATTACTGTAAGCATGAATAAATAATTTGTCATACTCCCTCTGTTCCAAAATGATACTCCGTACTTAGTACCATTTTCCTATTTTGTTTCTCCCAGAAAGTTAGTCCTATTTCTAAAATCAAGGCTTTGAAAATCACTGAATTTCAAATATTTATAATGTAACCTTAAAATGTTTGAAAAGTCAACGGGGCAATCAACTTGTAATATGCATGCTATTGATTATTATTGCATTTGTTTTTACTGCGTTAAAGGGGTTGGAGGGGCAGTCCACACCAGCAACAATTGGTGTAAAGAGAATGGGAGACTTGGATAACGCTCCATTCCTTGCAAGTATCTGGGTAGAATGGCAGAGGAGAAAGCTGCACAGTTATGTTCATAGTGGGCGGAGAACCTCAGGGAACATGAATGGCATCCCTTGAAGATTTATCTGGATAAAGGAAGTGAAAGGCACAAGCAAATCATTGATGAAAAGCTGAGAAGGTTGAGGGAAGATTTAGGAGTTGATGTTTACACGGGTGTAACTACGGCCTTGATTGAGATTGCAGAGTATAACCCGAGTGGGAGGTACATTGTGAAAGAGCTATGGAATTACAAAGATGATAGGAAAGCAACGTTACAGGAAGGATTATCGCATTTGCTGGATAAATGGAATATTGGGCCGAGTACCAAGCGTAGGAGAAACTTCTGACAATCTAAAGCTTGCTGGTTGCACCATTCACTGATGAAAAATGAAGATCACCATTTTAATTGAATGTATTCTATGCAATGCAATTTTTTTTTTTTTTTTTTTTTTTTTTTTGCCTCAGTTGTAGTTTTTGTAAACCTTTTGAGTTCGGCGGAAATTGGAGGTGGAACTCGAAGCTGAGCCACCGCTGCGGATGCAACCGGCGTTGCATTCATTCGGAAATATTTTTCCGTTAACAAACCCTAAAAAAACAGAAATAACCGCCAGTTTCAAATTCCCCTGTTCAATTCATCAATGGCGCCTCTTCCAAAAGCCACGATTGCCACCCTTCCACCACCAATTTATACACAACCCCAATTCATTCCTCCCCATAATATCAATGCACTCCTACTTTTTCCCAACAAATCATGTCTTCCCTTGCTTTTTCTTGGACTGATGACCCTGCCCATTCATTATTCCCCGACCTTAACTCCCTCATCAAACCCATCAATGACGAAGATTTCAACTCGTTCCACTTCATCGACCGCGAGTTGTACTCTCAGTTAATCTTCATCCACGGTCGTGATATTGTCGAGTCAATGCATATCATGGCATTTTGGTTATGGCTTGAAAGAGAAAAGTACTGTCCTATGAAGTTGGTTTTCAAGATTCTTCATGAATTGCCCCCTCCTTTGGTCTCTCAGGTTGCCGACGAGACAGTCATATGCTTGAAATGCATTGAAAATGATCATTTCATATATTCTGTTTCCGATCAAGAAATTTCGTTGCTACAGAGTTTGATGGAGGGAAAAAGTATTAGTCTTATTCAACTTCATCTGAATCGGATGAGTATCGTTTCTAAGGTTACTTCTATTGCTAATGAGATATGTTGGAGGGCGTTTAAGGACATTCTGGAGAATGTTTTTAGGGGTCCGGTATCATCAGTTGTTGTCAATCCTAACCAGGCTAGTGGCAGTGGCACTAGTAATAGATTTGTTCATACTGCAAATTTGATGCCCCCTCCGGTTAGGGGTGTTCCTGTCTACCCTGGTCAACTAGTGGGGTTTATGGGAGTGCCTACGCCATATTTGGCTAATGATGGTGGTATTGCTGATGGAGTGCCAATTAATCAGGTGGTTGTGCCGCCGCCAAATCAAATGGTGGTTGTAGCGCCGCAGGGGCAGAATAGTCATTTCAATCCGTACGCTCATCTCCTACATCATCAAGAAGGAGATGAAGAGGGTCTTTTCATTAATCCTTTTGATCTGCATCATGGACAAGGAGGAGGAGAAGAGGAGATGGGAGGTGTGAATAATCATTTCATTAACCCTTATGATCTCCAACATCTGCATCATCAACAACATATGGAAGCTGTGAATCATGAGCTTGGGCAGATGATGAATAATGTTCACATCGAGGAGCATAATCCAGAGGTTGAAGAAGAAACTGACAATGTTCCAGCAGATGACAGGACAATTTTCTTAACTTTCTCGAAAGGGTACCCGATTCCTGAGGAAGAAGTTAGAGAGTACTTCACCAGGTTCCTCTTTCACCCGCTCTTACCCTTTACCGGAAAGATAATCTCATTTGACATCTAATAGTCAACACCAGTAAATTTTGTCCAATTCTAAAAATTTTATTTCTCTTGCGATATCATTTTTTTTAATGTTGGCTATGTGTAGGAGATATGGAGATTTTATCGAAGCAATATATATGCAAGAAGTGCCGGAAGGTGAGCAGTCATTGTTTGCGCGGGTTGTTTGTCACAGGGCGTCTGCAATCGAACGAGTGGCTGCGAGAGGGAGCAGGGCAAAGTTTTCTATAAATGGGAAGCATGTTTGGGCTAGGAAATATGTCAAGAAAACTATGAGTGCTAGGTCGCCACAGCAAGCCACCGGTGCAGGTCCGTCGCGGGCATCAGGCTAGCCACTGCAGCACATCCTTGATCTAGACTCAGCTCGTTGTTGTTTTTTTCCTTTAGTTTGTTTCAATTGGAGAAATTGTTTGTTTATTTTAGAACTACAGTTGGAGAAATTGTTTACATTCTCTCTGTCATTTTTATTATTTGTTTTGGAGGTTGACTCATGTTTGCATTTGGGCCTTGTTTGGGCAGCTTAACGATATAGAGCTTGTATCCCATAATATCTTCTTGAATAATTACTTTGTTGCTATTTACTTGTTTCTTTTCTTTTTTTTTTTAAAAAAAAAAAAAAAAACTTTCTACCACTTAATAGTAGGATTTCGAACCGCTACACCAACACGTTAGGTGCACCAATGCACCGATGTGAAAATTGTACAACGTTTTGTAAAACGTTTTCTACCTAATGTAAAACGTGTACTTGCAAATGTAAAACGTTTTTCAGTAGCTAACACTTTTTCGGTCGTTTTTACGTTGTGTAGTGCACTAAAACGTTGTGTAGAAAACGTTTTACAATACGTTGTGCCACTTTTACATCGGTGCACCGAATCTCGGTGCAGCGGTTCCATACCAGCATAACATGGTAACAAATAGTTGTACTCCTCCTACAATAATACACATTGATATATTTGAGATCCTGCTTAATTACTGGCACGAAAATTAGACGTGACCAGCCGGTAATAACCGGCGGTTAAAGTATCATTTTCAATTAATACCCCGGACACTCGGACGGATACTACAGTAACAAATATAACTGCTGCATCGGTAGAGTTGGAAGACCCAGATATTATTGAAGTAAATATGGGTAATGAAATTCTGGTAGTTCCTGCTGCACTTGGAGCGCGTTGGGGTGTCTTGGCCATACAAAATGAGTCTGTTGCTTCACCATCCGTTCATATAAATGCTTCTGACTTGGATAGAGAAGCAAGAAATAATTTGATTAAGGAAAAGGTTCGGCAAGCTCAAGCTTCATCAGCTCCTAACCTACTCCCCCGAAGTTCGTCGTCCTAACCCTAAATATTTTAACAATTCTTACCAGACCAACCTTTCTGTTACTATCCCAACCCAAGAAAAATGTACTTCTAACCCTGAAGGCTATAACTCGGATGCTTCTATGACAGCATACGCAGAAGCTCGCCAATACGGAGGGACGGTAGGAGGCGTGAATGTATCTCCGGGGGCACCAATGGCGGATGGTCACTCTTTTGATGACTACTATAATGAAGAGGATGGCTTTATCCCTAAAAAAAAAAAAAGACATGGCAAGAGCACGGTCAAATCTAAAGGCCGATGTTCTAAAAGATATTGGGGAGGTTCTAAAAGACAATGGGGATAATTTTTCTCTTTCTCTTTGTCTTTCTTTTATTTTATTTCTTTTTGTTTGTTTTATGTTGTTCCGTAATGGTTTTGGTCTAGTCCCCCATTACATTGATTTTCTTCTTTTAATAAATTTAGGGGGCATTTTGCCCTATTCGTTTTTTAAAAAAAAAAAGGGCGGTTAACGATTATAACTGCCGGTTAGGAAAACCGATAAGTTCTAACCGGCTAACCGTGATGTCTGGTTACGGTTAACCCGGTTATCTGACCTTTTTATTTAAAAAAATCATTTATTAGCAGTTTTTCTTAGAAAACTAACTGAAATCGTCAAGAAAACGACGGAAAATGAAGGAAAACAATATTTTTTGCTAGAAAACTAACAGAAATTGTTTAAAACTAACTCAAAAATGTTAGGAAACAGACAGTTAATATAGACGGTTGAACTGGCGGTTAGCTTCCCGGTTAGAACCTGCGGTTAACCGGTTACTAAATGGCCTAATCTTAACCGAACCTTGTAACCGACGGTTGACGGTTGAAACGGTTGGCGGTTTGGCGGTTATGGCCGGTTAAAAACCGGCAGTTAGCCGGTTACGGTTGAAAAATGTCCACGTCTAACGAAAATCTTCCTATTATTGGGCTTCAACTGTTGGAGGGATAACCTAATTCATACCCTACTTGGATAAGCATGCTTATGAAAACTTTTTACCATTGTGAAAAGTTTTGGAGGGTTGAATGTTGTTTTTTCCAAAGGCCTATCGACATTTTAATCCTCATACTTTGATAAAGCTTCAGTTTTAACCACTCTTTTTATGCTTTAGCAGTTTTAGCCATCATACTTTAGATATGCACTCATTATCCTTCAAAAATTCAAAGTACGATGGTTAAAATTGCTAAAAAAAGACCATTAAATCAATGTTTATCTAAAGTACGATGGTTAAAATTGCTAAAATAAAACAAAGGTGGATAAAAGCGAAGCTTCATAAAAAAAGTACGAGGGTTGAAAAAGTCGATAGGCCTTTTACAAATATACTCATCTTTTCTACTTATTTTTCAATCAATGGTTTAACACTGTATATCCGTATACAAACCGGGCCTAAGATCAAAAACACTTTACACAAATAACATAAGTATAAGCAAGTAATCATTCATCAATTACAAAATGTAAACAATAACACAAACCAAATAGTTACTAGTACTACAAATCCCAACACTCATATGAATATAATACATACACAATAATAGACCATATTTAAATACCAATAACCTATTCACTAAGCTTAGTAAAAAGATTAATGCTGCGGGCTACATCCTTTTGCAGCCGCTTCAGCCTCTCCTCTACTTAAAATCCTCAGTTAACCACCACCCCCCACCTCCCCTACAAAATAAAAAAGACTCAAAATTGACCCCTCCACTTTTTCTCTTTTTCCATTACACAACCACTTTCACAACACCCTATAATCCCACTAAACATAAATAGTCAAAAAGACTCAAATCCAACAAGCAAAAGAACATTTCATATCATACCATATCTAGCAAGGCAAAAAAAAAAAAAAAAAAAAAAAAAAAAATTGGCGCCAACGATAACTAAATAACGCGGGAAATTTTAAAAATCAAGTTTCTTGATTTTGGGTAGGTATGGCTAAAATTGGATGTTTTTGAAGTCAAAATTAGACCCTGAAATTCTTGCCACTGAATGTTTGACCGAATTGCCAGTGAGCTGGAACAACATTCCATGAGGTGGAAGTGCGTCGGTCACTGCTTGTCACCCTAAACGAAAGTGACTGACCAATCAAAACGGCGTTGGACTGCCAGTTCTGACCCCAGTTACGGCTCATGCTCATCCACCCAGTCTTGGTCCCTTTCACGCTGACCCTCACGATATCTCCTGCACCCGCAACATTGCTGATCAGAACCAGGTTGAAGTAACGGAAACCGTTAATTGTGAACCTGATCCCGCCTTGCTTTCTGCATGGCACCCTGCGTCATTACATTTAAAATACCAAGGTTAGTATCGTCATATAAAATACTCCTTCCGTTCCCGTTTACGTAAAGTTTTTTACTTTTTTTTGTATGTCCCAAACTAAGGTTTTTAGTTGCTTTATTCCTTAAATTGATAAAGTATGAATATTGTTTTGGACAATCTTGTCATTTAAAAGTTCATATATTACAAAAAAAATCACTCACCCATCTACTTTTAACCTACTTGCTTTATGAATGAACAATAATATCCTTCCACACTAATATTTTTTACTCAAATTTATTTTAGTTTTTTAATAAACGTGTAAAGTCAAACTAAGAACCTTAAAGAAACAGGGAGGGATAGAGAGAGTATTAGGGAAGTGGAACATTTGTTAGAGTGGAACGCGGAGCGTGAATTAAGGGAGGAGACGCAGTACGGGCGGAGGGGTTTTCAAACGGGTTTTGAGAATTGAGCATAACCATTGAAGACCGTGACCCCACATGAAATATCGTATGAGCGGAATAAATGTCTAACGGACCAGATTTCATCACGTATGTATTATTGGAAATACAGAAAATTGACACGACACTTTTTAATCCCTTGGATGCCATGGGGCCCAGTGAGACAAAATCACGCGGAGTTTCATTAATTACCGGTGAAGATAAGACTTACTTGGTCCCATTCATTCACATGCTTTCTCTCTTCTTTTTTTTTTTTTTTTTTTTTTTGTTACAGTTGTTGAAGTGTTGAGTGCTACTCAACATCTTGGTCAGGAATGTGCATTCTGTTTCCAAATTATTTGTTGCATAGAGGAATGTCACTTTTTTTAGATTTTTTTTCTTTCTCATCAATCATTAATGTGAATAATATGATACTAAAAAAATTAAGTGCAATTATAGGTACTCCCTCCGTCCCAGCCTAAGGTTCTTATTTTACTTTTTTGTCTGTCCCAACTTAAAGTTCTTAGTTGCTTTATTACCTAAAATGGATTATGAGATCCACTTGCAATTCTCACAACAAAAACTCCTTACCCACTTTATCTCTCATACTTTCTCTTACTTACTTTTTCATACTCACAACATTTACTTTTTCTTAATCTCCGTGTAAAGTCAAACTAAGAATCTTAGGCAGAGACGGAGGGAGTAGTATTTAATAAAAAAATATCACACCATCTAGAACTGCAGCTGCCAGTCACTAGCTTACACATCAAATTTAGCTGCATTTTCCATATTGATGTACTCGCTCCTCCGTCCCACTTCACTTGAGACCTAAGAGGTGGGTACAATAGGACAAATAATAAAATAAAGAAAATGTGTGGTAGAAAATGAAGAGAAAGAATTAGTGGGTTAATAGTAGGTTAGTTGAATGAATTGTGTGGTGGAAAATGAAAAGAGAGAATGAGTAAGTGGGTTAGATTGAATATAAAATTGTAAAAAGAATGTCAATTTGAGGAGTTTCAAGTGAAGTAAGACGGACAAAAATGGAAATAAGTCTTAAATGAGGCGGGACAGAGAGAGTATAGACGATCGATATTAATTTAAATTTATTTCATAATATTCACTATAAATCAAGTTAATCTCAATTGTATTAATTTTACCAACTGGAATCAAATATAATTAAGTTAATTCACCAATATGAGTGACGCATTAATAGTTGGAAAATAGGACAGTATTCTATGGACATTTCGGTCCAAAAGACAGTGGACCCTATGAAGTACAGTAAATAAATTACCCAACCACACTATACTAGAAACAGAGTAAATACAGAGTAGCAGAGAGACAGAGAAAAAATGGAATTACCGGCGAAATGCGACGGGGACAATGCCGGCGCGGTACTCAGCGATCTTGAGGAACATAGGCATAGCAAGGTCGAAATGAGTCCTGGGAGGGTTGCACCACCCACCATTGTCACTAGCCTGAGCGAAATTCGGAGGGCAAAAATTAGTAGCAGTGACAAATATGGAAGGGCTGCCGGAGTGGCACCACTTTGGATCGTTCGCGCACTTTATTTCAAAGCAAGCGCCGCAGCTAAATCCGTTGTTGAACAGCGCGGTGCTCAACGCCGCCGTGTTAACGCCGTAGCCTTGGCTGTACAGGTTTCCGTACCCACAAGCACCACCTGTACGAGGACGGAGGAAACACATAAAATTGAGTAGCTATTCGACAATAAAATCAAATTAAGAACAATGTGGGTGAAAAGGGGTATACCCATAGTGCCGGAGGCGTCGCTGCCGCCGTAGAAGGTGGCGTGAGCGCTTTCCCAAGCACCGCCATTGTAGTTGCCGGGAATTCTAGCTTCAACGAGGGACAAGATAAGGAGGGTTGCAATGCAGGCCAAAGACAGAGCAACCATTTTTATGTTTGTTAGAGAACACTTAAAAGAGGGAGAGAGAGAGAGAGAGAGATGGTAGTGAGGATGAGGAGGGAAGGGGGAAGGGAAGTGGACTAATTAAAGGAGGGGGGGGTGTCGGGGGCAATTGTGGTAATCTATGTGCAAACTCTTTACGTGTGTATTCTATGGAGTAAACGATTTTTTTTTCTTTTTTTTACATACTCCCTCCGTCTCAAAATAAGGTTGTTAGATGCAATTTTCTCGATTTTGTTCAAACTTGGCCAATAGCAAACAAGAAAATACTAGAGACACTAGTGCCTTAGTACACCCACATGCATAACACTCTCTTTTCTCCATCTTTACTCAAGTGAGTTACAAGGATCATGCTAAGATAATGCTTTGTCTAACCTCACACAGTAAAAAGTGAAAGTGTATGTTATAATCTTGTCACATCTTCCATATGAAAATGACTTTCTTCTTCAACATACTCCTCTCCCCACACGTGCACCTCATCTTTAAGGTCCAAAGCCTTAGCTTCAAACTAAAGGAATATATTATATACGCTCTATTCTACTCGTAATAATAACTTGTACTAATTTCTTGTGAATGTCTTTGATAAAAATATATATATACTCCCTTCGCACTAAAATTATGTGTCTCGCTTGCAAATCATCCTACTTACAACCGATTTTCGCTCACAATAGTTATGAATATATAAATCACGTCCTTAAATTCTGTGTCAGAGCAAAATGGTGTAAGTTGTTATAAATGGTAGGATAGTATATTATACAAACAAGAAAAAGGAATCACTCCCTTCGCGATAAAATCATACTTCTTCCACTTTTTCTGTCGTTTAGTATCTCTTATTTTTTAAAGTTGATTATTGTTGTGAATAGGTATATGAGTCATATTAGAGATTTAAGCCATAAGTATTAAAATTAAATTTCGATACTTATGTACTACTTCCGTCCAGTTTAAGGTTTTTTGTTTGTCACAGTTTAAGGTTCTTAGCTTTTTTAGAGGTTTATTTGAAGGAAATTTGAGCAAGTAATGAGAATTTTAAAACTTGTTAGTGGTACACCATTATAAATACTATCAATAACAACTTTTAGATCTCCATTACGATAATTGGATTCACCAATAATTATTGCTCAAAGTTCTTTCAGAGAAACACAAAAAAAAAAACTAAGAACCTTAAACTGGGACGGAAGGAGTAAAAATGTACTGGCATCTCCAATGGTAAGTATCAAATTAAAGTTTCATTTTCATATTATTTTTATCTCATATTTAATATTTAAACTAATTATATATTTTTGTAATAATTATATATGAACAATTTAAATAATTATTTAATTTAAATAAAAAAATAAAATTTTACTTTGATACCTATGTAAAAAGTACTAACATTTTCAATATCTGGTATCAAATTAATGACTCATTTTTTTCATAGTGTTAATTTTATTTCGGGATTTTTACCAATAAGTCCCTGAGAGAAGGTGGTATTTGCCAATAAAAACATAACATTTCAAATTCTACCTTAGGGTCCTTATGTTAAAATCAATTTTACCAATAAATCCCTAGCATTTTTTAAAAGACAAAAATACCCCCAATGACACGCCCCAAGTCTCGGGATCCCCTAATAGAACCTCGAACCTGGTGCGCGTAACTAACAAGAAACTAACGGGAAACAGGAACAATACCTGCTAGAAACAAACTGACATGATATATATACTCAAGAGTAGGGAGCTAAGATAGCTCACACGAGTTCTAGACCAAGAAAATTAAAACCAAAATGGTTACATACAGCGGAAGACATGCCTAGCAAATAAGCTGGCATCAAGAACTGTCTAGGGACAACAAATACTACCCCAATACAAGCCCAGAGTTTATTAACTCATACAAGATCGTCCTTACCAAAATATAAAAGGACCCTAACTTCGAACAAGAATATCCTGCTGAGTAAGTTCCCAGCTAAGTCGAGCCTCACTGCGTACTATCCCCTGCTTTCCTGGGGGGGGAACAATTAAACAAATAAAGGGTGAGATAAATCTCAGTAAGCTATTAACATGCAACTATATGTCATGTTATCATGCAATACAAGTAGATACTCAACTAAACATATATCAAGTATCATCAAGTAACAAGTATAGGAGAGGCTAAGCTAACTCAACAAGTAATCAAGCTCAAGAAAGGTTCAGGTAACAAGTAGTCAAGTAGAGTGAGAGGCTAGACCAACTCACCAAGATGCACATAGGCCTATCACGCATTTTTACCTGAATCCTTCCTTATTCCTCCCAAGAATACCATTTGTTGTCGATGCTTTTCTAGCTGAGGACAACCAAGAACAAGAACAAGAGACTGCTGTGCAGTATATAGGAAGACCTGGTAACCAGTGTCATCCACAAGAACAAGATCCACGTGGTGTTCAAGACAATCGCATTCACTTAGGTCAGGCTTATTGCTCTAACCAATGAAGCTATGCCCTTACTATGGCCAGTAGTAAGGGGTCAGGCGGAAATACATAGGGACCCGATTGTCACTTAAGCCCCAGCTCTCGCGACAAGCGTGAACCTATATATTTTCGAACAAGCAAGGAGAACCAGCTGGACTCACACAAGAATGCACAAGTAGATGTTTACTTGAACTACGAGAATAGAACTAAGTCCCATATTAGTGGACCAGTCTTTATGCACCATGTAATCATGTATCATGTGCTCACGAGAATATGCACCATGTAGTCATGTATCATGTGCTCACGAGAATATGCACCATGTAATCATGTATCATGTGCTCACGAGAATATAAGTACACGTACGCAATTATTACGAATACAAACCAAGATAACAATGGCACATAAGGTGTCCACGTAACACGATCAATCCAAGTAAGAGTCCATTTATAACAGACTTCAGTCAAGTAGTAGGGTATATCACTTTGTCACATGCCAAGTTTACACGTACATATTCATATCACGTTTAACACATTAAAGTGTCTATCACGATACCCTTACTATCAAGTAGAGCTCAATACATTATACTCTAAACACGTAGTAAAATAGGTCACATTGTACCTAGACACAGTCATACTTCACGTATATGTATCGTTAATAATCGAATACATTTTCTAACACATATTGTGTTCTATAACCATTCTTATTAATTTAAATCGTAGTATTCACGATTATATGAATTATCTTCATATTACACTAGTCCCTATTTTCTTTAGGAACCCTTTCAAGACAAGATATCTTCTTTATATTTTATATACTTCATTGAGTATATACACGATTAAAACTAAATCATTTACACTTTAGTGCTTATTTATAGCACTTCCAATATACACGTATCAAGTTTAACTATGTAGTAGAGTTAATCATTCTCTATCTAGTTCCATAACCTAATTCTTTGGTTATTCATACCGTGTACCAATCAATCAAGAAGCCACATTCTCTCAAGTAAATATATGCAAGATTTGCATATACACATCAAGACTCTTTCAAGTTTATTACCATACACCTATATTGGTGTCAAGGCACGTACAAGATTTTATAATCTTATATTCAAGTCTTCATCCAATTATTTGGATGTTCAAGTCATGTACGAGATTTTATTGTCTTATACTTCAAGTTACTGTCTCATCTTAAGACATTCAAGACATTCAGGACATTCAGGACATTCAACATTCAGGACATTCAATACATATACAAGATCTTATCATCTTATATCCAAGTTCTCACTCCATTTCTTTGGATGATTAAACATGTACAAGAGTTAATTATCTTATACTTCAAGTTCAAGCTAGGAAGATGAATTATACATCTTTCACGAATTATTTTCTAATCCTTTTCTTAGGACATTCAAGCTCAAGACATTAGTTGGTGCCCCTAAAGTACACAAACATTAACTTCAAGACACATAAAAGAGTTACTACTCTTATACTCAAGTTATTATTTAATGATGATTTAAGTCCACATTTCATTTGATCACGAAGGGACTATTTTTCAGTACTAGAGTGTTCTACAACACTCATCTAGGCCATCTAGGGTAGTACCCTAAACCTAGACAAAGACTACTTCAAGTTCAATTAAGTAAATGAGCTATACCACTCATACTTACAAGTTCATAATCCCCTACATAGGATATTCGAGCTCAAGACACTAATTTGGTGCCCTCTAGGTGCACAAATATAGGTTCCAAGACAAGCATAACACATAAGTGCTTGTTCATAGCACTTTCAAGACATATAAAAGAGTTGTTACTCTTATACTTAAGTTCTCATTTGAGTTCTATAAGTGTCCATGTACAAGACTAAGTTCTCATTTTAATTCAATGAGTATACACGTTTAAGACCAAGTTCTGATGCCCCTAAGGTGTCACAACACTTGCTAGGACATCTTATAGTAAGGTTATATACCTTAACTAGAGTTACTTCCAACTTATACAAACTTTAAACAACATTTTGTTCTTCAGGTAACTGTGCGGTCGCCTAAAATGGCCTGTGCGGTCGCACACAAGCAGGTCAATTCATTTGAAAAACCTTTCAGAAAGATGGGCGGTCGCCCAAGAATTTTTGTGCGGTCGCACAAGGTACCACAATGCGAAATTTTTATTTCTTTCCCAGGTTAAGAAATTTCCAGTCCCAAACGTAGGAGTAACTTTTATTAACTCTTAGGCAATACCCAAAACATTATTTCAGGCTCAATTCATTTCTTTACCGGCCCACAAATAATAGGACAATTTCCTGTTATTCCAATTTAATATTTCACCGTCCCCAAAAGTATAAGTACAATTTTATATTATACTAATATACCTATTTAAAGATACTTCCATTCATTTCCCCGTACCACAAATAATGGTACAATTTTTCTAATAATATTTAAATCAAGTTACTATTTTACCGTCTCACGGATAGGAGTATAATAACATTTTAACGATTTGCAAACCCCGTTAGATTTAGGCTCATATGCTCTGTATACCTAGTATAAAAATACTCCCTTCGTCCCAAATTTACAAGTATCACAAAAATTGCTCAAAACACAATTTTAACAAGAACAAGTAGCGGGAATAACATATATGCATGTTATTACAAGTAAGGGGGAGTCAATAACTTACCTAGTCAAAAATCAAGTTGACCCAAATTAATTTCTGATCGGCCTGGAACGCTCTATTCAACGCCACAAATATTTATCCGGGACCGGAATCACGAACAGAGGGATAATTAATCGCGAGGAGTCGAGAATAGAAAGAATCCTAAACTTGGCTTTTGGAACAGAAGGAGTGTTCGTAATGTTTGTTTGGGGATAATGATCCCAGACAAACAAGATATACTTGCAAGTTTAGAGAAATTACACTTAGGACCCTCAAGTTCTAACTTTGACAAAAAGGCCCCTAAACTTTCAACTTTGACATTTAACCACCTTAATTTTCTAAAGCAATTAAATAATTAACTCAAATAAAATAGCATATAAATATGCTAGCCAAGAATTTAACAAGCACGTTAAATATTTAACAAGAATAAAAATGGGCGTTACACCCAACCCAATAAAATCACCTCCATTCCCCTCTCCACTCATTCAACGCACAGTTTGCGCACACACCCATAAATCACTTTCTCTCTCTACACTCACCCCTCGAGTTCCAACCTCCAGCAACCTCCTCCCCCACCTCCGGCGAAGCCCTCCGGCACCTCTCCCATCTCCGGCGAGCTCTCCCCTTCCGATCTGTCCACCGCACCCCTCCCCTCACCTCCAGCCAGTAGAAGATCTAACTTCTCCGACCATATCCGACTTCGGTATCAGAGAGACCCCCCTCTCTCTCCCTCCCTCTTCGTTCCCCCATTTTTCCGGTGTCTTATTCAGTCCAGATCCACCACTCTGCCTCCACTCTGGTCACCTTCTTCTTCTAAGGGCTCCGGTGGCGGCGCGTCTCCTCCGACAATCTATTTGTCTCATACCGACGGTGAACTTTGAGAGTGTTGATGATGCTGGCCCTAATCACAAGCAAAAATTACAATTGTTGCTAGGATACCGTCTCCGCATTATAAATTACGCAAATGTTCTTTGGTTTGATGCATTTTTTGTTTACTGGATATTATTGATGCTGATTTTGGTTTCTTGATGCCATGCTTTTGTTTGTTTTCCTATTTGTTCTTCTTGCATAGTATTCCAGGCTTTTTAGATTTTGATATGCTAGAACCTTTTGAATTGGATGAAACTACCTTCTTAAAATTGTAGACTATTATATATTTAACACTACAACCTCACATTTGTTGTTGTTTTTTTTTTTTTTTTTTTTTTGGGTTATGAGTATTAATTCTTCACAATTACTCATTTTTAATAGAAAAAAATGAGATAAATTTATTTCACAATTGTTTAAAGAGCATTTGACAACACATAGTTCTGAAAATGAGTATCCTTTGTAAAAAGTGTGCGATGAATTTCTTAGTTGTTACACTCAACTCATGTGCTAACAACTGAGAAATAAATTTACCAGTTATATTAAACTCGTGTGTGAATAACTGAGAAATGAATATCTCATTTATTATTATATTAACAACAGAGAAAAATTGATAACTGAGAAATGAATGTACCAGTTCTTGTACTCAAATTCATATGTGAATAACTGAGAAATGAATGTCTCATTTATTATATAATTAAACTGATAAATTGAGTCATCAATTGTGAAAAAATGAGAGATGATTTTATCAGTTTTTACTCAATTATGAACAACTGTTAAATGAATGTCTCAGTTATTATATTCAAATTCATGGTGAACAACTGTGAAATGCATGTCTCAGTTATTATAATGATTGTGAAAAATTGAGAGATGAATTTATCAAGTTTTAAAATGAAAAATGAAAAAATGACACAACTGTGAAATCACACAATTGACAAATCAGTTGAAAAATGATTTTACAAGTGAAAAATAAAATTTATTTTTCTAAAATTGTGAAATTAATTGAGAAATGAAAAATAATTTTCACAAATTTTTACTTGTGAAAAATGAAATTTTTTTCTTCTAAAATTTGAATTATGTGTTGAGTGTACTTGTTTGATTCGATTCGACGACACGATTAAAACGGTGGTCTCGGATTATTTTTTCAATTTCTAGCTTTTGAGATATTACATTTTAAAATTTTGAAGGGAAAAAAAAGAGAGAGAAAAAGTAGGAGGAAGAGAGGGAGAGAAAACGAGATGAGCGCTGGAAGATGCGCGTGTGAGGGAGGGGGGCAATCTGGTCATGTGAAAATTTTAGGGACTTATTGGGGGTTTTGTAAATATCAGTCCTTATTAGTAGTATTTATTTGGTTGACGGACTTATTAGTCAAAGCCTCTTTTGTTTCATAGTTACAATATTTTTCTTAATTAAATTAATTTAAATATTTTTAATAATTAAATATAAACATGCATAATTTTTATATGGAATTAAAAGGGTTTTTAATGGATTTTTTACATTAGATAAATCACTAAGTGTTACTCCCTCCGTCTCAGTTTAAGGCTCGTAGTTTGACTATGTACGCTTATTAAGAAACCGAGACAAAAATAAAAGAAATGAGTCAACCAAAAGTAGAGAGTGAAAGATATAAATGTCCAAAATATTATTCATGAAGCACATGGGTAAAAGTAAGTTAAGTAAGTAATGAATTTTTTGTAATTAAATAAATTTTTTGAGAGCAAAATTCTCCAAAACACTATTCATTCTTTTCTATTTATGAAATAAAACAACTAAAAACCTTAACTACTGAGACAGTAAGAACATGAGAACGAAGGGAGTAATATCCAATCCTAGTGTTCCTTCCACTGGCACAAACTTGTCATGCTTGACGTCATCAGCATGCGGTTATACAAGTCTAACACACGAGTACAAGGTCTCATGATTAAAGCGTGGCGTACCACTCTCAATAATTTTCGGTTTGCCAATCATTTTTCGTCGGTCAACCTAATTTCGGCTTCACATGCCGTGTCTCTATTTGCTTACACTTTTTTGATCTTGATAAAAAATTGAGTTTATTGCAAAACTAACATGCGTACTTTTATTTATTTTCAATTTGACTTGCAAACTTTGGAAACATCAAATGTGGTTTGCGTACTTTCATTTTCAAAATTTGAGACGACTTTTTTAACACCCGTTAAAATACATAACGGGGCATTCCATATAGGGGGTAACAATGAAAATATAAAACTTACAAACCTAAATTTATAGTCAATAAAATAAGGACTTGAAAAAAAATTAAAACACAAGAAAAAAGTTCTTAAATCTCCAGTCAAAGCATCGAGTTAAATCATAGTCGATTGACCACCGCTCAATCGTGTCGCGCCCCGTACCCGTGGTCCTACTTGGCCCCACGCTCGGGACACGAACGGAAGACGTTATGAAACCTTTTTCAAAAAAATTTCGAAATGTCCTTTTAGAAAGTGGCACAAAACACACTTGAAGTTCAAAGACTTCACTTAACTTGAAACACTTTTACAAACACTTTCACGACAAAAGTACTTAGCCCGAAGGCTTACAAACTTTAAACAAATGTACATACATCAACCTTTACCAAAATAGATGGAACCATAAGAATACGGGTACTCTACCCAAAGGGTTTACATTTACATAATGTAACCTTCAACAAAACAAGTCCTCCCTGCCGAGTGTCCTATCCCCTGGACCCGCCTGTCCTATCCCCTGGACCCGCCTTTATCTAAAACAGTAAACAAATAAGGGTGAGAATAAATCTCAGTAAGCTACTAAAATGCAACTACGTTACATGCTGATATGATGATCATAAAGAAACAATATCAACAGTAATCATATAGCATATATCACATAACATCAACTCATATATCACTTTTATCACATTAGTCACATAGCCCATACTCCGGTGGATACCAAAGCCAAGGTTTAACCAATAACCATAACTGATGAGAATATCAACTGAGAAACCCATCAGAGAAAACCATCTGAGCAGCATAAATAGCTGAAGCCGTTGGGATCCCGAAAACCAAACCATAACCAATAGAACCAGTAACCAGAGAGGAAATATGACACAAAGTCATAACCCAAATA
This sequence comes from Campanula takesimana, assembly GCA_026119855.1. Lineage (NCBI taxonomy): Eukaryota > Viridiplantae > Streptophyta > Magnoliopsida > Asterales > Campanulaceae > Campanula > Campanula takesimana. The sequence continues at coordinate 536,166 of JAOWBW010000894.1, forward strand.
CTCACCAAAGGGAGCAATTCATCCCATCCAAGGCCAATCTGGACTGGGGAAACTAAAAGGCACAGTGGACATCTTTATAGTGAACTTGGCTTGTGTGCCACTATAATTCTCCCACCGCCTGACTCACAAGCTCCAATGGAAAACCTTATAGTGGACTTACCTGTACCACTATAATTCTTCCATTGGCTGACTCCACAACAAGACAGCTGGACCTTTACAAAAGCACAGTAATGAATACTTGCTAAACAAAACCCGGGGCATTTAATCCAAGAAGGAATTAAGCCAAATACATCACAAGATGCACACAAAGAATCCTTATAAAGAGTCCATAAAAAGGACTTTAATCCATTACTAACATTCCACAACAATCATCTAAGTACTTTAGGACACTACCAAAACTAGACCAAGGTTGATCTCTAAACCCCTTAGTTGAAAACTCTAAACTTTTTCAGACAACTGGGCGGTCGCCCAAACAGGGCTGTGCGGCCGCCCAAAATGCTCTGTCCCAAGAATAAAACCCTTCAGATAGATGTGCGGCCGCACACCCATGTTTGGGGCGGCCGCCCACATCACCCGCAGGCCTAAAACCTTAACCAAAGTTTACTCCTTTTGTTTCACAAGCATAACCTATATACACAAGATACTACCCAACATTAGTCACAACATTAGTAACTTCATTAAGATTTCAGTATGGTTTCTAAACCATTACAACACCAGCTATAACCAAGTTCATGTACTCCCGTTGTCCCAAAATTACAAGTATAGCAAATATTACCCAAATCACAAAATTAACAAGTAGGAGTATCATATATAGCATATATGACTATTTTAACATTTTAAAGGGAATTAGTAACTTACCTAGTTCCGGAAAAACATTGCTGAAATAAATTTTGTTCGGCTAGAAATGACCTACTCGATGCCCTGATCATTTTTATATAATTAGTTTTTAAAACGGGTAAGTAAATAAAAAGAATTAAATCAAAATGGGTCGAACTTACCTTTTTTCTTTAACCCTAGGAACAGAACGAGGAATGTTGCAGAAGAAAGAAATTAACACAGTGAAGGAAAGAAAGAAGGAAAGTTTCTTTAAATATCTTACCCATTTTTACAACTTGGTCACCCAACTTTTAAAGTTAACACTTAAGCCCTTAACTTATAATTTCAACTAGGACCCTAAAGTTTCAACTTAATCATTTAACTTCTTTAATCATTATTTTTACTAACTAAGTAAATAATACAGATAATCAAGTATGATATGCAAATCATAAAATATATGATGCAACACATAAAATGCACATATAAGTCAAAATAAAAATCCCCAAATATAAAATAAATAGAAACGGGTTTTGGGGTCGCTACAAATCGTCCCTCTCCGGCGCCGTCATGCTGCTGAGAAAAAAAGAAGAAGACATGAGCTGGGAATCCATGGTCGCGCGGAATCCATGGAGGATGTTCCGATTGGATCCAAACTGAAAGCACGTCGGAGCCCATCGCCACCACCTGCTCCGGTTGCGCATAAAAGGAGACGGTACTTGGGTTTGGTCGCGAGAGTGAAGATGAGGAGGAGGAGCGGGAGGTTGTGAGGAAGAGGCCGGCGAGGAAGCTGGCGGAGGATTTTGATCGCGTAGCAGCAGAGTCTGTGATGAAGAAAAAGAGGGTAAGTAGTTCTAATAGTCCGGCGAAGAGCTCCGATAGTGGATCTGAGGGAGTGGGTCTCGGACACGAAGCCGGAGATCTGAACAAGTAGAGGAGAAAAGTTGTGTTACGCCGACGAGTAGAAGCCGGAAATCACCGAGATTGGTGAAGAGTGGACCAAGTAATGTTGGGTAATATGTAGGCTTTCTTGAATGACGAAGATACTAATACTAAAAATGGGGACGGAAATTTAGTCGAGGCTTGTGTTAGACACATCTCCGCAAGAAGAATTTTCCCCGCACTGGTGCTTACGGATTAATGGCAATCTTCTCTAAGATGCAACGACTTTAACTGTCGATAATAGGAGCACTCCAAATTAACGACCTCGGCGAACAAATGAAAGTATTTGGAACTTCTGGACTTGAAGGAAATAATGCTTCATATGACTCTCTCTCAGATTACTCTAAAGCTCTTGGATGTTGGAATGAATGAATTGTCAAGCCTGGGAAGTCCTTTATATAGTTTCTGAAGAGGTGAGGTGCCTTTAGGGAATATCACTATTGGTGACTGGTGGATCCTGGACCTTTGGATCAGATCTGAATGGAGGGCTCAGATCAGACGGGGCGAACCAACACACCCATCCGATCCGAACCGACACGGGTCGGTCCGGCTCCACCGCTGCCCGAACCGGTGCCTTATCCACTCGGAGATCTGGGCCGCTCCAAGTCCAACCGAGATAAACCCTCCCAGATGGGCCGAAGCCCAACCACCCAAGCCCAACCGAACCATGCACGGGCTGATCCACAACCGAGCCCACATTTACCAAAAATTTAAGCTCCACAGTGAAGTGCAAAGTGCACCCTAAACCGCCCATTCCGCCCTTCGCGCGCTTCGCGGGTTGTGGTTCAATTTTGGGCTAGCCCAAAATTAATTCACTTACCCACTAGCTTGCATGGTTGGCCCAAAGGCCCACTTGAGCTGGAAGCCCAAGTCCACACTTGATTGGAACCTTCTTAGATGAGCCATATTAAATACTCTCATCTTTTCCATTTTCCAACCAATGTGGGATACATGCTTTCCACTTTCCAACTCTTCATAACCCATTAAAGTTGCACACTTTGAGCATTAATTTCTCATTCACCCGGAAATGGTTTTGAGTAAATAAATGCATTTTCCTAATCTACACTAAATGTAGATTTTAATTTTGCAACTTGTTTTCATTTACATAAAATGAAATCACTTTGAAAATCGGGTCAAAATGTGGTCAAACCACATTTCTAAAAAACCCATTTCCAACAAGTAAAGATCTGGAGAGGGGAACATCCACATGGATTCCGGCGACCATGGATTCCGGCGACAAAAGGTTCCAGCTCATTTTTTCTCAGCAGCGTGATTTAGGGCTTAAGTTTTATTTCTTACACTTTACCCCCTATACAGAGTGTCCCGTTATGTTTTTAACCGGGTGTTAAAAAAGCTGTCTCAAAATTTTGAAATTAAAGTACGCAACCCACATTTGATGTTTCCAAAGTTTGCAAGTCAAATTGAAAATAAATGAAAGTACGCATGTCAGTTTTGCAATAAATTCATAAAAAATTACTCCAACTGCTATGACAATTCTGAGTTTTAATCAGAACTTTTTATCATATAAAGGGAAGAAACTTTTATCTATATAAATTTTGTCAATGCCAATACCTCTGAAATAAGATAACATAATATCGTATCATTAAAGGAAAAAAATATATAATTACTTACTATTTTAAAAATTGTCTCATAAATTAATAATTTTCATTTGCGCTTAATGAAAAAAAATCCCACAAAATAGTTTTAAATCTAGAATTAAACCCTTTTCATATTTCTTCAAAAAATAAAAATTCACTTTTTCAAAAGAAAACATTTTCAACCACCATCTTCATCTCTCATCTTATTCATATCTCAATTGAATCCCTTCCTCGATAACACTTTCTTCATTATAAGTCTTCAATTTATTTCTTGTTCACTTATATAGATTTGTTTAATCGGATTTCATATTTATTAATTGTTGTTATACAATTAATAAATGTGAAATCAGATTTTTAATTTTTAGATTTTGTAACCTTTGTTTTTATTAATGATGATCATTGTATTTTTGTTGTTGTTCTTATCTCCATATGTGAGAGACCGTCGTTTACCTCCTTTGTTGAGGGCTTGTGATTTCCCTCATTTGTTGAGGGTTTTATGTGTTAATTTTGTTAATTTTCTGATCACCGTGAAGGTTAAATGTGACTTAGAGAAAGGGAGGACGGCTAGAGCAGTCCAACGTTGCAAATGGTGGAATCTTCTAAAGTCGGGTTTTGTTAAGTTTATCTGTTGCAAAGATATCCTTAGTAGGATCGTTCATTTTTCTTGCAATTGATAAGTCAAATTTCCCATATGTTGGCAGATGTAATTTCTAGGGCAGCGTTTGTAAATGTGAGCCCACACTGTGTATGAGTTGAACTTCCAAGTCTGTGATTAGTTGACCTTTTTCTTTTTTTCCGAAATCCTATACCACCTAATTAAATTCTAGCTAGCAGGGGGAACTGAACCCAGATCTCTACGACGAAGAGACTTAAACCTGCTCAAGATGCCGCTTGAGAACAAACCCTTTGGCGAATAATCCACTTCTAAACATTTGTTATTGTTATTAAAGTCTTTTAATTAAAAATCAATTAGAACCAAAAAACAGTTTCTTAAAACCGAATTTGTGACTCTCACACTCTTTATTAAGGGTACCATGACCAACAAAACAAAAAACACATGGTCCGTTAAGGTATTGACTCATCACATCTCTTTATTTCGGTGTTTACTATATTTTTTTTTTTTTTTTTAAAACGAGTGGTTCAAGGATAAAGTCAAGCCTCACAATTGTGAAACTTATATTTTGATATCCCTCATTACCTCTCAACTAAAACATCAAAAAAGAAACCTTATTAAGGGTTTATTTTAGGCTGAACTAAATCAATAAAGAAACCCTTATTAAGGTTTTATTTTAGGTTGAAAAAAAAAACAAATTTATTAAGCGCGATAGCATGGATAACAATCTGGAGTGAGTATTATCACCAATTATACCATAATAGGCAAATTTGTTAGCGGAATAAAGCAAAACCTATATCGCTGCAAGTTAACAATCTGGAAGCGACTGGTGAGTCTAGACTTTTATATCATTTTGTGTATCATGTTCAGGCCGGTCCTGTAGAAATTGGGGCCCTTGGCGAACTATTTGTTTAGGCCTTTATTTTCTCGGACAAGTGACGAACCAGAAAAAAAGGAAAAATAATCTCAGTTTGTTGATTAAATTAATCATAAAAAAAGCAATTATGCTAAAGTAATAATTATAAATAAATTATACTGCAAAGAAAATAAAAAAAAATGCTAATTAAATTTAGAAAAATGGGGAAAAAACCAATTTAAGAGATAATGGGATAAAAGCCTAACTTATAAAATTGAGAAAAGAGAGTAAAACTGGAAGGAAAAGAAAGTATGATGAGTGGGAGGAAGAAGAGAAGCTGTAAGGAAAAGGAAAAAAAAAAGGTAAATGCTGAGGCACCAAGATTCGAACCATGGTGGGCTACTTAGCTAAATGGAATGTAGACTTCAACAACACAACTTAACCCCTACACCACTAAATTTACTCGCTATATATTGTGATATAATTCAATATTAACAACCAAAAAATTTGTGGCCCTAAAATCGAGTAAATTTTTCGGTGGCCCTAGGCGACGGCCTCACCCATCTTGCCTCAGGGCCGGCCCTGATCATGTTTTGTATCACTTGTGATCTATAGCTCATACGGAGTAATTATTAAACTATAGTATATCATCTAAACATGTTGTTTATCTTATAATGACAACGATTTTTACATTTTCCCACGATGAAGTGAATGCCATGGCCTATTGCACAAGGATGGTTCACGAGTTTCGAGATATTTGGTGAGCGTTTACTCGTCAACCCGAATTCTGCATATCAAGGGTTCAACACAAAACATAGAGATTTCTTAAATGCCGGATTGAGGCAGTGTCCATGTTTTACTTAGATAAGATCTCAAACTTCTCAAGATTTAGATTGAAAATATCGTTGTTGTAGGTTAAGCAATGGAACTGCTATTGTTATTCCGGGTGAGCCTTCGGTGTGTGGAGTGTCATCTCTTTTTAAATTGTGAATGAAATTAAATTATCACTAGAAAAACCCGTGCTACGCACAGAAATTTTTTACAATTATCGTTTATTTAGTTAGTCAAATGGGTTATTTTTATTATGATTAAAAGAAAAATAATTTTTAACTATCTCAAAAATACAACTAAAAAAGAAGACATGTAAATAATCAATTACATTGTAATTTTTTTTTTATTTCGGTGGATAAATTTAAAGAGTAAATCATTTTTTAAACTTTGGATTTAAAATCAAGATTATGTTTTTTGTGACTTTTCCTTTGTTTGCAGGATTAGAGTTGCATCAACATAAACTATTTAATTTATTAGTTAAATAAAATAAATTGTTTGAAGACTTTTCAGTTGCTTTAAGTAACAAATCAAAATTTATTTTTTTTTACTTTACATTTCAAATTATGACTTTTCATTTCTTATACCGAGAAGTTAAAGTCCTTTATCATAATGATATATGAAAAAAATCTTAGGTACAAAATTATTTGAATGTAAAATTTCAAAAAATCATTCATTTTAGTATAAACATGACATTTAATTTAGAATGCAGAGAGTAACTATTATGATTTACTAATATTATTAATAGTAATAGTTAATTTCTTTTAAAAAAATAATTATTAACTTATTTAATAACTATTATAATTAACTAATATTGTTAATAGTAAAAGTTAATATATAATAACTATTGTAATAAACTATTATTTTCAATAGAAAAAGTTAACCTATATAGTAACTATTATAGTTAACTAACCTATATAGTAACTATTATAGTTAACTAATACTATTAATAGTAATAGTTAACTTATATAGTAACTATTAACGTTAACTAATACCATTAATAGTAATAAATAACTTATATAAACTATTATAGTTAACTAATATTATTCATAGTAATAGTTAACTTATATTATATAGTAACTATTATAGTTAACTAATACTATTAATAGTAATAGTTAATTTATACAATACTATTATAGTTACTAATACTATTAATAGTAATAGTTAGCTTATATAATAACTATTATTATTAACTAAGACAAACACTCGCGTGCGACGTTAACTAAGACAAACACTCGCGTGCGAACGTCGCACGCTGTGCGGCGGGTGTTGCCACGGGTCGACCCACAACCCGCTCCGCTACTCGCCCGCTCCAGCCCCCTTTCTCCTCTCAAATTTGCGACACGGTGCCGGGGTAAAAAAAATCTAATAACTTCGAAATGCTATATCTTGAGATTCTGAAGTCAAAAAATAAATAAAAAAATACCGTTGTGTTCGTCTTGACGAGACGAATAAAACTAGATAAGTCATGATATGGTTTCTTTTTTTTTAAAAAAAACATAATTTTTAACACAAAAAAAAGTGAGCTGTTCGTCGTCAAAAAATGTAACACATTTTTATGAAAAATGTAACAATTTGGTCTTAAGAAAGTAACACTTTATTATAAGATGTAACATCTGTTTCGTAAAATAATATAAATAGTTCTTGTGGTTAGAAAACGTAATAATTGAAGTGTAACACAATGCATAAATGATTGTAATATAATATATAGATGAATGTAACAGTTTTATAGAGTAAATGTTACTACCTCCGTCCCAGAGTAAGAGTCCTATTTTTTTTGCTGTTAGCACGAAGGTATTTTGAGCAATAATTTTAGGTTATTTCAATTATGTTAATGAATATCTAGATATTGATATTAGTAGTACATATAATGGAGTATCAATAACAAGTTTAAAATCTCCATTAGGATAATTAGATCAACATAAAATTATTGTTCAAAATACCTTCGTGCTAACAGCGAAAAAAATAGGACTCTTACTCTGGGACGGAGGGGAGGGAGTACTTTTTTTCTTTTAAAAAGAGTGAAAATTCATGTATATAAGCGGTTTTGTATTTCAATTGAATGTAAAACTCTAAAAAAGTCTTACAATTGAGAAAAAAAGGGTTACATTCATTTATTATAAAATGTAACATTAGTTTAGTTGTCTATCTTATGTTACCTTTAATCTATTTCAGCAAAATTGTGGTACATTTTGGGAAAAAAAAAATGAGAAAAAGGTGTTACATTCTTTATAAAAAAAATGTTACTTTTGCTGGCGAGCAAAAAAAAGCCGGAAAAAAAAGTTGGAAGGCAAAAAAACAAAATAAAAAAAAAAAAAAAAAAAAAACTTGGCTGGCTGTGAGCCGTCTCTCGCTGTGAGACGGTCTCACAGGAGTCCGCCTCATTAACTAATATTATTAGCTAATAATAAGAATATCAAGAGTCACTTATCAATAAGAATGGTGATGACATGGCTTCACCAAAAGCATTCTTTAACCTAAACTGTCCACATGACGAATATTTATTTATTTGTAAGATTACAAGTACAAAGTAGTACAATAACTTGTACATAATAAAACAGTATATAAAATGTCAATTCAGCAAGTACGCAGAATTTGTCTCTGTTTATTTATTTATTTAAAACCTAATTAGACTTTACTTATAAGACCATCCACAATGGTTTCACCAAACTTTTCCATTCAACACCCACTTTATCACTCCACATCAGTTTCTCTCTCATCCAACTCATCCATTCAACACTCATTCAACAAAACACCCTACAATGGTTTGTTTAATCCCCCATTCAACACTTTTCCCACTCATCATCCTATACCCCACCACTTTAATTTTATTTAATATTTTTTATTTTTATGATAATAATAATAATAATAATAATAATTAAAAAAATAAAAAAAACCATAAACTTAATAAAAAAAATCGATCACGCATTTAATAAAAAATAAACGAAAAACGAAAAATAATAATAAAAAAATTAATAATAAAAATTCTGAGAAATGACGATAATTATTATTAAAACAAACAAAAATTACATTAAGCTTAATTCGCGACGCATTTAATGAAATACAAATAATTAAACGATACAATAAACTTGAATCACAATACACTAAAAATAATATTTTCTATCACGCATTTCTGAACTTTGCCCATATATGTTTTATTAGATCCGCCTGCAATTCGTGATGGCCTCTTGGATCGCGCATTTCTGATCTAGCACGCACATGATTTGCAAATGCAGGTAGTACCTCACTCGAGAATGGTTGTTGTGTACTAGACCCACTTGCCTCGGATTGATAGTCGGTCCAATTCTGAGAATACGTATCTCGTTCATCCTCAACAATCATATTATGTAATATGATACATGACCTCATGATAATAGCCAAGTCGTTTATCTCCCACATTCGAGCTGGCTCTCGAATGATTTTAAATCGAGCTTGGAGCACTCCAAATGCCCGTTCTATATCCTTACGACATCCCTCTTGAAATTTTGTAAATAGCTTATCTTCTTCACTTTGAGGAAGTCTAACTGATTTGACGAAAGTTGGGTACGAAGGGTAGATACCGTCAGCAATATAGTACGCCATATTATACGGATGTTGATTCACAAAGAAGTTGACTCGTGGAGTCTTTCCTTGTTCAACATCATCGAACACTGGCGATCGATCCAGAACATTTATATCGTTCAGTGTGCCTGGACATCCGAAAAAGGCATGCCAGATCCATAAATCATGAGAGGTGACGGCTTCAAGAATAACCGTAGTGGTCCCCTTATCACCCCTAGTAAATTGACCTTCCCAAGCCGTAGGACAATTTTTCCATTCCCAGTGCATGCAATCAATACTCCCAATCATACCGGAAACCCCCGCATCTCACTAACATGAAGTATTCTTTGCAAGTCGTCTTCGTTTGGGGCTCTCAAGTACTCTGCCTCGTACAATTGAATGATTCAATTGCAAAATCTACGTAACGTCTCCAATGCCGTAGTACCTCCGATTTTGATGTATTCATCAATAGCATCGGCCGACGTACCATATGCTAACTGACTCAATCGATCCAACTCTTTCTCATTTAACTTCATCCACATTTTTATCTTTTTAGCTTGAGTCTTGTCTTTCTGAACTTGATAGACTCCTCATGTTGTGTGGCTATCTGACTCAATCGATCCAACTCTTTCTCTTTGTATTGTTTGAAAGATGCCCAGTCTTCGTTTAGCGATTCTAATCCTACTGTCTTATCTTCTTTTTTCCCATTTTTCTTAGCTGCCCCCTCCCATAGGACGAGGAATGGATCCAACCGAGTTTGAATCAACACCATCACTTTCGCGTCCTCTCTTAGATCCACTGCTTCCAGATCCGTATTTCCTCCTACCTGACTTGCAAAAACGTGGTTCATCTCGGATAGCATGCCACTCATCCATCAAAGTAAAATTGGCATTGTGATCGCATTTATAGATTTCATGCGCTTTTGCCAATACATCGGCCTCCTACCCCCGCTTGCTTGCGTACGTTTAGCTTTATCGTAAGCACCTATCCATTTATTCAATATTTTGCTTACATAGGAATGACGATTTCTGCAGGCAGCTCCATCACGAGGATAGTCAAATGAGCAATGCTCATTACAGTATTCCGCAATTTGACCCCAAAACGTGTCGCCTTTCTGATTTCTTCCGATGACACTGTTTGTTCCGAATTTAATCCACCCACTAAGTAGGACTAAATTTTGAGGGGTAGTCCATTTAGCACATTTTTTGCGAGTAGCGGCTGAACCCTCACCAGCTTGATTGGCTATACCCTCTACAATTTCAGTAGCTTCGTTAGGACCGCTCATACTACCCATACCAATTTGAGTTGAAAATTCTGGAAATTGTGATGATTCATTTCCAGAAATATTTTCATTTCTCATCATTGGCATATAAGGATATTGATTATAAGAGGGTGGTTGCATTGGCATCCCATAATATGGATTCCAATTTTGGATAGGTGAAGGCATGAAATTTGGTGGAAAACCAGGATTTGGAAAATGTTGAGGACGTGGTTGGTTGAAAGATGGATTTTCGTACTGAAAATTGTTAGGATTGTTGTAGGGAAAAGGAGGATTACTTGAATTTTGAGTATTGGAAAGGTTATTATTGGGATCCATTTCAAGAGAAAGATGGTTTTTTTTTTTGTGTGTTGGAATACAATGAAACTCATGTCATTTATAGAGAAAAAAATTCTGGATTTTTGGTGGGGAAAAAAAAAAAAAAAAAAAAAGGTCAAATAATTGAGCTGCAAAAGTTTGGATAAAGAAAGTAAAAAAAAATGGTCAGCCAATCACATGCCAACACGTGGCGATACCACAAAAAACAAAAAAAAAAGCCGAGCGGCTTTTGGCTTCACGCCCCTTCACTCGCGTAGGGGTGGCATGGTAGGTATACCAACATTTTTTACCTTGTACCAGTACCAACCAAGATGAAGTTGGTACATGAAAATGAGTACCAGTACCGTACCAACTCGGTATAACAACTTCTTGGTACGGTTGGTACTTGGTTGGTACGGTTGGTACTACACCTCTACCAAAGAAGGAAAAGTGGAAGACAATTAACTGAAACTGTCAAAAATTAACTGAAACAGTAAAAAAAACTAACTGAAACTGTCAAAAACTAACTGAAACAGTCAAAAAACTAACTGAAACTGTCAAAAACTAACTGAAACAGTCAAAAAACTAACTGAAACTGTCAAAAACTAACTGAAACTGTCAAAACTAACTGAAACTGTCAAACAACTAACTGAAACTGTAAAAAACTTACTGAGAAACTGTCTAAAAACTAACTGAAACTGTCAAAACTACTAAAACATCAACAAACTGACTGGAATTTAAATAACACATTTTTTTAGTTTTTTTATATACTTACTTTTCTATTAAATTATTAAATATATAATAAACATTATTTTTATAAAAATAAACTCGGTACACGGTATACCAACCGAACTCACTTTTGTGTACCGTGTACCAACCAATACTGCAAACTCGGTTCGGTACTACCGTACCGAACTTTCGTATACCGACTGTCGGTATACCAAAGCTCTCGGTTCGGCTGGTACTCGGTTGGTAGGTTTTGTTTGGTACGATTGGCCATCCCTACGCTCGCGCGTGAAGCTCAGGCACGATGTCGGCCGAATCACAGCTTGCCACGTGGCATGTACTTGCCGACAACTCTGCATTCACGGGGTGTTTAATTCATTCAACGAAATTGCAATTCCTCCCCCATTAAACCAACCATTGTAGTGATTAAACCCACTTTTTTGTGTGAATTGCAAATTCAACACCCAACTTTCTTGCCATTGTAGATGGTCTAAGAACAAATATTCAATATTATAGTGGTGTTTGTGATCCGTACAGTCATGAACATGATGAATGCCCGTACTTGTCTGTCATTATAGCCTAATGAACTTATCAGATCAATTAAATTAATTAAGAAAAACCAATCAACATGCATGCATAAATGAGTATTTATGAGATTGAAGGAGTGTATATAATCAAAGTAACATGATATTTACTTTGCACCAATAAAATTTTAAAATTTGTCATTAATAAATCACTTGATGATTAATCAATCACAAGTTTAGAATTTCACAAGGATGGTTGGATTGATATTTATATTTAGTCAAAGTTTACTTGTATTGACCATCAAAAGTCAAAAGTAAACCATTTTTCTGGGACGGATGGAGTATATACCACTTTCAAATTATTTCACCATACTACTAGGTAACACGTGCTTCGCACGGGAATCTATTCCGTTAATGTTTTGTATTTTTCCCTTTTTCATGTTTTTAATTGATAAATTAACATAATAATTTTATTTGAAAATATATGTATTTAAATTAATCAAAATATTTTCATAGCTTTGGTTGTACATAGTTCTAATAAAATTTTTTTAATTAATTTAGAAGTACATTTAAGTTTGTTGTATGAATATTCAAAAACTTTAATGGTATTAATAGTAATAGTTAACATATATAGTAACTATTATGATTAAATAATATAATTAATATATATTTTAACTAATACTCCCTCCGTCCTAGTTTATTGTTCTTACTTTCCCTTTTGGTTCTGTCCCAGATTATGTTCTTAGTTGCTTTATTTCATAAATGGAAATAATGAATAGTGCTTTGGAGGAGCTGCCCTCAAAAAGTTCATTTAATTACAAAAAAACCTTTACTTACCTAACTTACTTTCACCCACTTGCTTCATGATAGTGTTTTTGGACATTTGTATCCTTCACTCTCTACTTTGTTTGACTCATTTCCTTTGTTTTTACCTTAGTTTCTTAATAAGCGTGCATAGTCAAACTAAGAACAATAAACTGGGACGGAGGGAGTACTATTAATAATAATAATTAACTTATATAATAACTATTATAGTTAAAATTATATTTAACTATTATAATTAACTAATACTATTAATATATTAGTTAGTTATAATAGTTAAATACTACTTCCTCCGTCTCGGAGAAAAGAGTCCTACCTCCCATCTGCAAGGAAATTAAGAAATGATGGAAGTAAAATAAGTGTTGTGAGTGTAAAAGTAAAAGTATGAGAGAGAATGAGTGGGAGGGAATAATAAGTTGATTGGTGTTGTGAGTATAAAAGTAAAGTATGAGTGAGATGAATTGTAAAGATTCTTTGCCATTTTAGAAAAAAGACTTACTCTGGACGTACCAAATAGAAAGTAAGACTCTTACTCTGGGACGTAGGAATTAATAGTTAACTATTACTATTATAAGTATTAGTTTACTGTAGTAGTTAACTATAATAGTTACCAATATAGTAACTAATACTAGTAGCTAAGAAAAAGAATTTGAAAAGTCTCTTATTAACTATTACAATTAACTAATACTATTAATATTATTAGTTAGTTATAATAGTTAAACACTACTTCTTCCGTCTCGGAGTAAGAGTTCTACCTCCCATTTGCACGGAAATTAAGAAATGATGGAAGTAAAATAAGTTTGTGAGTGTAAAAGTAAAGTATGAGAGAGAATGAGTGAGAGGAAATAATAAGTTGATTGGTGTTGTGAGTATAAAAATAAGTAGGAGAGATAAATGAGTGAGATGAATTGCAAAGATTATTTGCTATTTTAGAAATGGACTCTTACCCTGGGACGTACCAAAATAGAAAGTAAGACTCTTAGTCTGGGACGTAGGAAGTAATAGTTAACTATAATAGTTAACTAATATTATAAGTATAAGTACTATAGTAGTTAACTATAATAGTTAACTACTATTATAAGTATAAGTTACTATAGTAGTTCACTATAATAGTTACCTATTATAGTAACTATTACTATTATAAGTATTAGTTACTATAGTATAGTAGTTAAATATAATAGTACCATATATAGTAACTAATACTATTAGCTAATACTATTAGATAAGAAAAAGAATTTGAAAAGTCTTTTATTTATAAGAGTGGTATTGATGTGGC